>WAAB01020684.1:0-25551 GCA_013389865.1 Piaya cayana | reverse complement strand
ATGCACTCTGAATAACTCAGTCTGAAAGTTAAGCTAACAGACTAGTTGGACAGCAGTAAATCACTGTCAAACAATGAGAGACATATTGATGGTTATAACTCTTTTCTCTGTTGACACATCAATCTGTCTGTCATCCGATTCAGAAAAGAATCCATTACATTAATATGTTTCCACAGGCAAATTGAGGAATTCTGATCTTAATCTAATCAGGGTGGTTATTTCTGCAAATATCAATTTTAGCTTGTTTAAATTTCTTCTTATGAAAAAATGAAATTTCAGTTTTGGAGATGAAACATTTAGAGTTCAAGTGAACTAAATATTAGTGTGGCTAAATTAGATATTTTTTTTTTAAAGTAACACTGCTTCTGAAGCAGGTAATATTGTATAAAACAGAAATGAAGCTGCTACAAATGTCTTCCTAAAACTAGGATATTCTCATTCCCAAGAACACGGATACCCCAGATATTTCAGGTATATTAAAAATTCACCAGAGTCTTTCCTTACTCCTTCATCAAACAGAGTCAGCTGATAGATATTTTTTCAATCAGGTACATTCTAATGGTCCATCAAATAAATAGTGACTCAAAAAGGCATAATTCTACTGAATCAATGGAGCTGCCCCTGTAGGCCCAGATGGAGATGAAAACCATAGGAGGCTGAGAGAGCCTCTTCGAGCTCATAGCTAACACCAAATATTGTACTTTTTACACAGGAGTCACAACTGTATTTTTTGAGAACTTGCATTCAGACAATCTTCAGAACGCGTGGTGACTGAACTAGGTGACAATTCAAGTTTTTGGACCTCAGAAAAGAGTTAAGTGTTTCACCTTTGAAGTGGAGGTTTTTTCTGGTATGGACAAAATCAAACCTAAACCACCTGAAATCAGGGTCTTTTTCCTCTGAAATTTTATGCATGTTCTTTATATTTTCAGCCTAATACTGCTCTCTGTAGATCATTTTAGTGCCCAGTCAAGTGTAACTCATTTCCTTTCTGGTCCAGAAGTACAAAAAAATATTCTTCCATAATTCAGTCCACATGGCTGGAACATGAAAGCCACCTTAATGAGACCAAAATAATTGTTTTCAGCTTTTTGAATATTTTCATTAAGGATAAGCAAAAGCACGGACATTGAGAAGCTAACAAGGGTGTCCTGGGCTAGAGGAGAGAAATGGAAGTTATTACTTTCAATAGATTGGATCACACAGGCAACCTTTGCAGTTTCCACGTGTGTTTTTAAAGTGTGTCAAGAGAGGATGGCATGAAATTATCCAGTGCCAGGTATGTAGAAATGATCATTTCCTACTGATGCTATTTCTCTACGCAATTTCTCTGAAACATTAGAAAGGTTGTCTCCTTTAAAAAAAATAATCATGTTCCTCATTATATCAATACTGTGTTGGCCCCTGAGTTAGCATTTGTATACACTTGTGCAAGACCATGGTGAAAATATGTCAACTGCTTATAAAATAAAAATATCTTACTGACTCATCTATTGTAAAACTATCATAAAACTCACAAAACTGTGTTGGCTGCATATGAACGCTGGCAGATGTAACAATGCAAATTTTAAAGCTCAAGCGAGACAAAGAATTTATATTTGTCTATGGCTCGAGCTCTATAACTTATTTACCCCCACGTATGCTTTTATCTTTCTGTAAATAATTCGGTGTTTCACCCTGCATTTACTTTTTGGGCTGCGTTTCATGTATTTTAGATCACTACTGAATACAAAAGCCTTGACATAAATATTTTGGTCCCATCTCTTCCAGGGTAGACAATCCAGCTCAGAATGTGTATTTTTTTCCCCTCTTTTAACCTGGAGGTGACCTGCCACTGGAATGCAGTTTCCTCTTTCATCATCATTACTCCATAAAGGCACTAATAACACTATGTCATGCAACATTAAAAAAAAAAAAAAAACAACAACAAAACCCTCACAGACCAGTAATTACGTTCCTGCTTAGATAAATAAAGAAAGGGAGTTTTCCTTTATGGCTCAGAGATGGACGCAAACTTAACGAATAAGGAGGAAGGCGCTTTGAGCATGTTTTTTCCTGTGACACGGTGCCACAGACTGCAGCCAAGCAATAGCAGCACCAACCTGGGGACGACCGAGAGAGTCGCGTAGCGGAGCAGAGCCCCTGAGCAGACACCAGGAGGGCTGGTTGGAGCAAACTCAAGTAAAGGCGTTTCTCAGATCTGCAGATGCTCACTTGGGATAAGGAATTGAACATCCTAGGAACCCTTAAACTTGTTTCAATCCACACTTAGAAGCTTTAATTAATTTTTTTTTTGGTAGTTGTTCAACACTGCTAAGTAAGCAGAATCATGATTGTTTTAGCTGAACTAGTGCCGCTCGTAGGCACCGGGTGCAGAGGAGGCTCTCTCTGCTGACAAACAGAAAACAGAAGCCGTAAGCGAGCTCCGATTCCAACTGTGACTACACAAAAACACAGGCAGAGAGGGACACCAAAGGAAATACCGGAGCATTATTAATCAGTGTGACAGCCAACAAGCATAGCACATCAGCAGCTGTTTCCCTGAGAAAGCTTGAGGAGTTAACCCTGCGAGGCTGCGTGTGCCACACGTCCTGGTGGATGGTCCCCGTTCTATGGTCCCTGAACGTTAGCCACGTAGGATGTAGGAGGGAAACAGGGAGGACTGTTCTTCAAAGGGAAACTACTAAAACCCGCTAAAAATAACGAAGTGAGCTCAACTGACATATAGTTTGAGAAATTTATAGCCACGCTAACCGACTGAAACAGTTAATAGCTGGTAGAGGGAGCGGATATATGAATCTATTAATCAGAATTTCTGCAAATCCGAGACAGAAAAAGTTGTATCTTTTGCAGTATTTTTCCTAAAAAATATTTGAGAATTTTCAACTCCCAGCAGGCTTAAAGAAATCTCAAGAGAAGCATAAAATTATTGAATTTAGTTTTCAGACACACTAAGCATTTTAGCTCATATTTAATCAAGGGCAAATGAGATGTAGCGTATCTCTAAAAAGCAGATCACTCATTCAGGATCAAACCACAATTCTGAAATAGCTAGCATAAGCATTTTCAAAATTCAAAATGTATCGGTAACTAATATTTTGGTAAATCCAGAAGTCTTTTGACAGGGATTTTCATTAGATAAAATATTCCACATGACAGCTTCATATGAAGACTACAGAAAAAGATAATAATAATTGCACATGCTTTCTGGCAAATAATTCAAACTACTGTAGGAACCACAAATAAATATATTAATTCCTCAAGTTGTAGAATTCTTTCCATTGAGAGAGGGAGGGAAAAATAGACTCTGCATGTAAATTATTCTTCTGTTTGTGTTAATCTTATGTTTCAATTTAAATTAAAACTTGTTTCTGAAGACTCTTGTGTAGGGAAACAAACCCAATCTTAGTGTTTCAGTTTTGCAGATACGATTTAGCATTCAAAAAAGCACCTTTACAAACCGACTCGTTCTGCCGCATTTTTTTAACTTTTGTAAACAGATTGCAGAGAAGGAGCCAATGCAGATCTGGACATCTTGTATGTCATCAGGCACAGCTTTGGAGTTTTTTATTGCATAAGGGATGGATTTCTGACAACACATTTTAAAAACTGCTTCTTATCCAAAAAACGACAGGCAAGAAAATTACTCACGAAGAAGAATCTTTGTTCCATAAGTGTAGTACCCCCAGTTCTTTGCAACGGCCGAATATGTCGGCTATTTGTGTGGAACTCCATACGGATCACAGGGGGCAAGACCTACCCAAACTCGTGTGCCGCAGTGTGTTTCCACAGCAGCTCCTGGCTTCCAGGACAGGTCCCAGGCTTGTCAAGGAGCAGAGACATCTGAACTTTCCATATCCAGGAGTCTCTAACTACCTAATCTCTTTAGGAATAAAGTCAGATCCTTTAGACAACTATCACAGGACAATGTGCTGTACAACAAACTCACTAATTTTATTGATTTTTCAACAGTTATGGCAGTTGTTGTATGGATGATGATAGTTATATGGGTTTTTTTTAAAAAATTGTTACTTTTTCTACAGCATTTTTTAAAGAGAATAATGATGAACAAGAATGAGAGTTTTTATAATATTATCTATGGAGCTGGAAATGTTTGGTAGAAGTAAGTGGTCAATGTTCACCATGGCAATGAACGAACAGAGTATTTGAAGATTTGGTGTTAAGGCATATAAATGTAATAACACTTCTATCAAAAACTATTTTAGATAGTTTTTTTAGATAGAAATCCCCCTCATAGACTTTAGACAATTCTAAACTAACGTCAAGAGTTGTATCGAAGGAATTCAAATTTTCACTAGGCAGATTCCAAGCAACTGTATTCAGTGCACAGGTTTAACCAAGAGATAAATATTATTACAGCATCATGCAGGAGAAAGATGAAGCTGTGGTACTGAAAAGCATAGGCTATTTCATCAAAAAGTTCTGCTTTTATCTGTAGTAAGGATCTCAGAAAGAAGATGTATTACATTTTAGAAGCATTTGAAAATTCTTACTTGAGGAAAATTTGAAAAGACTAGAAAGTCTGCTTCATAAAGCTATGAATAAGGGTAGATCATATAAAAAACACACAGTCGTTAATGGTGTTTATAGAATATGCAGAGTTCTTTCCTGTGTGTTCAGGAGTGTAATCGAAGAACATTAGGTTGTTCCTCTCCACTAAGTTTGTAGTCCTGCCTACATCATCTGCACTTACGTACTGGGTATCTCTGTTTTCTTCAGCTGGATTCCCTGAAAAGAAATCCTGCCTCATCTCTCTTCTACGTAATATTCCACATAATAACATATTATTCAAACCCTTGAGAACTTCAAATTCTCTGCAAACCCATTTTTGTTAACATGAATCAGCCACAGTCTAGCGACAGCACCTATTTCTTTATGTATCATCTCCTCTTTATTGGTCTTTCACCCTACAGGGAATCAGCAGTTACCATGAATATATTAATCTGCAAGTCCCTACTTTCCTTCAGCCTTCATTCCTGGTCTTACACATCCAGCAATCCTCTCCTCTAGCAGCTTTTCTCTTTTTTCCCCAAAGCAGTAACATCACATGGTTGTATCTCCTTCTCTTTCAATACCGCTAGCACTACTAATTACAACTGCTCTACTACTGTTTGTTTATAAAATTGCTGCCCTCCTCCAGCATGTTACAGCAGTGTAATTAATTTCCTGAGAACCTGTTTCTGACTCCATCTTACCCATTTGCTTTCAGCCTTACATCGCCTTTAATCTATCTAAACAAATTAATTCATATCTGACAGTCAGAGACCCAGTCCTGGCCAAACCACAGGTTCTTCCTGTCCTGATCTTTTAAAATTCTCTCTCTCTCTCTTCTGTTACGTCTTGTCTTCACATCATCTTGCACAACTCTTACAAATATATTTGTACTTTATATTACTTGACATTATTTCAATGATAGATAAGGAGTAACAAATTCAGGTATCTTTGTATAAATAAAATAAATATAATCTTTGAAATACACTTAATGAGCAATTATCTAAACAGAACTCAAATCATACAGTGAAAAAAAACCAAAGGGGTTTCAATTCATGCACAGTATCTGCAACATTGATGCCAAACAGAAGAATGAACTTCTTGTTTTCCAATGAATGTTGCTTAGCTTTAGCTCAAAATATCAGGTGAGACTCGGCCTACGAAATCTCAGTTTTCCTTCTTCTAATGGGAATAATGGAAAAGGGTGCACATCAAAATAATAAAACCAGCCTTGCTTTACTTAAAAACCCTAATACTGTGCCAATGATTGATGGAGTAATATGGAAGCACACCAAAATACCAGGTTTGCTGTCATTTAGAACAAACTAACACATTGAATTCGACCACGGAAACAATTGTACAGATAAAAAACACACTGACAAGGTAAGAACACAGTACGCTACAGAAAACAAAGGAGAAATACAGAGATAGCAGGGGCATTCTGCTAGCTGCCCAACTAATCAAGGACAAAGTGCTGACAGGCCCAGTAATACAGTGGAAAATTGCAGGAGTCAAAGCTGAAAGTCCCACTGGACTTTTTAGGCCTTCCCTTCTATAATTGTCTTGTTGATAAAGACGTACAAGCTCCCGTGAACTAGGGACACATCTCAGGTCACAGCTTTTGCACAGAGCAGATGAATCATGGAAAAAGAGAGTGCCAGAAGTGCCTTGGCAGGCCGGGAGCAACAGGGACAGGCGTTGCACCCCAGAGCCCTCCATCTCACACACATCTGATGCACCACGGAAGCGCCTTCAGGGGTTAAGGTGCGTGCCAAAGCAGTATTCTTCAGAAAAAGCAGTTTTTAATACAGTAGCCCTTAGGAACAGTGTGGATAAGACTATGATGAACCAAACCCAGCAAAATTTTCAACATTTTGAAAGAAAACAAAAATACCTGCCAAAATCCATACTACAGATCTGATCTATTATCAGAAATCTTAATGAATTTTCAACTGTATTCACATGAATCCACCAGCTAAGTCTTGTAGCTCATTTATTAAAATGAGTAGCTTTGGTTCGGAACTCTAACAGCTATGGAAACATGCATGAAGTCTTAAAAGCTGCTGTTTGGAACAACTGCATTACTCTCAGCCTGGACAAGCATGAGCAAACCTACACAATGGTCACAGCTAAAGATGGCAAGGGCTGATTTGGTGATCACGTGGACTCTTCTGTTCCTGGAAACCATCCATACAATTTAATATAGTTATCCCTAATTTTGCATGCTGTCACCCTCTTATTTTACTCCTGCCAGGTCAGGAGAGTGTTTGAGCTCTTTCCTGATTAACTTCACGGTTAATGTTTGCTTAAGTTCCAAAATGGGTGTGCAGCGTCGTGGGACTATGAATCTTCCCATGTTACTACAAAGTTATTGAATGGTTTTGTTACTGGGGAGAAGAATATGTAACCTAGAAGAAAGTTCTGTAAAGAACACAACGTAATCGTAAGCTCAAAGAAGTCTCTCGAAGAGAAAGGGAACTCTAACTCTATTTGACTGGAATAATAGCATGAGTTAGGAGACAGCTATGAAGCCAGGCAGGTAAAATCAGGAGGAGATATTATTTTGAACACAGGCAGAGAAGATATCAGCTGGGAGAGGCTGACAGTGAAAAGGATCTGGTGCCGAGGACCCAGGTTGTCAGGCTCCCAAGTTAACTTAAAGGTCACTTCTGAAAGATAGCATTTCAAAGGGCAAATATTATAAGGTTGCCCTCTCTGCTCCCACAGTTGAATTAAGCCTCCAAGAGCTCGACTTTGAATGATAGCACTCCAGAGCTTTGCCCGAGCTGGCCTCTTCCCTTGCATCATTTTTCTATGTTAGAAGACAACACTTTATATATTTGCTTCGAGATCAGCAACACAAAGAGCAAGATTACATACAATGATAAAGAACTTATGCATTCAGTATGATGACCGCCTACTACAGAATATCAGATCAGGAAAATTAGGTGGATGAAGGGTGTTTTTCTGTGAGATACGGGTAGTATTGCTAAAAACAAGTTTGTCAAAATGAGGAGAATTTAATATTTGTATGTGTCGTAAAAAAATAAAACACAAAATGGCCTGCTAATTCTTAAAAATCATCAATGACAGCTCTTGCAGCTGGAGGAGACAGATATAAGAAATGCTCGTATTGTTTGTAGAGAGAAACTCGCTGAGAATGGGAGAGTAAAAGGCCAGCTGAATGAGACGAGAAAGTTCAGACCCCTAAAACAGGAAGAAAAGGAAAACAAGCAAAATAAAATCCATGGATTTTTTAAGCAGGCAGATAAAATGATGAATTTACTAAATGTGAATTACTCACTCATCTTGCATAGAAGATAGAAGCACAAAGAAAGCAGAAATGAGGTTGGGTGGCTAAAGGAACGCATGAAAGACTAACTTGGGATTAATCTCAGAAGGACAGATGCAAGTAGGAAGAAACAGTCAAGTTACTAAAGCAAAAAAAACCCCCCAAGAATTAATTCTGTGAGAACATCAGCAGTCCGAAAAATGTGGTTGAGTAGTTCAATATTTAATGGCATTATCAACAAATGACAGTGTGCAGGCTAAAGTTTCCAAAACGTGTGCCTCCCTTCGCACAAAGGCCAAGCGCACTAGAGAATATCACAAATACTAATGAGAAAGAGGTGAAATCTCGGCCTAGAACAGAGAAATAACAGGTCAGAAAAGCACCACTGAGCTAGACCTTTTCAAATTACTGAGACCTGATCATCTGCCAGCTGGTTAACTGCTCACGGAATTTCAGGACAAGTAATAGTATCTTAGAGGACTGGAAAAGGACAAAGCACTGAAAACCTGACAATCAAAACATAGAGCCTTGAAATGCACGGGAAACGGGAAGGGAATTACAGTCAGATTACTTCTAAATACTGTTTATAGGAAAATAAGAGTCAAACAACATTATTTTGCAAAAAAACCGTGAAGCAATTCCACGTCATTTCATTTTATATAGCATTTCTTAAAGCAATGAAGGTGAAAAAAAAAAATGTCAGAAGGCTCTGACTTAAAAGACTTGCAAACAATTCTTAGGTTTCTGAAGCAGAGTCTTCAGAAAATTAAATATTACCTTAGGAAAATGGAAGTGCTTTATCTGAGCATTAGAGACACACGACTACAGGATGTGGTAGGGACCTCAGGGCAAGCCGCTCCACGAGGGAAAATAACAGCGTTGCACTGAGATTTTTAATGGTCTTGAAAACACTGTCTTGACTTTCACATTTGCTTTTACCACAAGACAACATGCTACCTTTAAGATCTAAAATTTAAAACATGCATATCACTCTACAAGTTCTTTAGCACTCCTGAAAAGTGACAAAATAAAAAGGACATTTAATTGTCAGAAAATTGTCCTCTTAATCCAAAAGATCTTACTAATTGTTAAGTCTCCTATTGACACTGATAGAATTCCAAGGTATTTCTAATTTAATTTTACTACTGTTGTAAAAGAAATCCAGGAAAAGGTCCTGGATCAGCAAAGTGCTTTCTGGTAAGCAAATCCACATGAAGTGAGGTGAGGGTTTGGCAAGCGATCAGATCACTTCCTTGCTCCAAATTCCCTATGAATCTCCCAGTTACTGTCTATTGCTTCACACTTCAATCACAAATTCCATTCCGCACCTCTGAAAATTCTCCTGATTATTTCTCTATGGGAAAAATATTTTCCTTAAACAGCTCCTGCCTTGCCCTAGTCATCTGGCTTCACATTTGTCATCTTTTTACGCTGCCTACGAGCACGCTTAGCTTGCAAAAGCAGAGCGGGGAGATTTTTAATTCTCCTTTTAAATACTTGGCACTCAGTAATGCAAGGTGGAAGAAATTGAATTCAGCGGAATATCATTTGGCTTTGATACAATGTGCCCCACCGTCGTACACCAACTCTTAATTGAAAACCACTGTTTTATCCAAGACCTCCTCTCCAAAAAAGATAAACTGTAGACAACATATTCTCCTTCTGTGTTTTCTCACAAGTGTAGTCACTGATCCTTGAATATTTGTCCCCTCGTCTTAGGATATAAACGGCTTTGTTATCAACCCTCAGAGCTTCTGACCTTGCCACATTTGTGAAATAATTGCACAGGCTAGTGGAATTTTCTTTCAAATGAAATGTTTACTCTATAAACCTGTAACTGCTATATTGCATTATATTTTTACGTTTATTGTTATGAAATGATGTTATTTGTAAGGATAATTCTGTAATAAAAAGAAAACAAAGATTGATGCTGAAAGAGAATGAAATTTCAGAACGTGCTATAAAATTAATCTAATACTGGAAAATCATAAAAAAGTGCAATTACTCTATTTACAGGTGAAAAGGAAATACAATTGCATCCATAAAAATAAAAGCTTTATTGTTACAGTAAGAAGCTTATGAATATCAAAACGATAGTGAAATCCTCTTGCAAACAAAAGGGTTAATCTTAATTATGCATCAGTTTTGACTATAACATACTTTATTTTAATGCTCTAAAGCCTTATTCTTTACTCAAAAGTACCTTTGCAGAACGAACGTTGTTGCTGCTGCAGAAGTTACCTGAGTCTCTTCACATAAATCACACTACAAGCAACTTCGACTCCTTTTGTTTTGCAAAGCTGATGCTCAACCATTGTACCCTCCTACGATGCCATTCGGAAAGTACCAACAGGTACCACCAGCCCCAGTGCTGAAGAATCAGCTTTTAAATTTTTCCTAGCANCTTGAGGCCATTCCCCCTCGTCCTGTCCCCTGTAAGTGATTGTGACTATTGAATTATCTTAGGATACCTGCTAATATATCAGGGGGTTCATGGCTTAGACGTTACCCATGAACAGTTTAAAAGAACGTAAAATATAAAATCTTCAGGAAACGTGACTGTTGATTGTTCTGGCAATACTTTCGGTTTGGGGCATTTCCTTCTTAGAGGAGCTATTTTGGGGAACTTGCAAGGAAACAGCTGTCACAGTTTTCTAGACAATCGATAAAAAGCACCTGTGATTTTACATCATTGCCCTCAAAGGACAAAGAAACATTCCTCCACGTGACAAAATCTTCATAATCAAGGAAACAGACAAATCTGGAAAGATCTGGAAGCAAAATGGGATGCCCATACAAAATTGACTTGTGAGCCAAGTTCCTTCTCGCTGACGTGTTCTTCCATGGCACAGAATAAAGATACAACAATAATGAGGAAAAAATAAACTATACGTGGCTCCTCAGATTTACCCCCACACCTACACATAGTATAAGGAAGAACAAGGTTGGGTGCCAACATCTGAAATGCCCATCAGCCACTAATGAATTTAAAACAACAACTAAAGTGGCTGTAGTTACAGCCAAGGAATTTACATGTCAGGGAAGATCTTGGGTCATCCACCCGGCACTAAAAAAGAATGGAATGTGCAAAAAGATAACACGGAACCATCTTTAGGAAAAGGAAAATGGAAAAAGCTTGTGGAAAGAGTAATCCTGAACTACAGTAATTAAAAGCATTGACATATCTATGAAAGAAGGGAATGGATAATCTTTATTATACTGTAAGCAAGGCAAGCGGCAGATTGATATCCCTTGGCACAGGAATACGCCACTAAATATTTGAAGACAAGCTGTGACTTCAAATATCACATCCAACTGCAACTTTAATTTTTTTTTTTTACTTTTTTTTTGCAGAAAAAGCAACTCATGCTGAGGAAGATATGGCTTATTTGAAACTTATTTACTGTCATAACAGATGGTGAAGACTAGAGAGAATATAAATGAAAAATATGGGGGCCCAATAAATGTCAAGGCTCCCAACTTGGTTTGTAAAATTAAATGAAAAAAAAAGCAGGAAAGAAGCTATATCTATGCAAGATACAAAAACTTATGAGAATAGATTAGCTTTTTAACATCATGAAAATAACCATTTTTTTCTGCCCACACAATGTGAGATAAAAATTTGCACTGATGTTACGGTCACAGCCTTCCTGAGAGAGTCATACAGCATCATCCACACAGACAAACCTGATTCAAAGCTCCTTTCCAGGCACTTATGCCCAAACTTCTGGTGGACCACGAACATTTTATCAGTTACTTTAGAATGGTTAAGATTGTTTCATGTGAACCCATAGTGCAGGGCAGCTTCGTTTGTCCATGTTTGTAACCCTTAGAACCACAGCCTGAGGATGGAGATCAGAACTAGAGCCAGACCTACAGATCCAGAGCTTTCCCTTGACTGGCAATTTTCAAGCCAGGGGTTCTCATTTCTAAATACACCAAAATTTTAAAATAGCAAAATCCTCTGCAAAATGTGCTCAGCCCTCTCTAACACTCACCTCATCCTCTCAAGTATGGAGAGAGCTGAAGACAGAATCACAGAATCACCGGGTTGGAAGAGACCCATCGGATCATCGAGTCCAACCATTCCCACCAAACACTAAACCATGTCCCTCAGCACCTCGTCTACTCGTGCCTTAAACACCTCCAGGGAAGGCGAATCAACCACCTCCCTGGNCTCCAGAGCCTCAACATCCTTCTTATGGTGAGGGGCCCAGAACTGCACACAGTAAGACTCTTAGGAGTCTTAGTCCTAAGACTCTTAGGACTCTCCAGAAAAGCATCCTATCAAATTGTACTTTGGATCCTCTTCACAGAAAAGGATGCTCGCATGACGCATCGATCCCTATTTCCAGAGGTATGCAGGTGAATTAAGAATCACTGAAGAACGGACCCTATTCATTCACTTATGAAGGGAAACTGCATTAGCATTGTTACTGGAGCTGTTATTACCTTGGCAATGCACAAAAGCAAACAAAATTAAAGTAGAACTAAAACAAAGTGAAAATTATATCAATGAAAACCTGAAATAAAACTTCTATGTAAACTTACGTAAGGAAGCTGAATATCTCATTGGGAAGAGGAGCTTTCACAACGTATTAACAGCGTACTTCACATAATGGTAAAAAGCTAGAAGCAAAATGAATATATTCTATATTTAGCTTCTCTATTCTTGTTTTCTGTCACCTAGATGACCAGAATATACACCCCTTTAATGCAATATCTCATTCGCTAAAATACTTCACAGCTAATTTTACTTTAAATCTAGTAATGAACTTCAGAACATGGTAGAAAATGGCATATTAAATACCCTATAATGGCACAAAGAAAAATAAAACCCTGAGTATATTTTTATATAGTCTTTCTAAATGGAAAAACAAGGAAATGTACACAAAGTATTCCAGTTTGTCATGCTGCTACCTTTTATGTTTTCTGTGCATTGTATTTGAATGCTGTCCTCTTGATTATATTCTCTGAAATACTTTGTTTGAAGTAAGATACTTTATTTTAATAAGTGGAACAAAGCTTTGAATAGCTTGGTTCAAAAAAACAGTTTTAAATGAAAGGAGCTGTTGCTAAGCACAGGGATCTCTGCCAAATACTTTTTAAATGGTTTATTGTGCCCCAGCAATCCTGAGATTAAAAACATCTCTTGAATTACAATGACACATCAAAAAATAAAATTAATGTAGGGGTTTTCATTACAAGAATTGAGCCTCTGTGTGTTATTCTTTCCATTAGATAAGAAAGAAACATACTGTGGTACATTGTTTTTGCTGTCAGAGTGAGCTTTTAGGCAAATATACAATATCACACTATATCCCTCATGGATTCAATCACGTACAGTATGGGTACTTCTATTAATTTAACTTAATGCACTGGATTTAAGGGATAGACTGTATATTTTCACATGATTTTCTGTACTGGGGATGAGTTATTTTTAGACTCCGTAAGTCTTTATCAAAATCAGAAGACTGCACTGACTCATACGACAATATGAATAATCGTGTTGCCTCACTCTGTAATAAACATTTAATTTTCCACTGTTCTTGCAACAATTACAAAACAATCGTTTTGCCACGCTTTTATGTTGAGACAGCGTGGAACATACAGATCTCATTGTCAACGAGAGTCCTGAATGCAGAGAGAGAGACATTTTAAAGAAAACCAAAATCAATAGCATTTCCTAGCTAATAAAGACGTCTAAATCACTGCTTTTAACAGCGTTGGCTTCATAGAGCACAAATTATGATTTAGAACAGGGAAAAACGAAGTAGCAACGACAACAGAGAAAGCAGTTGCTAATTGATTTCAAACCAACCTTGATTTCCACATCCTGAAATCCTGTTTTAGCTTGTATCTAGCAGACTGTGAATACACATCTAACCAAAGACATAGCTCCAGATATCTCAAGTTGGATACAAACGCAGGGGCATGCAGATTAATAGGATTTTTTTTCTTGAAATCACACACTGTTGTGTTTTGCCCAGTGTTTCATAAGATACTGGAGAAAGACAGCACGTGTGCCTTACCAGATAACATGTGTACGTTGGTGCTGTATGGCTGTAGCTCACAGGTTTTATCTGTCAGAGGATACTGGCCTGCTTTATTTCTCAAGAACAAATAACACCATTCATCTGCAAGTTGCAGATTATAGCAAATGGAAAGAAAAGACATTGTACATATTAAAACTCAGCGAAATCTGAACTAGGTAAATAGGCAGATCTAAACAAAATAATGACTGGAGCATATCAGTCAAATTACCTTTGTCTTGTTCCTCATATACGTAATACCTCAAGCTAGTAGTAAATGCAAACAAACCTGACTGAGAAGAATCACAATGAAAACCTGCCACTTTCAGATCTCATATACTTATAGGGATAATCATTATAATGATATATATTCAGTTATTTATTAACCCCAGAACATTTCTCTCTCACAGAATTTCTGTATTTAGTAACCCTCCCAAAGAATTTCTAAATTTCAGTAATTATGCTTATTTTAGTAATTTGTGACACCGATTTTAATAGAATCTGAACACACAGGTAGACAGCCTTTTTCCTCCCTTTTTTCACTGCCCGTCTTGCAAAGGAAACATTTTTAAATGAAGTGTAAAAATCACAATAGTGTACGTAGCACGTCCTCAAAGCCAGCAGAGAAAAGGTGACAAAAGGGAAAGCAAGAACACCAATAAAGGTGAGTTCAGCTTCACATATACCTGAACCAAAATACTCGTGCTAGCAAGTCGTGACTTAAACAATAGGTGTTAGGCATAATACCTTCTCTTCTCAGAGGTTTCACTGTGTTTGTAAACTATTCAACTTCTACAAAGAAGTTTGCCTACAGCCTAGTACAATGTGGTCTCCTTTCAAAAAATTAGGAATTTCATATTGACATGGCCTCATCTGACATTGAACAAACTATGCAAAGAGTGATATGAATCTGCATTTCTTTGTGTCGGAAGGTCGCAGAAAGTTGTTTCACACTCCCAAAGGCCTGGTGACAGGAGTGAAATTGAGGTCTGTTTAAAAACAGATATTAATGATACCATGTGCTGGTCAAGCTGAGAAATATCCATATGAAATTATATTTTTAAGACACTATGTATGTCAACTGAAGACACTCCAGCTTAATATTCCTTCTTGAGCAGATCCCCTCTGAATCCACTTATACACATAACGAGAGTAATCAGGATTCTCACTGTCACACAAGACTGGAGCCCCATTCTTCAATTCATCAAGCCCACTCATCTCAGGAGCAGTCCAAAGGCAACGAGTGTTACTAGGAAAAATATTCCTAAAGCAGCCCCATTTGATTCCCTGCCCCGATAGGAAATAAGAAATAACACGCTTTAAAAATGAATCACAGCCTTTCAACCTTTGCTGAAAGGAGGCCATCACAGTTTATAGTGCTGAAAAGGTGAAGAAGAAATATTAAAAAAAAAAGATGAAAACAATTCCAAGTCTTTACATGTGTCTTTGGGAAATATATACTTTTCTGGTTTTCTTTGATAATAACTCCAGATTTCTGCAAGACAAGGGGAATACACAGTCTCACATAAAACAACCATACACCAGGAAAGGCATTTATCCTCTCAGAAGCCAATGTCACCAAAACCAAAATGGACCATTATCTGGACAAAGATGAAATGAATTGTCATGACATTCTAACCTGCAAGAAGATGCGCTCTTCATCACCAGTCAATATTCAATAATACTCATAAAAAGAAGTAAATTGCGAGGGCTTTGAACACTGGCACTGGAACTCACAGACTAGTGCAACTTCATTTATTCTTCTTCAGTTCTCTGCATATTGGTTTATTCGCGATGAGACACACCATACAAATTAAGTCTGAGCTAATAATTTCCCCATTTCCTAAAACCCTTAACCATGTTAATTATTAAGGCATGTTTTCCTCATACACATTTCAAAAGAAATTAACACAACCGAATAAGCGCTAATTCTCATTATCGAATTTCCAATACTCTCAAAAGCATTGGATTCATTTTTGTGTTTGAGTTTTCTTACGACAAAGATCAGACTGCAAGCTTTTCAGCCATCAATGTGCACCTCAGTTTTATAAAAAAATAAATGCCTGTGTCTAAGTACTTTCAAACAATTATCCAAATGTTGAATATACTAGAAAAAAAAAATCACAGGCAGGGTAAATGAAAGTGACTCTGTGCCTGTAACAGTTTAATAAAAGCAAATTGCTCACCCCCCATTAGTTACCCAAGATATATTAGTTATTTCTAAACAGAAAGTAAAGCTTTTGGGGCAAAACTTATAAAAATGGAAAAACAGGGCATAATTGCTGAGGTTACTTAATTGTCAGAATATTTCTGTGTCACTTGTCCTGGTTTCAGACAGTTTTATTGTACCTCCTCAAGCAGTACGGTAGTTTCTTATTAGGGTACTTAGCTTAGAGCTCATTTTTTAAAAAATTAAATTTCAGTTATAATAAACTATTGCAGAGATTAAAGCAAAATATGGTAGTGGTAGCTCATAGATGATGGTTTGTCAGTGAAGAAGTGCAGAAAGCTTAAAGTTTCTCTAGAAACAGCTCAGTTTTAGTTAATTGAAGCTGATACCCTGGAGAGATTTCCCCTGTTTTGGCAATAGTGTTCACGTAAAAATTAAACAGTTTCCGAGTTCTTGAACCTCCTTAAGGCTCATACTGTAAAATGGACACTGAAATTTAGAAATTAAAAGTAAATTGAATTAGTTTGCAGTGTTTTATCTGTTACAGAATAACACGCATGCAAACAAGGAGCGGAGCATGGAGGGAAAGGCCGTGGGCAGGCTTGGGGGGGCACCTGGGACACCGGGATGCCCAGGTGGGAGCCCCCGTGCACGCAGCCACCGGGCACCTCACCGCGGGGCTGTGCCCGCTCGTGCCTGAGCCCCTGCTGCCCCTGTCAGCAAATACATGGCTGTGGCCAAGGAGAGATGCTGCGTGTCACAGCTCCACCCATCTCACTCAGCTCAAGACCAGGTCAAGGATGCTTTGGACTATTTAAATGAGGAATTCGTCAGCTGTGCAGAGACAATTCTTGCTGACTGTGTCTTTTTTTGCTTCATAATAGACTTCTCTTCTATTTTTGTTCTCTATATAATCTATACAAATACTTTTTCCGGTGCAGTTATCCCTATTTCAGTTCTTTACAGCACATATGGCCTTTGGAGCCATCCCTTCCTTCCTCTCCCTTTTGTAACATGACCTCAGCTTCCTGGTCCCCAGATTTTGTTGATATAAGAACCAACAACAGTTGATACAAGTACTAAGGATCTTTCTTCCATTTATTTCTAAGACGTTATGTGCGACTAATGCAGGGCATAATTGCTGAGGTTACTTAATAGTAACTATACGGACAACTACAACTCCAATATGGCAGCTACATTTATTTAACGTTTCCCGAGACAGTTATTAACCTATTATAATCTAAACCCAATGCATATAACTGTAAGTACACAGGTCTGTTACGTGTAAATATGTGAATTATAGAAGGTATAAACTATAAATTGTTCAATAATATACTACTTGAAAGTTCTTAGTCCCTAATTTGAAGTGAAAACACAATATTCCTTATGAAAGGGATATGTAATGCAATCTCCATTCTACAAACGCTTGGCCAGTACCCTTTGGGATCGACCTTACAAGATCCAGCTGAAGCGTCTTCATGCTTCTGAAGGGCACAAACACAGCCTGCTTTTTTTTTTTCTCACAAGCATTAATAGATTCTTAACTTTCGACCGCCTGTGCAAAAGCCTTACAAAATAACACACCAGTTTACCTTTATTGTATATCAGGGAAAAGAAATTCTGCACCCAGGAACTTATCCCAGTCAAATAAGCCTGAGCAGGGAAACAATTGTACCATTGTTGGGGCAATTAGAAGAAAATATGCACTTTTCAATGACTCAACAAACTGAGAATATCTAGTTGCCTGAATAGTTAGTTCAATAGAACAGAGCTCGGGCTGTTGTCTTAGTTCTGGAAGGTGACTCCAAGCAACGTTACAATCCCCTGACCCACAAGGCCTGAATCTGTTCAAGGATTTCTTCTCCTTTTTCCCAGGTTCTGTCTATGGAAATTAGCTTCAAAGTCAAATATAGTGTATTTCAGGAAAATATTTGAACCTTTTTTCACATTTGCTTTTAAGCCCATGGAATTTTAAATAACCGACTTCCACTCTGAACAAATGAAATGAAAACAAAAAAATCAGACACTAAAAAGTAACTAACATTATATCAAGTATTTCCCTTGCCCCACGCAGCCTCATGATACAACATCCTTCTGTCACCCTTTTTGTACCTCATTTCCTTGCTTTTCCTTAGTCTCTTTACACAGTCTTTATATTTTCTCAGCTAAAATAATAGCTGCTTATCTGCCTCTACACGTTGTATAGATCTTTCTGAACTTTGTCGCATGACCTCTTGTTTTTCATGGCCTGCAACACAGAAACCAGAGCATGTGCTATCCCTAGACTTCATGGTCTTTTCTTTTTTCCAGACCATTGGTTTATAAAATGAACAAAATTGGTCCTAATAGTGATCTCCTGTAGCACTCCACTAATCACTTAGCTCTTTCCCAAGCCACTACCCACTCACAAATACCTCTGTCTTTGATGTCTCAGAAGATAATTTATCTATTCACATACCTCAGCTACTATAAAGTAACTAAATTACAGACCTTGCAGATTATTCTTTTGTGTTTTGCTCCATCAACAGATTTCCTAAATGCTAGGAAAATTGTGTCTATGGACCCAATTTACCTTGTTACTGTCGAGCAATGATTTGTTAAACATAATCAAATTTTTGTGGCTGCTTTTAACCGTAATATTCCAGTCACCTCCTCTGGGGCCTGGTATAAAATTAAATGGAGTAGGAAAAAAAAAATTAAACATGAAGATCATTCTGTGCGTTCCTCTAGCATGAGACCACAGGTAGTACCATGTATCAATATTTTACTATATGGATTTTTTAATAAAAAACCCAACAAATGATCAACATCATCTCTTGCATCTAGTAAAAAATGTGCAAATGTACAAATCCTACTCTGTTTAGCTTAGGAATCTATACTCTGACTCAGGTTATAGCAATGATATATATCTTTATTACTCTGGAAAGGATTCTGTTCTACTCATCATACAGTTAGAGTCTATGTTTACTTCTACTACTCTTGTTTTCCTTATTCTACTAGTACCTTCAGCAGTTTTTCTGTTCTACGCACCCAGCTGTTACTCCCTTGGGCTTCTGTGGCGATTTCCATGCTTCATTTCCCCAACACAAGTCAGAAACAAGCCCATTCACAGCCTGGTCTGGGGAGGGAGCTGAAGCTGAGTGGGGTTTGTCCCATCATTAGCAGAGGCTGGTGGATCCTTGCCTCCTCCTACTATTCCAACCCATTCTGCGGAGCCTTAATTCATTCCTTAGCAGGCCTTATAACATGGACTGTTAAGTCTCCTGTTGTAAAACAACCTACTTAGTGAGCAGAGATGTGCTGTTTCTGATGAGTATAAAGCAAATGTTCCAGGAGAGAGAAACTGTTTTTGTTGCAAATGCAAGGTCTAATTTTCAGCAGCTTGTGCCCACCATACTCATGCCTTTCCCCACAGAAGCATTAAAGTACTTCAACAAAAGACAGGACCTACGTTTTCCACTTCATCTCATAGTTATGTCTATGTCTATTTACCCATCATTCTCCCAATATATCATTCAGCTCTTGTGGAAATCTCACGATACTTCCGCTTGCGTTTAACTGCATGTGGGTTTGAAAAGGGAGTAGTAAATGAAAGTACTTCCCCTCTGCTCCTGCATCCTTGTTTTCCACCTGTGGTGGTAGCATCTCAAGGAAAGCAGAAATCCTTGTGTGTTTTCTGTGGTCACCTTGGCTTCACCGAAGCAGAAGGTGGGAGAAGAGACAAAGGACATTCGAAAGGGATTCCCCAGCCAGTATGGTGACTAATAAAAACATGTCAATGATCAAACAGACATGCATTCTCTTCCAATTAACCTTGTTTTTTAGCAATGCTGTTTTCCCTGTCTATGACCATCTGCAACCTGACATAGTGCTTTAGGCAGTAACTATGCAAAACTATGTTTATCAAGTGCAGACATTACACCTAAGTGTTCAATAGTATCACAATTTGTATATTTTACATAGGAAGCTATCTTAAGATAATTTAAGATGTTTTTCCATTCTTAACATCAAATTCTAAAGCGGTCAGTGAATGGTGACACACCACTCCACGGAGCAACAACTATGAGTCATGGATGGGAGTAAAGATTTCAAACAATGACTGAAAAGTATTGATGGAAAGATTTGCTCTGAGCTACTGACATCCTTTAGCTATAAAGCAAAAATAAAAGCAAAATAAAGTTCAGAGAAAAATAAAAGTTCTGGTTTATATTTACTCTGCGCTCACAAAATTCCTTCTTTCTTTCCTTGACTAGTCAGAGACATAAAAATTCTATTACAACAAAAGAATTTGTTCCAGACCCCATCAAATGTCAGAGGCATTCTGATAGCTAAGTGCCAACGCAAGATAAAGATTAATAATAGTGGCAGCAACCTCCTTTCTCAAGACTTCCATAAAGAAAAGGGTCAGAGAATACGAATGTAACTGCACACACACTTCTTGGCTGCTACCTTTTCATTTGTGTTGGTTCCAGCGTGAGCCTTATCATGAATC
Organism: Piaya cayana; assembly: GCA_013389865.1. Classification (NCBI taxonomy): domain Eukaryota; kingdom Metazoa; phylum Chordata; class Aves; order Cuculiformes; family Coccyzidae; genus Piaya; species Piaya cayana. The sequence goes on along the minus strand of WAAB01020684.1, from coordinate 5,053 downwards.
TCTTGACTTATTGTCAAAATTCCCGTGGATTATAATGACATGATATCACTACTTCAACCTTTTTCCCTTCAGGAAAAAAAAAAAAAAGACTATATCACAATGCAGAAATATTGTTTTGTATTCCAAAGTAGCAACACATTTTTTTGCAAACACAGTGACTATACGGACGTTCCTTTTATGCATAAAAAGATCCTTAACAGGCTGTCTTTACTCACAGGGCCCTTCAACAGGTATTGCTGCTTATGTCTCGGTAGTGATATGTATGGGAAACGTGCGCACCATATTATTTTATATTAAAACAGAAACAGATTGTTTCATATAGTTGAAATAACTGATAACAGAAGGCACAGCCATGCTAATTTATGTTGATCGGGAGCTGTGCACATTTTCAAATCTTTGAAGAAAGGCAACTCTAACTTAAGCTGTTATGTGTAAAACCATCACGAAAGCTTGATTGGAGTGAGCTGAAAAAAAAATAGCTGTGCAAGATATCGTAAAGAATAGTTAAATTCTTGGCAACTTCAAGTTTGAAGCAAGGTTACGCTAATTTCTACATAGAGATTTAGATGCACACTTCTTTCGGTCATGAACAAGAATTACTGGATAGCTAAAGATTCAATGAAAAAAGTGATTTCAAGTAAGCCAGAAACTCTTATGCCAGATATTAACTTGGGAGAAAAAAGTACAAATACTATAAGTTAATGACATAATGATGAAAATCTTACTTCTTATGAGACTTTCACAAGAATTTCCACTTCCACCAACGCCCCATATTGATTAAGCGGGGGTGGCTCCTGCCCTGGTCAGATGGGGATGGAGTTGTGTTGGGGGAAGACTTTGGAAGTGGTTGTGTTGATAATGAACGAGGCAGCTTTTCTCTCCTTGGTACCTCCCTGCTCTTTTGTGCCCTCCATCAGTAAATCCAGGGCTGATTTTTATGAAGTAACTTAGAGCTGAAGAATAAGAGTGCCCATTTTCTATGCTGCGCATCACTTGAGAATCACAGAATCACCGTGTTGGAAGAGACCCATTGGATCATCGAGTCCAACCACTCCCACAAAACACTAAACCATGTCTCTCAGGACCTCGTCTACTCGTAACTTAAACACCTCCAGGGAAGGCAAATCAAACCCCTGACAGACCCAGTATTCACAGGAGACTTAATTGTTAACTTAATTATAAAGAGAGCATTGTTCCATATGGCATTACTTTTCGAATAATTTTCTGTAAATCACAAACAACACAATAATTACTTAGCAATGCCACTAACTGTGCCCAGGACATGCTCAGACTCCTCATGGAACTGAAGTTAATGTGTCCCAGTAAGTGCCCAGTGTGAGCTGTGAGTAACTCAATTCTCCCTCTGTGTGTTTCTCTCTTTTAAAAAAATCTATAGAAATTTCTCAAGCTTGGGTTTTTTGGGTTTTTTTTGTTCATTTTTTGGAAATCTTTGGTTCCCCACTGGCTCTTTACCAGGTGGATACAAGATCCAGTCAATATTTAGCATTTTTTGTTAAGTTTTACGCAGATAAACAAGGAAATCACCGGCATCAGCTGTACTAGCGTAATGCTGCTGTTTTAATCTCAGTTTCTAGTGGCCAAGTACCAGTTACGTAACCAGGTTTAAACTATTTAAACTAAACATCTTAGCTTTCAAAAATGTGAAGATCTTCCAAGAATAGCAGAATAAAATATACTTTTTAAAAAAAGTAATTCCAACTGTGAATTAGCTAAAACTTGTGGTACCATATGATATAAACTTTGAACAACACCGTGGTGTACATGTAGGGAACGAGTATCCACATAACTCACTTCTGAGGTTATTTCCTTGCCATCTGAAGCCCGTATGGAGAGATGGGGCCTGCTCTAATTACAATATTGTAGTTTTGACTGACAGACAATATGTCTACAATCAACTCATTTGAAAGCCATGTGTTGCGACAGCTCCTTGTCCGATTCCAAAGCGTATAGAATCGAGATGAATCACTGCCTTGTTACTATACACTAATCCCACAGTAAAAAAAAAAAAAATTCCTAGAAGACAGACACACACAAAGAACAGCAACATGGACCAAGAGGTACGCCAGGATTTTTGTATCATTTCCTAATTGTTAATATCTGTTGACTTTTAAACGTGACCAGAGCGCTTTAGATTAACAATTTAAAACATATAGTGCCCAAACAAAATTACTATTTCCAAACTTCCTGAACTTTGCATTTCTTACTCCAAAGGAAAGCAAATCTGAATATGAAAATTTTAAAAATGCCGTTTTTGAGATCACAAGGAAAAAACCCCTTTGATATTATTACATTTTACTAATACACGCAAATATATAGCTGACTCTGAAACAATGTTTTTACTCTGACCTCACGCAGGCCTGCGTAAGTGTAATTATTATGCAGCATAATATGACAGAGATATCTGTCATTAGTAGAATTTCTGGAATTTTGAGCATACATTTCAATAGCCTAAGTGGACCTAGCTTGGCAATTTAGCTGACCCTGGAAAAGAGTGCCTTATGTTCATCTTGTGCAATCTGTCCAGTAACAGATGTACACCATTACGATGTAAAGTGAGGTGGAGGAGGAGGGGAACACAACAGGAGAAGAGTCAGGCCACTTAGCAGAAGAGACAGGAGTTTCAGCAGGCCAGCACGAAGGACGCGCGGCAACGTACGAATAATTCAGAACAGGTTTCAAGTAAGCCTGTGATAAACAAATTACTATTTTTAAAGTATCGCATTTACTTTATGTTAAATGATATGTAAACATAAGAAAAAAAAAAAAGGAAGAGTATCTGTGCTGTGTTTGAGAGCATGAGATGCAGAGAGATTTAGGTGTGACAGAGGGCACCACGACAGCTGAAGAGGCGTAGTGAATTCAACCCTCTTAAGGGGATACATTGGTGTCAGGTGGAGCAGTTTTCCTCCAGCACCGCAGACCTGGGTCACCAAGGAAGCATGAAGCCCACAGGTGGTAAAGTTCTCCAGATTAACAGTTCACATTGATGACATATTCAGGTGTTTGAGTTACTCCTGTCACATTATTAATTCATCTTCCTTATTGTTGCAATTAATACACTTGAAGAGTCTTACTGGATTTAAGCTGTGCTGCCTGTTGGTTTCTGTGAAATTTTCTCACGTGTTTATTCACTTAATACCAGAAACGTGTGCAAATGGGCAAGACTTGCAATTAATTGTTTTTAAAATTGTTCAAAGTGCCACTTTCCAAAATTATCACAACATAAAAATATTCATCCCATCTGCCCAGATGTGATATAAATTATTAAAGGAAAATGGGACAATTAAGTGGATTTATTAGCCTTAATACATTGTGCAATTCCTGAACGACTTCTCTTTAAAGCTGCTCTCTTTTTCTCTGCAATCAAAATGTTTGCTTTACATACTATTGATAAATAGGCATTATTTTAAGAATGAGCTATCCAAGACAAATGTAGCGACAGCATATAATTAACACACAAAGTATATACAGATACTTATTAGCATCACAATCGTAATCTCAAAGGAGTAAAAAAGTCTCTTTCAGACTGAGTTTTCAGTAAATAATTAATAGAAAAAAAAAATCACTGTAGCTATTGCTAAAATGCACCTTTATTTACAGTCTTAGTACATGAGCCACTAACTGACTGAAGATGAATTGTTCCTAACCAAAAGTAGCCTCTTTTACTACAAGGCTGATACTCACAGAAAGGAGGATAATAGCCAAGTTTTTATGTCCCTTGCCTATGGTGTGAGGTGCACTCTGTGAATAACAGAACAGTAGCTCTTTGATAGGAACAGTTGGACTCGATGATCCAGTGGGTCTCTTCCAGCCTGGTAATTCTATGGTTCTATAACAATTTTCATGTTTTCAGAAGTATGAGAGGCCATAGCAATCAATGAATGAGAAATATAAATAGAACATCTACTATAATGAAGTGGGATTTTAAACAAATATAAAATACAGCTCACCGAACAACTCTGGTGTTTACCTGAAACACTGCTTATTCATCACATTTTCATTTGAGAGTCTGTTATAAAAAACTAAGCATGGTTGGTTTTTCCCTTCCACCTCACACATTACATGATGCTCTGGGAGCTTAGATATTGTTTTCAGCTGAGCAAAAGGAAATGTCAGGGATAATTTTGATAAATGTGAGCTATCTCATGTTTTCTGTTAACAAGTGCTTTGTGTGTCTAATAACACGCACCTGTGAAGCTGGTTCTCCTTCTTCATGTGACCTCAAAGAAGTAAAAAGAGACCGTACAGTAAAAAGAGCTGATACCCACTGCTAGGTCAATATCATTGATGAAAAGACTTAATCAATGCAGAGGCAAAATAAGGCCTCCTAACCCCCGCTCCCACTCACTGCCCCTCACCTTGGCTGCAAGCCTATTCTCAGTTCGCAGTGATTTTCTCTTCTGCTCGTCATGGTTAGCTGGCTAAGCACAAACCTGGACCTGCAGACATTGTGGAGTGATGAACACGCCAAGACGCAGCACTGAAGGGAGAACGTCGCAGTCGCAGCCATTAGGCATAAGTGCAAAGCCTTTAAATCGACACGAGATCTTTAAGCTGTACCTCTACCAGTTTTCAAAAGAAGTACAGTCTCTTTAAATAAACTACTTTGACAACCAATAATTCCTCTTTCTAACAGGCCCTTAACTAGAAGGTAAGAAAAAACTACAACGTGCAATAAGAATTTATAATAATCCGTTCAATATTTTCAGTGCTATACTAATCTTCCAGTTTACTATTCCATGTAGCTAAATGCCTTTGATAATGGAAAGCATATCAAATTGTGAAGCCCAGTGGTTCCTATACTCTTTGAGTTCCAATCACACATATTTACCATGCACATACTACACAGCTTTTTCCTCATAAGCTATTAGATAGAATTGTTTCTGCTGAAGGATGAACTGTGGGTTTTTATGGTTTTCTGACACAGACAGTCAAACATTTTGGGTTGACTTTGTTAAAAATGATTAGGGAACAGTATACATTCTTCTGCATAGATAGTTCTGGTTTGGTTCTGTTGTTCTAGGGCTAAAAC
>WAAB01020683.1:278529-301266 GCA_013389865.1 Piaya cayana | reverse complement strand
TGTTACTTTCCTTTCCATTATATTTTTTTAGTATTATGAATTTGTTTTGTTACATTTCAATTAGTTATCTGTAATTATCTCTACCAATGAGTTTTCTCATTTTTACACTTCCAATTGTTTTTTCCCCATTCCTGCAAGTGAACAAACAGCTGTGAGGTTCTTAGTTGCAGACTGGGGTTAAACCACTACACTGCTACAACTGGTTTTTGGTGGGGAACTTTTAAGTATTTCAAATAACGGATAAGATAAAGAGACAAACGGAAACCTTGCTTTTGGATGAATAGCTAAAAGCTAAATTTACTCTTTAGTTAGAAAGACAGCAATTTAGAGCAACTCAGAGAAATCAGAGTAATTCTGGATCAACTCCAGTGTAAATGAGATCAGAAACTGTCACGAACATCTAACATAGCAACAACTTGCTGTTTCGTTCTTTCTTACACTGGTTTCTGTGAAGAGTTTAGACTGTAACTCCTTTTAAAGTAAATATATTTTTTGTAATACTCCACTGTGCTTTAGTACTTTTTAGTTTTATTATTACTATGACTTGCAGTGTTCAATTCTTCCCGATTCCTTAATCTGCTCTGGTTAATCTGTTTGTTTCATAGAGATTATGGATATTAAATATGATGATTTACTTTTTCTAAAAGCTTCAAAATACAGTTATTCTGTTTTTCCTCAAACTCTAAGAAATAGAGAAAACAAGAGTGTAGCAGAAAAGTTTATTTGGTCTTGTCAATAAAGCTAGAATGTTTTAAAATAACACTTCACCGAGCAGGCAGAAATGGTAGCAATTTACAGAACAATTTACAGCAAAAGTAGGGAAAAAATATTTGTTTGTGGAAGGCTTGGAGAAGGGAAATTGTGCTTAGCCTATTTATAGAAAACTTCCATTAGAAAAACTAACAATATTCCCCTCTTCATCACTCATCTTTTTTTTTGTTGTTTTTACTATCACAGCTTTTTAGGGGTCATAATGACCCAAAGCCCTTCAAGTCAATTTGTAATCTGTCAAAATTCCTCTAATTTTTTTTGTACAGCAATACAACTTGCCGTACATCATCCAAGTATGGGATATTCAGCAGCAAATAAACAATTGACCCTTCAACTTCAGATTGTCCTTCTTTGGACTGGCTGTAGGAACTGTCCCCTCATGCTGAGAAATTCTAATTCTGAATGATCAATGGCAACTGGAAAGCATTCTTGTTCTTACATTTAAAAAAAAAAATCTTCTTTGAACAAGAATACAGGAAATCAAATTAAGAAGAACTATCTTGTAAATATATATCATAGCAGAAATAAGATGGTCCAGTGGTTTGCAGAAGAGGTGCAAGAGATTGACTGACTTCTTGAAACCACAAATTGAATTTTACTGATGTGGTCATAGTTGTTTTCCTTTTCATTCCAGTTCCAAAGGATGGAGAAAGTTCACACAATAGAGAAACAAGCTGAGCATTAGATATAAGAGACAGGAAAAGAAAAAAGTTACATTTGGTAACAGTGATTAACTTTCATTGAAAAATTATAGTTCTTAAGACATGATTACTTCAGTAATGGGTTCCATAAAAGTCTACTGAGGCAGATAATATTGCATTTTGGAAAAATAAACTAAATTACTGTTTCTGCTGAAAATCAACTAACTAACAGACCTTTTGGTTTAAGAAATTCTAGAGTTTAGAGAAAGAATGTTTGTGATAAAATGTCATAAGAATACCATGAACCTTATGCATTAGTTTTGACAGTTGCTTCTCTTCCACTGATAGTCATATAGGCAAATGCACAAAACATGACGAGACATTGTCAGCGTATAGGCCACAACAGTGGTTTAGGATGCATAAAAATCAAGTTCAGATCCCCTCCTCACCTGCACCTACAGCATCTCAGATGAAAAACTGGATTCAGAAGCAGGCGGAGCACGAATCATAGATTCCAAAATTCACAGAACAGGAGAAAGCAAGTGCTTTCTTACATTTGAAAGAGGAGTTGAGAATATTTCTTTTCATCCTTTACTTCCAAGGCAAAAAGATGCATTTCAATACACAAAATTTCCTGTGTTGCCAAAAGGCTAAACAGTGTTCTGGTACAGCTTTTCTACTAAACTATTATATGGTTACCACATAACCAATTATGAAATTCACTTGACTGCAATCCTGCTCTGGCACATAGAATTTAAACTATTTTGGGGGCAGATGTCATAGGAATGTAGTAAGATCATGTGTAAAATTATAGCTTTTTACCTCCTAATTCTATGCTGCCAGAATATAGTCTCATATAAACATTTCAATTGCAAAGTCTTCTAAACTGTAGGAGATTATACTGGGCTTTCGTAAGAAAATACTCTGTACATAGTATTCTAAATATGTGAATTGCCTGCAACACTTTATGAAGAACAATCCATAAATACTCCTTTTTAATGAAGGAAGCAAGTAACATTTATTATTGTCTTGATATGACAGTAATGGTAAGATAAGGAAACTGCTAGTCAGATCAAGTCTGAAATTTTCAGCCATTCTTTAAAATGAACACCAGTAATACCCGTTAAAGGTAAACTGATTCAGTCAGAGGACTCTCTAACATTGGCATTATATAACTAAGTAGCTGTATCTAAGTCTTATGAAATTTTTATTTTTCTCTTGTTTTTTTTCCAAAATATTGTTTTATGTTGTAATTGATTTATGCTTTACCAAAATTCAACAACAAAAAGGCATCTTTAGAGACATCTATATACATATATCCCTGTTACAAGTGTACTCAAGAGAAATGAAATTAAAATAACACTTGATGCCAAACACTCTATGACATAGCAGATTCATGTGATTTCATGCTTAACATATAGAAATGATCCTTACCCTTTCTGATGCCATAATGAATTTCTAGATTTTTTTCCTCTTGGTGTGAATACCTCTATGGACCTTATGATAATAGCTTGGAAGTGTCTCTTGTTATTAAAAAGCAAAATCAAGAACACTCCTTGGTTTACTTTTTAATTAACAGTGAAACACAGATGAGTCACCAGTACTCTATGAATAACATGGACAAATCTACCTGAAAATCTTACTTCCTGATTTCACTCACCACTGAGTTACTAGGGTCATTGGGCACTGGCTGCCCTGGGAGGTGGTTGACTCGCCTTTCCTGGAGGGGTTTAAGGGATGGGTGGACAAGGTGCTGAGACGCATGGTTTCGTAGTTGATAGGAATGGTTGGACTCGATGATCCGATGGGTCTCTTCCAACCTGACTATTGTATGATTCTATGATTCTGTGATCTTGCTAAAGACCTTAAAACATGCATCTCGTTATGTATTAATATGATTGTACATTTAATCACATATAACATATTCAGTAACTCCAGGAGATAGAAAAGTCAACAATAAAACCCTCTTTAATTTGGATGTTTAGAAGGAAACAAATCACTATCTCCCTGTAGGAGACAGAGGAAATTGTGTTGCCAGTAGGTGTCTTTTCTATTGACTTTAGTGGGCTTACAAACAGGCCAGCAGGAATTTCAGGTGGCAGCAGCAGCTACCCATTTGTTTCAAGACTGTAGGTTCAAAATCTGCAAGATCAAATAAAACACATTCTTTTAATCTCTGATTTGTGTGACCTTATAATTTTGTTGTTAAATGTAACTCACAAAAAAATATTACAGCAATTTAAAAGAAAAGAAGAATATGGGGAAGTGTACAAGTGCATACACGTATAGAAGTTGCCAGTTCATCTCACTTATGACATTAGACAGGCACTGGAGCAGCTGCAGAAAGATGAAAAGGCAGAGGTGCCTGGAATTGCAAAAACTTTATTTTGCACTGGAAAAAATAATGTACAAAGGTTAGAAGAAACACATCTTAATTCAGTGATGATTTCACACTAATTTGTGCTGGGGACTGCAACAAAAATGTGAAGAGAAAGAGAACAGCAGGAAAGAAGACTAATCACAACAGCCCAAGAAAATGTTTATTATATCACATCCCATTCCACTCTGCCTTTCTCTCCTCTCTAGATATATTGCTGTCAGGTAGAAGAACCACTTGAATGAATCCACTTAATTTTTAAAAAAATTGCTAGTATCTCACTTTGCAGAATGTTTTTCCCTCAAAAAGCCCTAGCTGCCCAGGAAAGCAAATGAATAAGAATTATTTTTCACAGAACTGTGCCCTACAAATTATATTTTGACACAGACACGTCACTGTACCAACTGTTCTGCTCCTTCAGTCACGTTCTCTGTGCAGCAGCTAAAAACCAGAGGGATAAGTTATGCCAGTGACAATCGAAAACAAGTGCATTCAGCCCTTCAAGAGGATCAGAAGATCAAACTCTCAATGGCTGTAGAACCCCCTCTGGTTCTTTCTTCGTCAAAGAAGAAGAAAAGCTTTCTAAACTGAAATAATTTATGAATATGATCCATAATTCAGGATAATCTTAATTTCTATTCAATGTTAGTTAATTTCACATAACATATTCCTATACTTGCTTTATTCTAAAAGCCATTTCAGTGAAGTTGTACCTCTATGTCATATCCCAGAGGAAAACTTGTCTCCAATGAATTCTTTGGTTCTGACTGTCCCCGTCTTTCTGGTCCCTCTAGCTACGATGAAGAGCCACATACAATTCTTCTGGCTTTGACCTACCTCTTTACTGCAACATCCTTACTCACATGTTTGTGAATTTGTCTGACATCCTACTGAGTAGTTTTCAGTCAGTGCCAGGAAGAAGACTTTTGCATTCATAAACACTAATCAGAAGCCAAGTTTGAATTGAGTTTTCCAGCTGTGTTTTAAGGTACACAAATAAAAGTAAACTATTCAAAATCCAGGTCGGTTGACATTGTCATGACAGCAGCACAATGCTAACAGGCAGCCACAATAATGAATATAACATTGAGCATCCTTAAATTGCCAAAACTCTCCAGCCATATCTAAAGCTTCGAATGACTAATGAACAAGAGATATCAAAACTGAAGAAAAACGTGGACTACCAAAGGTGCTGCTGAAGGATCATTTCTCTCAGCTTGGACCTGGAGGAAGGAGGCAATGAATATGATCCTTAGGGTACAACTAATTAAGGAAGCAGATCCAAAAACAAAAGGAAACTTAGCAATGCCCTCAGTGTTACATATGAAAGAAAGGAACAACAGAGGACAGGTCTTATGAAACAGAACTGGCGTAATTAAAAACAATTCAGCTAGGACTTATGCCAAATAGAAATGCTCTACAGTCTGCTATTTTGCTACACTACACTACTTGTGCACTACTGCTGATATCCTTTGGCCCTCTTTCTCACAGTGCACAGATGAATGCAGTCAAAGAGTGACTTTAAGCGAAAACTTCAAGTACATCAGAAGACCAGTAGAAGATTAAAACATAGTCATATAAATAACAAACAATAAATTAATTGCTATATCTATCTTGTAGTCAAAATCTTATCTTCCACTCTGGGCTCAGTAGGAAAGATTTTGCTGGAACTGTTAAAAAAAAGCTTCAAGCTATATAACACAAAGAAAGAACTACAGATAACCATAGCTACTTTCCTGATCACACTTTGGATATTTCTTTCACATTTCTAAGTATTTCTGCAAAGCTTGGAATGGGGAACTGCTAATACCCACAAGTTTAACCACATCTGACTGTACAAGCGCAACAGTGGAAGGACAAAAGCAAACAACAAATAGCAGATGACAAGAAAGCTGTCGCTCTAAAATTGAATAAAATTTTACCTAGAGGAAAATGTAGTATTGCCACTGTGAATATGCATAAGCTGGACAAAATATAACATAAGGAATCATGTACTTTTAACAGTTATAGAAGAAAAAGCGAGAATGGTTATGCTCTATAACTACTCTGTTTTTCTACAAGAGACTGAAAAAGACGTCAGATCTTTGCCCTTTTTGCTGCTCCTTTGCATAATTTTCAGTACAGTCAAGCAGGTTTTGCTACAGAGAAGTTATTAATACAAAAGTTTTCTCCAAAGTTGCTGTGGAACTTATTTGAGAAACTGGATGTTTATGATCTTCAGCTGATCAAACTTCAATCAGTACATATATAATAAACACAAATTTTGACAGAGAAGCACAGTTGACTTAACTGTCCAAGTGAATTTCCTCTCTAGGTAAAAGCCAATTACTGGCCACTTAACCTCTTTCCTTAATTAGCTGAATAAAATGCTAGGGAGACAGGTGGTAAAGGGCAGGTCAACCTATTTCGTTGCTGTAGTCTTTGTATATAGGAGGACTGGGCTTACTCCAATTGTTTGTAACAGACTGCTCCTCTAAGGTTTCAATAAGAACAAAAGCTAGAGCACAGAGGCATTTATTCTAGCAAATTTTTGCAGTCATCTCCAAAAGGAATCATAAATGTTCCCCACAGGAGGCTCATTCTGTTGCCTTGCATTTGTCCTGTGCTGTTCAGTGTTCATTTTTAGAAAACAAACTGGCTCCATATATTCAAGCACGTCTCCTGCCAAATTTAGATACCTGCTGCAATACAACATGTAGCATCCAGATTACTGAGCAAGTGATTCATGATAAATTTGGGGTGCCTTTTAAGAAACTATGCTAGTGGTACCCCACAGTTTCTCTTCTCCTCATGAATGGAGGAGAGAGGATCGAGAATCATAGAATCACAAGGTTGGAAAAGACCCATCAGATCATCTAGTCCCACCATTCCTTTCAAATACTAAACCATGCCTCTCAGCACCTCATCCACAAAAACATTCCCTACAGGACTGGAGTGTTTCCTCAGGGTACTCCTGAAGAGGAAGACGGGAATCAATGATACTTTCATTTCTACACTGTAAAGGTGATGCTTTTGTTCACATAGATTCTTGGTGGTCTGACTGACATTTCACAAACACAGAACGCAAAAAGCTTGTTTTTTGGTTTAAAGTAGATCTCAAGGACTGAATTTACTGATAGCTTTGCCCGCATAATGAAGTGTTGACTTGTACTGACTTCTCACACTGTGATTAGGAATGTATTGAGAAGGACAATTTCCCTTGGGAGCACTGTAGAATATTAAGGAAATACATATGGGAATGTCTCTCCAGAACACACTGCAATTACAAGCAATTTTCCAAGACAGAGGGCTAGAACAAACTTCATTCTTGTGTGAAAAGAGGAACAGGAAATTACAGTCCTGTTCTCAAAGTCAAAACATATCCCCTAGTTTACAGCATGGGTGTAGAACTACTGCATATTGCATATTTTCAGGGGACTTCACCACTGAAACAGATTTGCACATAAGACCAGAATGTGATTCAGTCTATCCCATTGGCCTATTTCAGACAATACAGTACAACAAGAATCTCTAGCTACTAACCCTCTGGCCAGCACCCCACTGATTTTATCAGAAGGCGGCACCTGAATTACTCAACTGTTTATTCTTCACTGGCTTCCCAAAGTCCCCTCTATAGATGCCCAAAAGGCAGAGAAATATATCCTACGGTTCGCTGTGGCTTAAGTGGACTTAAAGAGTGGCCCAACCAGCTTAGCACTGCTACAGTCTCTGCTGGGTCAGTTGGTGCCTCTTACTATGGGATCTCTTGAGAACACAACACAAAGCCTCCTGGGGAAATAGCATGTGAAGCACTATTCCTTTCTTCATATTCACCTCCAGGGAGAGGGTAAAAGACAATGTGGAAACTGCAGGACTCATAATGTAACTGTGAGATTAACTCCGGTGGTCTTGTAAAGAAGATCTGCAATATATGGGTAGGCTCTAGAAATGCTGTAGCAAAGGGTCATTTTCAGCAGAGCTTCTAAGCCTGGAGTGCACTGCTGCTTGGGATTGTGGCAGCTGGTAAGACCTGAGAAGAATATAGAAATGGTCACAACTGCAGTTATTCAAATTAAAACTGCAGCGAAGACCTGACAAAGTGCAGACACTGCTTCCACTGGGTAAATAAAGCAGGGAGGAGTGATATACAGCCATATGTGATTTTTTTTATGAAGCTTTTGTTCAAACAAATGTAAATAGTGTCATTGCAGATAGGGGTATTGAATTCCTCCTGCTGCTGTGACACTGTTGACATCTCTACTAATGACAAGTAGTAGCTCTAAATTGTTGAAGCATGGAGCAGATCAGTGCCAAAACACATTTCCTCCCTAAAGGCTGCAGACTATTGAATAACAAAGATTTGCTGGCTGAAGTCCCTTGCAATCAATCCTTGCACAAGGCATGCATCCCCAATGCCAGCTGTTGTTCACATATTAACAAGAAAACTGATTTCTTGTATGTGAAAACATCAGGTGTTACATTTTCTCATTTACCCTTTTCTACGAGTTCTGAAATCACTGCATATATAAGAGTTTGTGCTCAAAATAATAATTGTACTAAGTGTGGAATAAATTCAAATTAGTAAAAAGAACCCTAAAAATTTTTTTTCCAAGGATACAAAGAAAGCAAATCCCTACTGTTTTACCCACGTTCCACAACATCTATGTTTAGTGTCTCAACAAAAATCAGTGTCTGCCGAACATGCAAATGGCTTTACAGGCACCAAAGTTAGTGCTGTAAGAAAAAGATAGCCACAGTTTAATGTTATAAATATTTCTTGATGTCAATTCCATATTACAGATCCAAAAGTGAAATTAGGGAGTAGCAGAATGTATTTCTTTATCTGAAAGAAGTCACTATTCCAAATCTGTAGGTAATAGAATGGTTAAAAGGAAAGCATGTACTAAATGAAAAGATTGCAGCAAAAATTCAGATCTGAATTCATCTAGAATAAATTTATAAATTCATCTTGAAATAGCTTTAGTGAAAAGCAGTCTCAGTCACCGGGATCTTCAAGTAAGCCAGCTTAATTAGCTCTGCAAAGACAGGACAAAAAGACTATTTAAAAAGGAAGCACAATGATGAAACTTAAAGAAAGGCAATATAAAACAAATCTCTCAACCAAAATGAGGCGAGAATTCATTTTCCCCGTGACACTCTCCACAGCTCCTGAAAGTGCCTGCTGCTAGCAATGAATGAAATAAAAGGGGAGGAGGGAGAAGAGAGAGAAAGAGGTGTTATCTTACCAGCCCTTCATGACGCCAGGAATTCACAAGCCTATAAAATGTGTCTTGGCTCTCAATCCCCTTCTCCTTCAGCAAAGCCAAAAGCAGGAGGCTGGTGTACACAGGAGGAATGGGATGCTGTGCTACCCCGAGGTAGCTCTCCTGCTTCAGCTGGTACAGCATTTCTAACAGTTTGAACAGCGTTGCCAAAGGTTTTCCTGGCAGATCTCTCCTTCCCAGTACCTGCTGTGCTGCCTTGCTTCCTTTTTTCTTTCTTTCTTTCCTCTTATCTTTTGGTGGGGGTTTTGGAGGATTGAGGGGGGTGGGAGTGTCACATCATTCCTGGAAGGAAGAGAGGNCATGAGGACGGTGACCAATTACTTCCTGGTGAACCTGGCCTTCTCTGATGCCTCCATGGCTGCTTTCAATGCCCTCATCAACTTCATCTATGCACTGCACAGTGAGTGGTACTTTGGAGAGGCTTACTGCCGCTTCCACAACTTCTTCCCAATCACGGCTGTTTTCGCCAGCATCTACTCCATGACAGCAATAGCTGTGGACAGGTGAGGAAAGACAGGAAAAGCTTAGGGGTGAGGGACAGAAATCAGATTCTCTGCTAAAATAAAAATACAGAGATAACAACCACTAAGTGATGAGAGGCAGAGCCTTGAACAGTTCATCAGTTGTGCTCCTCTAAACGTTAAGATGTCTCCTTAACATGCTGGTTTTCTGCCTGTTTTTGGTTTTTCTCCTTCAGTCTTTCACTGGTTTTACTCTCTTGTTTTCTTTTACACTTGGGCACTGGCAGAGGCTGCCCAGGGAGGTGGTTGGGTCACTTTTCATGGAGGTGTTTAAAGGACGGGTGGATGAGGTGCTGAGGGGCATGGTTTAGTGATTGCTAAGAATGGTTGGACTTGATGATCCAGTGGGTCTTTTCCAACCTGGTGGTTATATGATTATATGAAAAATTTCCTCTCTCTATTTGAATTCTGCTGTCTCTGTGCTTCGTCTTTTAATACTAATGCTGCAATACCAGCCATTACTCAGAGTTTTGCTTCCCCATCCATAAAAACTGTATCTATGTCTCTGTCAATGCCATCTAATTCATACTCATCAGGAGTGGCAGAGATTGTCTGTGAAGGGAGAGGATTTAAAATTTCCCTCCTCTTTGCACTTCTGCAGCTCGTGGAGACATTTTTCTTCTCCTTAAAAATCACTTTAGACACTGTTTTCTATAACTTCTAACAGACAGTTCTGAGCTGCTCAGTTCCTCCTGATTTTAACTAATGATGCTACTTACATTGCCATCTGTGCATACCCAGGGGTCTGGGAAGAATGTGGTTTCAAAGTGCTTGATTTTTTTTCTGATTACTTGCAGCAGAGCAAACTTTTCTGACTGTGAAAGAAAATAGGACAAGGAAAAACTTTACCTTTGAGTTTTTGACAATAATGATAGGACAGCTGTAGTCTCCCCTGAGGAAAGGGAAGATGTAGTTGTCAGATTTCCAGCAGAGATGATTTGATGGACTGCCTGTCACAGAAGGTGCTCTTACTCTCTTCTGGGAAATGTTCCTTTCTTTATGATCATTTTCAAATTTCTTGTACTGGAGAGATAACTTACCATGTGCTTTAGGAATCAAACACATTCCTGAATTTTCATCCAGAAAAAAAGATTACTTTGTACTTCAGGTCTTTTATTCTTTTTAGTGGTGCACTGAAATTACTTAAAAACCTTACTGTGTATTTAAAATCACATTATGCCTCTTACCTGAAATGCCGTATTTCCAGGTGACAGTAGTTAAGATTTTTGTAAGGTACAGTACACCTTTGGAAATATTATCTCTTGTTTCCAGGTGTAAATATTGGGAAGCATGTTGTTTTACCTTTTGTCTGCACTATGGGCAAGTTCATAATAATTGCAAGTTTTAGGCAGTATTCTCAGCCAGGTGACCTGCTGTTCCATAAATATAAACATTGAAAGAGAAAGTAGATTCTTAACAACTCTTATACCTCTCTACTCCAGGGATGGGTGAAGACAGTAAGAAATCAGTACACTTTCCTCCTGCCAGTGGTGTATCTTGGTCCCAAATGTTTCTTCCTATTAAAAATGGAGGAGGTAGCATAAAGCCAGTGATACTATCTTTAACTAGACAAAGATTTGTTCTGTTGCCAGTCGGGGTTTAGCTTAACACCTTCTTCTAGCTTGAGGTTTTCAGATGGATAAGAGAGTTTTGATTGATGCTAAAGATTTAACTGTTGCTCAGCTGCCCATGCCGTTAGCCGAGCAGTTACTAGCATGATCTGAGAAAGGTTTTTTCATTGTTCTGACTAAAACATCCACAGAGATATACTATTAATGACCTTGAAAGTTCATAAATTTATGCTAGGAAACAGGAAATGAAGATGAATAGAATTCCTTGGGGACTCAAATGGTGCATTTTCAGAGTAAAGAATAGCTCGGTTGCACACTGACTGAAGTGCAATGGTCATATACAAATATATTGGAAATGTCTTCCTTTGTTTAGCTATTTGAGACACTGGTTCTCAGAAGTGAGTCAATTACTACTTTTATTCACTCTGATCTCTTTTTTTGTCTGAAAATCCCCTGAAGAAAGCACCCAACACATCTTCCAAGCTCACCTGCCACCCAAAGACAAACCAAAATCTTCCCTTAAGAAGAGCACTGTGAAGTGCATTTAGGTGAGTTCTCTGTAATATCAAGGGGTACTGTGTAAAACAAAGAGAAGAGCAGTCTATCCATCCTTCCTTAGTCACACTGCTATTCCTATTCTTTTTATGCCAAATCGCACCTGATGTGTTCAGTATCTTTAACCATTTCCTGGCTACTTTTTCAGAGGCAACAGGAAAAATGAGGGTCAAAATTAATCCCAAGAAATATCCTTGGATGTACATTCCAGGACACAGATCCGCCACATGGACATTTTTTAAAACTTTGGTTTATCTTCTGTAAAAGTTCAACCAGTGCTGCTTTAAATTGGATCCAGTAAACTCATCCTTGCATATTCATACTCCTTAACAATTTAAAAAAAAAAAAAATAAAAACAGCCAAACTAAGATAAAGCTACTGAGGGAACTGACACTAGATGATTTTGCAGTAGAAATTGATAGCATCCCAAAATGCTGAGTGTCATGAGTTGCAATTCACTAAAAGGGATGTCATTGTGTCCTCCACTGATTNACCACGTTGCTTCCAGTGCAACAGTTTCTTTAGCCACCTTATGAGGCTAAACTTCTACAATACCCTAAGATAAACTGAACAGGGTTTAGTCCTGGAGCCAATATGCCCTTGCTGTTGACCACTGCAATATCCTATAGGTTCAGGTATCATAAATTCATCAATGACTCTGGCTGTGATACAGTTCTCAGACAGCTTAAAGATGGAAACTCAAGCCATCTAGCCCTGGCCATTGAAGACCCATTGTCTATGTCTAGTAGTTCTTAGCATGCGAAGGAGGTGGTTCATGTACACTGGAAATTAACTCGCAATCCCAAGATTGCCTCATTATGCAACCAGTTGTGTGTGTAGGGCTAGGAATTATCTGCAGATGTCTGATGGTTGAAGTGAAAGATTGGGGATGTGGCAAATATAGCATAAAATAACGTACCTTCAGTAGAGCACTTCTTAGCTTATTTTCATGTGTTCTTTCCTGTTCTTCACACATCTACAGTACGATATTCTCAGTTATTGTTCTCTCAGCAACTCCAAAAATATTTACTTATTTCAACAAGTTTAACTCTTTGTAAAAGCAACTGGAATTAAACAAGGTATTCTAACAGTAACGGTCAGTAGTTGTTGATCCTATTTTACACCTTACCATTTATTTTCTCCCTAGTATGCAAGCAAACTTCTTCTTTGAAGAGCTATTACATATATTATATTAATATATGTTATATATATATACCAAATATATATATATTATGCATATTAGATTTCTTTATATGCAAAAGTAATTGACTAACATTCATACTTAATACCAACGTAATTAAGATTACTATCTGGTTTCCAGTTCATCTGCTTGCAGAGTCAAATGTATTGCAAAGAAGAACGACAAAATAAAGGTCAATGTTAAAGAGAATTCCACTTCCATGCACTTTTTTAATCACAAAACTTTCCTCACATGTTGTGTTGATATAAACTCTGGAGTTTTTTTATGTGTTATCTCAGTGAGCCATTAATAAAGTCCAATAATTAACTGCAAATCAGGAGATTATCAAAGTAAATCACCATTTAAAAAACTTAAAACTTAATCATGTCTCGAAGTCTCATTACAATTTCAATAATGACTTCAACTTTTTTGGTACTTCTGAAAGAATAATATGCTCTCTTTTTTTTACCTACAGTCAGCTACAGAAATTTATTCTATATTTGTGTAGTCCAGCAGAAACTTCCTATTTGTATTTATTCCACAGAACTGTATCTGCTACTCTGTTTTTAGAAGAAATAAGACTATCACAATCACAGTTAAAAGACAGATATAGCAGCACTACTACCTCTGGTAGTCCTGACAGCTTATTTACATATAACCACACAGCATCATATTGTTGACATGGATAATGTTGACATCAAACTAGATTTTATGAAAGTTTGATTGAAAAACCAAACAATCAAACAATTTGCAGCAGAATGAAAATCAGAATCAAAGAGCCGTGGGTCTAGCTTTCTCTTTCCAAAGCCCCTACACTAGCTTGACTGAGCATTAGCTTCAAAATCAACATAAACTTATCTAAAAAAAATTAGATAGTTATAGACTCTCCATGTTGCAGAATATGACTGATTCTTGTTATTCATAGTCTCTATTTTTTCTTGGTTGCTCTTCTCACTTTTCTCACTTCTTTTTGATAAGCTTTTTAAAGTTTTTTTTAGTTCCCTCTTTTTAAAAGAAACACTACCATAGCAGCCTGGGAGGGGGGGAACAAAGACGACGACTTCTATTGTTTCTGTGGAACTGTTTAAAACAGCAATACCCTACACACTATTCAAAAAAATAACATTTAAGCCTGTCCGTACAAACTGTTCAGGATCAGCTCAAGAGCTCCTTGTTTCCTTCAGGTTTCTCCCTGTAAAAACTCCATAGAGCAATTATTAATGCTGACCAAGAATATATTTTATGTCTGCCCAGAAGTCACTTTTATTATCATTGTTATTGCAATACCTGCTATCACAGCCTTTCTAATTTCTTTTGGTATATCACCATTACCACTGTGAATCAGGTAAGTGTATAATCCTAAAGTTTATTTTCTCAAAGATAGACTTGGAGTTTCAGACCATAAAAGTCTACAATATTCATGAATATATTTGTTTTTCCTGACTTGATTTTGAGCTATCCTTAACATTGAGTTTTATTCTTCCTCTTACACAATCTCTTATCTTTTTATGAATCTTAGTATTACAGCATTACATTCCTCCTACCTAGTTTCTAGTATGCCTATTACACCAACATCCTTATTCAAAATTTGTCATTCTGGTTTCCCACGTCATTTCTTGGACTTCCAATATATCTTTAGAAACACACATATATTGGGTCAAATTTCTATTTTTCTGTGATACTGTTCAGTTACTAAGGGCTGTCAATAGTCCCTTTTTATGCTCATTAGACTCCAGCATAAGTAATATGATACCAGCTTGTAATAGAAGGTGGTTATGAGGCATAAAACATGATTCAATTTATACAATGGAAACTAAATTCATCATGCATACACGCTCAGGTCCTCAAAGTATCACTTAGGCTCTTCATTCTCTTCAAGCGTATGCTGTAAGAGCAGTTATTATTTAATTATTTTCAAAGTAGTGCCACAAGCCTATAAACTAATCCGCTACTAAAATTCTGAAGTAGGCAGTAAGCACACTGAAAAATGTATTATATTTCCAGTACAATACATTTTGTATCTATCTCTTCATGAGTTCCTCTTCCTGGGACAAATTCCTCAAGGCTTTCATGTCTTAAACATTTTAAACTGATACTCCTGCCAAAATACCTGTGACCATCTTTGATGTTGAGTAACATTAACTGAATTGGAAGTTAAGTGCCTGTTACCGGTCCTGTGTGCTCAGAAACACTGGAGTATAAGGTAATGTGTGTATGAGAAAATGATCTCAAATATATCTATTAGGTTGGGGCATGGAATGCAGAGGGCATATACACTGGTAGCTGCGTTCTTGTACGTATGTTTGGTACCAACTGGTTTGTGCTTGACTCACCAGTGAATAGAGGATGTTGAAGCAATGGCAGGCAGGAAACCTACATCTCCCAGCCAACTGCCATCCTCTGCACAGAGCTCAGCCCAAACAGAACTGCAACCTTTGCCCCCCTGTCTCACTCTCCTTCCCTCAAGGGGTTGTCTTAAGGAAAATTGTTTCCGTGTAAAAGAGAGAATTTGCACTGAAGATGAGGGAGAGCAAGAGGTGCAGAAGAACAATAAAAAACAAAAAAAAGCTAGATGGGTTCCTTTTCATGTTTCTTGTGCTTTACAGGCTATTTTCCCCAGAGAGATTCAGCTCCCTCCTCCCCAACTGATATCCGAGGATACTATCATGCAAAGAAATGGAAGAAAGGTGTTTCTGTAAACTCAGTATGCTGTTTTTCCTGTGAGATGCCATTTTATTGTTAGTTATCTTTACCTGCCCCTGATGTCACATAACTACACAAAACTCTACCTGCCCTCCCCCACACTGAAGTTCAATCCAGCTCTTCTTACAAAGTAATTACGGTTTCATGAATCAACTTTAGTCACTGCATATCATGAAGAGAAAAATAAAAAGATATGTTCTTAGAGTTAACACTGTTATTATTATTATTTTCACAATCAAACTATAGAATTCAAATAGGAATTCCCTTCCCCATTTCACAGTGTTTCCCAAACTTGTATTTTAAGATGAAGTACATCATATTTCTGAATTCCAGTATCTAGTCTGCCCTCTGAAAAATAGCAGTAATAAAAACTGGAGAGAAAAAGGTGAAATGGTGAGCATTAAGGATTCAGAACTCAAGAGGTGAAACACAAAAGGCTCTCTATGACTTGAGGGCCTAAAATTATTTTTGAGGTTTGACAATTCTCTCTTTCTATCTGAGAAAAGAGATGTAATTTCTGCAGAACATCCTAATGCAATGGCTGCAAGATTCAGACTATCAGAGACTTAGGGAAAGTAATCCATTTCTTGCTGTGGTCCAAAATCATTATGATCAGGCAAAAGGGAAGAATCTTTTTAGGGTTTGATCAGAATTCAAGTCAGAGCTCTGCTACTGATAACACACTGAGTCAGTTTGGGAATAAATATAGGTGTAACAACTACCTTTCCCTCTTTATTTTGTGTTGAGTAAATATTCTATTTAAGAAGCTGCTTTCAAAAGACGCAGTGAAAAAATGAGGTTGATAAGCCAATATCTCAATAGCATAAGCAGCATTTAAAACAGTGACTAGCCCCAAGTCTTCTTGCTCCAGTCAGGAAACAACAGCTGACAACTTCAAAAACACATGTTTAAATGAGAAATTCATTTTAGGCAGAATCTGAGCCTTAATACATTTTCTCAGTGCCCTTATTTATGGCTTAATGAAAACTATTAAAAGATGTATCTGTGGTTTACTATGTAATGTATCCTGTAGTACTTTTTCAAAGTCGAGGGTTGGTTTCGGATTTGTTTTCCTTGAAAACATTGTCTGTATGTATGCATTTCTGACATTTACAAACTAGAAGAGAAAATTAGCATTCACTTATTTGTATTTACCTAAAATAAAATTGTTTCAAAGTAACTGCACAAACAAGAAGGAAGCCATTCGCATGAGAGTTAGAAATGTCAGCAACAACACAGTGGGTTGTAGTCTGTGCAGATGGAGATATTTTTACAGATTTTGCATTAATTTTGGTTCCTGACAGCCCAAGCAAATTATATTTAAAGAATAAGAGAAACTGAAGCTTTTCTGTAAGGCAAAGTCAGTTAGTCCATCATTTTAGGAGACAGGTCAAAGCATTAAAACTTTTCTATCAATATATGTAGTTATAGCATACATTGTATGAAATCAATTACATACTTATAAAATACTAAACCATTGCCAGTTACCAAAGTTTTCAAGTAGAAAGCACTGCATTGTTTGTGAAAACTCAGTTATTCTGAAGAATTTCAGTATTGTACGGGTTTTCTGGTAAGACATATCTAAAAGCAAGTCATTGGACACTAGCCCTGATTTCAGAAAAACAGCATTACTCCCTGCTCCAAGCATGACAGCCATTCACCAAGAGCAGCACACGTGCCTCTGGGTAAATAAAGGCCAAGTTGTCCCTCTGGGATATATCCCACTGTTCCTTCAGATACACAATGTGTTTGTTTATCATTTTGTCATATACTCTTTCGTTACGCTATTAGCTCTAACGTGGTCAATGTGTAACAGTAACGTTCACTTTAAATTCTTCTGGATACCAAAACCAGTCTTATTCAACAATCAGAGACAGTCCTCCTGCAGAGAAAGTCAGTCTGAATGAATGAATACAGACCAATTTCACAAGAAAAGACGAAGCTCTGCACTAGTAGGTAGAAGATGAATATTAAAGAATGCAAAAGTTAAAGATTCAGTTTTCATCATACCAAAAAAATTCTCTAAAATGTCACAGTTCATCCCCCTTCAGTCTACTGTATCTACTTTACAGAGATCCTTTAAAACATTGTAGAAAATCCTTCAAATAAGAATAGGGAATCATAGCAATTTCCCCACCTAAGTTTCTTAATTACCCGTTTATTCTAAATACAATGGTTGGAGCCCAAGTTTCAAAATCAGCTTCTGTTTTGATGGAATAACAGCATCTGTGCATTTGTGAAGAAAGTGCTCTCTGTTGTTTGCTGTTGACAAGCCGCTTACATGCAAGCATTGCGATTTTCTCTCAGTCTCTTCCTTTGCCAAGTCCCAATTGCCTGTCACAATCTTGGGCTGAATTGATAACTTTTTTCCCCATTTGAGTTTATAAACACACCGTTAACAGGTGAAACAAATAACTTAGGATGATTAAAGCATTCCAACTGTGTCTCCAGATGGGCAGCTGTAGGATCCAATTTTGAACAACATTTTGTTTTAAAAATGCCTTACGTGGTTTTGCTACAATTTTCTAAGTAATGTGTTAAAGAGGGACAATTTCCTGCCTACATTAGTCAGTGTATGCTGTTTCACAAAGAAGGTAAGTTAGGATTGCTTTTTTTATCTTTACTGCTGTCAGGACCACAATACATAAAATTCAGAAGCTTTTGTAGTACTTACAGCTATTTGTCTGTTATGTTATTTGTAAACTGTAACAAACACAGCTACATGATTATACTGTCATTATGACCACTGGCTTAAAGAGCTTGTTGAAGTTGCTCAAATGAGGACTGTTACTATTATAATTCCAGAGAAAACAGGTTTTCTTGATTTAATGAATCCAAGAAACAAGAAAGAAAACAGTCGTGAAGGAAAAGAGTGCTGCAGCAAGCACACCATGATGCACCAGCCGTTATGTCTTGCAGACTGGTTGATTTCTCATTAAGTTCAATGGAAAGACTCTTGTGGACATCAGTAGAAATTATTGAGGGATAAGGACTAACACAAGCCAAAGCTGGAAGAAATGCGATGACAGTAGAATATGGCATGATCACAGCAGACAAAATCATATGCCAGTCATTACAGTGATGAAGCTAAAGTGCTGCCTAAAAATGCATTAGAGTAATACATAGAGCATGATGCAAATGTTGAGTAATCCACATTCTTGCAAGGGTTGGCTTGAGTCTCTACCCACATATATTTACACTGCTGAATTTCTAAATGGGCATATTCAACCTTATAATTATCTTCCAAGTGTTAATGTCTATGTGAGATGGGGTAATAATGGTTTCTGCTTGTTGTGATATGTGACTATAATGAGTTAATAATTTTCTTATAATGTATTTTAGATTCTGCATCCTTGCTTTATTGTGTGGAAAAAGCTATCTCTACCATTATCAGCAGCTCCCACTGGAGTGCAAAAGCATTAAGTCAGACCCTGAAATCAAACTTTGTGACAGTTCAGAGCCCTTTATTTGGCAGAGGGGTCCCATTGCTCCAGCCTGGTGACTGACTGAACAGTAAATGCCCAAAGACCGCAAAGCAAATTGAAGCAAATTGGCACAGCATCACACTGAATAATGCTTGCATGGCTACAGAACGCTTTCCAGTGGTGTAACAAGTCTTCAGTTGTTTATAGACATTATAAACACTGCTTCAGCTCAAATGACTACCATTTTTTAGTGTCTTTAGTGACAAAGGTTGGGGGGGTGGTGTGGTCCAAGGTCTGTGTATAAATGTCACAGAATACGGTGGACCTACAAGAGCCTCAGCACTCACTGACTTCAGGACTGCATAAATTCCCCTACTGGAGAAGCAGAACACTCATTAAGACAGATGGCATTGGAGCATCAGAGAAGTCCATCTGTTCCTCTTGCACACAGTTTATGGTTGGCTGATCACAGAGAGAAAAACTCCTTGAGAGTTCTCTCCTGTACACCTGCAGAGGCAAAACTGCTGAAACCAGGACACAATCACAGAGTCCTGCTGTCAAAACATCATGCTTTTCCACCAGTTCTACTTAACTTGGAATCTCTGGTCCACTAGGGCTGATTTTTCCCATATGTCTTTTGTCTTTACATCATCCCAGTTTTCTTTCTTACTGTCCACCTTCTCAATCCAATTCCTATCTATTATTCTACATTTCTCCTTTCTTTTCTTCTCCTCCTATTAGTTTCCCATTATTCTTGTTTCACTCCTATTTCTGTTTTTGCATTCTGCAAACTGTCTCCCAGTCTCAGTTCTTTTGCTTTTGCACCAGATCCTGTACCTCATCATTCTCCCTTTCATTCCTGGCCTACCACTGAACTTTTCTACACCATGTTCAGCACCATCCAGTGCACAATTCAGACAGCTGCCTGCTGTTCCCCCTTGTGACTGGCCTAACGAGCCCTAATGACAGAGATACCTGGAATACACAGGGACAATATACTATTGTATACTATACATATATTATATGTATTATTGTATACTATGCAGAGATACCTGGAATACACAGGGACAATATCCTTCAGTATATGTACATGTTATCCCATACCAGGCCTCTTCACCTCACTGATTTTCTGAGCAACACCCAAGCATGGAAATTCTAGCCTGCACAAGCAGGAGCTTTCATCCCTGATGGAAAGACCTGGCCAAAATGGGCAGAGATCAAAGGCAAGGGTCAACTGAAACACTAGATACTGTTCCTTCAGGTTGAGGCTAAAGAGTCAAACAGCTAACATGTTAAGTACTCACAATGTCAAGATACTCACAGCAAGCAAAATTACAGGCAGGAGTAGCTAAGCCTCCTTTGTAAAGGACAGCTAACAGTGCAGGAAGGATTTAATTCTCTTCTACGATTCTTACCACCTACAGCTCAACTACCGAGGTCTTTCCTAACCTGCAGTGGAGAGTCATCCCACATTTTCCACTGTTCTTAATTATGGTAATGATTGCTTCTCCCAGAAAATGCTACCAAACATAAGTAACAAATTTGAGCGAATGCAAGAATTGTGGCTGTAAAACAATATCTCACTATGTTAATTAAGCAATTTTAGTTGTAAGCCACTAAGGAACAAGTTAGATACTTCATTTTAATTGTTAGTGTACTGGCTAATTAGAATAAATTAGAGTTGTTATCAAAGACTCCGTAGTAGAGAGCTGTCAGTACTCCCTTGGCAGTTAAGTCCTTCCTGCACAAAGGCACTGTTGTCCAAAAAAGTCAGATTTGTCACCCAGCATGCAAATAGCAAATCTCACACTCCAAGTCGAGAAACTGATTTTATTTCAGTGTATCACCAGATTGAGTGCTCAGTGACTTTCCACAAATCAAGCACACCCAGCTGGAGCCCCTGCACCCAATGTATTACAAAAGTTGCAAAGTGAATATACGCTAAGTACTTCCCTCTATAGACAACTGGTTGGTGATTTATGTGTCATTATAATAAACATTGTGTGTAGTTGCATCATAAAAGTTTTCTACTGCACATGTTCAGGGAGTAGGGTTCTGCCTCTGGAGCTGGGTAACCTTTTACTTGGTGATGTGGTTTTGTAGGCAGATGAGTGTATAACAAGGTAGTTTGTCTAAGGACATTTTACTGCTAGGTTTTCCTGCCAAACCAGCAATCTCAATTATGACATCTGCTTAATGTGAAGTCCTTTAGTTCAGATGTCCTGAATGTTCCCTGCATTAGATTGTGAGTCTTTTTATCTTTTAATCAGTACAAGTTCTACTATTCTACTGAATATAAACAAATATTAGTCCTTTACTGATTGTTATTGAGATGTTCAGAACAGTGCATGCTCTTCTGCAACAGCAAAAGGGCAGATCTTTGGTATTCTGAATAAGCACTGGCACTTTGAATGCTTCCGTGGAAATGTCTTGATTTCAATTGTTGATTCATTAACTTCTACATTAATTCACAAACAACATCGTGTTCAATAATGAACAAAAGGATTTTTTGCTTTGGGAAACATCTGGATCTGAATCAAAATATTAATGTAAAAAACATTACTTTTTATTGTTTTGGAAAACATTAAGATGTCGGATTAAAGAACCTATAGTTAGTTATCCAGTAAGTCATACCAGTAACATTATGTGGACATAAATATAGCCACTATCTCCCTGTTTCTACAGAAGTACAAAAATGTCTTTCAATATGATTCTGGCTGATAGCTGTCTGCATTCCCCCCTAATAGTGGATTAAATCTTCAATAGTGTTCTTATTTAATTAATATGATTAATGATTCTGCAGGTCATTATTTGACATTATTTCCCTAGTGATTAGGAAACTTGGTGGAAAATAAGTTAATTCAGGGTTTAGCCCAGATATCAAAGCAGTTGTTATGCTACAAAAAAATGTGAAAATCATGAGGTTTGAGATATGATGTATATAAAATACAAAATTTCTATCTCCTTTGTTCCTTCTATCTATAACAGGTCAAAAGACACAAAACAAGACTTGTTTTTTTCTTTTACTGTCTGTCTTGATGCCTTTCTCTTTCTCTTTTTATCTTAAGCTTTTAAATTGTAATTATAGTAAACTTTTTAATAATTTTTTTCATGTCCATCTAAAGTTATCAGCATACAGGGATTGCCAATGCAATTATGGGGCAGCAAGAAGGCTGTTAACCTAGCTGAGAACATAGGAACTGAGAAGGCAAATGAGATGTTTTTATGCTTTATTCATATATTTCTTTTGGTGCTTTTATCATTCCTGCGTTGCCAGAGGAAAAGCTCATATGGTTTCTCTCTCAGTTTCTGTACCAATCAGTTTCAGTCTAGGGTTCTTTGGCAGATGATCTGAAGTCAGACTATGTTTACTGACATAAAAGCATGCAGACTTATCAGGTTCCTGTAGCTTTTGGACAGATGACTGATAATCTGGACAGCTTGGCTGTTCATTTTTTAATTAAAGATAAATCCTGTATTGAGGATCCAGCTGTGTTGTTGCTTTTCAGTCAGGGTGTGCAATAACAGGATGAAACCAACTCTTTCATAGAATCATAGAATAGTCAGGTTGGAAGAGACCCATCGTATCATCGAGTCCAACCATTCCTATCAAACACTAAACCATGTCCCTCAAGACCTCATCTACTCATGCCTTAAACACCTCCTGGGAAGGCGAATCAACCACCTCCCTGGGTAGCATATTCCAATGCCTAATGACCCTTTCTGTAA
>WAAB01020683.1:259270-278409 GCA_013389865.1 Piaya cayana | reverse complement strand
CAGACTTCTCCTAGTCTGTAGCTCTGCATAGGGTTGTTGTGCCCCAAGTGCAGGACCTGGCATTTGGTCATGTTAAACCTCATGCCGTTAGACTCAACCCAGTGGTCCAGCCTGTTCAGATCCCTTTGCAGAGCCTCCCTACCCTCCAGCAGGTCAACACTTCCACCCAGCTTAGTGTCATCTGCAAACTTGCTAAAGGTGCACTCACTGCCTTCATCCAGGTCATTGATGAAGACATTGAACAGGGCTGGACCCAGCACTGAGCCCTGGGGAACCCCACTTTGAGAAACAGTTGTTCTGCTGGTACACATATCATTAACCATGTATTCCACATCTTTAAAATAGTATCCAATGAACCCTGTTTTTCTTCCAGCAAAAGAAGGGGGGGTTCTTTGGGGTTGAACCACACAAAGACCACATACCATCAGAACTCCAGGAAGACAAATATCTCTTGCTTCTATTCTTCTCCAAACCCTAAGCTTTGATTGATTTTAGGCATATCCTGATCTCTGAAGGTTTCTAATAGAAAAGTTTTTGCTTTTTTTTTCCAGGTATATGGCCATTATTGATCCTTTGAAACCGAGACTCTCTGCAACTGCTACCAAGGTGGTCATTGGGAGCATATGGATATTGGCTTTCCTGTTGGCCTTTCCCCAGTGCCTATACTCCATAACCAAGGTGATGCCTGGGAGAACTCTTTGCTATGTAGCATGGCCAGGTGGTCCAAAACAGCATTTTACGTAAGTTTTTTTTCTTTTATACTTGTGCAAGGTATTGTCTACACTTTGAATGGACTTGACAAAAGTTGTCAAGTGTCATGCACTCTACATGCAGAATAACTAATGGCGTTGATTACTGAGAAACTTAAAGCGAGTTTTCTAAGCTAGGAAGTCAGAGCATTATAAGTGATAAATGGCACTAATTTATTCTCTCCCACTTCTCTGAGTGTTCTCCATCCCAAATTGCATGTTTATCATCATTGCTTCACTTAAGATGGCTACTGCTTCTATACCGGTAGAGATGGGAACAGAACATGAAATTCAAAGAAAACTTCCTTTTCATCCTAAGCAGGAAAACAAGTATTTCCGGCCTCTCGTCATAATAAGATCTTTTTTCTCTAAATCTCTTAAAGAGAGGATTGATTATCCTACTTCATTCTTCATTATTATGTCAGATATCAGTCCAAACAAGAAAACTGTAAAACCTGTACCTGGTTCCACTTTCTGAAAGTGTAGAATATCAGTTAAATCAAATATTTGACCCTTTGGAAGAATTAGGAATATATGTTTAACTATCCATAGAAACATTCCTTTCATGTCTTCATTGGCACTTAAGATGAACTCTGTGTTCAAGGCTAAAAGCCTGTGTAACCATTCAGCATCAAATCTGACCATTTGCTCTCTTTCAAGCAAGTCAAAGAGGCCCTAGTCATATATAATTTTTAAATTTTTTAGGAGTCATGCACAGTTATTTCTTTTTAGGGCAGTAAGGTCACTCTCACTGTTGGCTGGGAATTCTTCAGTGATTGTTCATAGGGATTTTATGTGAAGATGGCATTTAACCTGGAACTAACAGGAAGCTAGAGACGTTATCCTTTTTTTTCCCCAGTGCTTATATTAGCATTGATGACTTTGTTGCATACGGGCAACAGAAACGTGTTGCCAACGTGCAACAGATCTGCTATGAAGTACATTGTGTAACACAGGACACTTATGAGGGCTTTTTATAAATATCCCATTTAAATACTTATTTTCCTATTTCATTTATGGTCCAGACTAGAGTTCAAAATACATAGCTGACCCTTAAGATACATGGCTGTGTAATAATTAAATCAATTCAGCTAGTTATGGACACCACACCTTATTCTGCACCCACTAACTAGAGTCATTCTTAATTCACGCTACTGCAAGTTCAGAATCAGATCTAGAAATGCAATAAAACAGAATCAGGACGAGAAATGCAAGAAAACACTTGCATTAAAATGTAAATGAATTTGCAATGCAATGAAAGACTTTCCAAAAGGCAGTGAAAACACCAAGGACTAGCCAGTCAACCTAAAACATGCTTTGTGCTACAGTAACACTCTTGACTTCTAGCAGCTCGTTTCATTGGTATATCTCCTCTCAAAAGCACTTACCAGCTTAATGCTTTTTCATTGCAGGTATCATGTCATTGTGATTGTGCTGGTCTACTGCTTTCCACTGCTTGTCATGGGCATCACTTATTCCATAGTGGGAATTACCCTCTGGGGAGGAGAAATACCAGGCGACACATCCAACAAATATCATGAGCAGCTCAAAGCTAAGAGAAAGGTACTGTTCCATCAAACCTCACTAAGTAAATCCTCAAAACATCATCTGCAATTGTGTTGTGATGCATCACAGTATATTCTTTCAGAAACACTAAGTCACTTGCAATAACAGTAATGAGAGATCTACTTCAATAAAGATTTGATAACTTTGAGAAGCTGTCTTCTATGTTCACCAGCTGTTCTTTTTCTAATTTTACTGTTTATTATTAAATAAAAATAACATTTGGAGTTTAACTTCTTATTCTAGATATAGCAGCATATAGTGTATCTTTCATGTAGAAGCTAAAACAAGATGTTTGTCCTTTACAGAGCTAAAATACTGAGTCTGAACAAAGACCTAGCAAACCTCTAGCTCCTCTTAGACCAGACTCTCATCCTACTGAAAGAAAAGTGAATCCTGCTGCAGTTTTCAATAGATGAATTTCCATGCAGTTATGAGATAAGTGCTGATCAGCCTACTTATATTGAAAAGTTTACATTTTAAATCAATTACTTTTGGTGAGAAATACAAACTAATTTTTTTTCTAGTTTTCTTTTTTCCAGTATTTTTCACTGTAAGTATTGGCTAATCTAACAAGATTGTGGATTGCTTATGAACAGATTATTCGACTCTTTCCAGTTCAGTTTCCATGGCATTGCAGTGCTACAAAGCCTTCTTTTGTAAAAAATCTTTTTCTTAATCTAATTTTTCCTCTTTGCTAATACAGCCCATTTGCTTTTTATTTTTGACAATTTTTCCATTTAAAAATGCATTTAACCTTTCACATTTGTAAAAATAGCACCCAAATATGGAGTCATAATTTATAATGAGGAGTATTTTTTCAATTGCTCAGTTTGCTTCCAGTACTGTTTATGTATTTGAACAGCGGTATGTGCTACCATTCTGTAGCAATAGCAGAGTGCAGCATATTGGGTCCCAAACGAACAGGAGATTTGCAAATATTGGAGAACACTGTTTTCATTTCTTTCAGGACACTGCCAGGAATTTGAAAATGGATTTTCCCCATGTACTACACAGAAATAGTTGTTGTGGCAGAGGATATACAAATGGAAAGATTAGGATAATTTTCTCATTCATACATCCCCAGACTCATAAGAGACAAGAGCAAAATTTTCTATGGCTAGTTTCAGTTGTCAGAACGGCAGACATGCCTAGACAGCCTTACTGTATGATGAGCCTCACACGAAGCTGAAGGTGTTATTTATTTTCACCTTTACAGAGTATTTTTAGAGGGAAAAAATGCTAACCTCTCTTAACTAAGCAAGATACAGATTGACTAGTATTATCACTACCATTACCTTATAACAGTTCAAAGATAATTTGGAATGTGAAAGGAGAGAAAGTGATGAAAAATCCCTATGGAAAACTAACCAGTATGCTTTGCATATTTTCTCCAAAGTGAAATTATTGGACTATTTTCCAGAATTGCTGAAAAAATTTTACTTTTTAACGTTATCTATAGAAGTCCAATATTATCATTACAGTCTTTGTCACATAAGTTGTCACTGACCCAAAAGTGTATTTTCAAAGTTACAAAATTACCTTTCCTACAGGTCATAAGCATAAAAATATTTCACTGGTCAATTCACTTGTGCTATTTCTGATACTGCCTGTTCAGACAGTTAAAAAAAAAGAAGCAAATACTCTGTGGAGAGTGCACATGGTCTGACTGGAAAAAACCCTAAGGAATCAATATCTGTAGCAGACAGTTTGCAAACACAAATGTGGAAAGAAAATTAATAAAAGCTGAGTTGGAGAACCAGGCAGAACTTGAGAAACTTATCTTAACAACTAAGTAAAATAAGCATTCATCATTAAAAACTAAAGGTCTCAAAATAATTTTAAAAAGCTACCTCTTAACTATATGCTATGAAGGGTTCAATAAAATCCCTCAAATCCTTTTAAAACAGCAGCTCTTTTGAACTCTATATGCAACAGACAAGGAACAGCATCCTTAATTAAACAATTTTATATGTGAGGGTACTGGAACAGATTTTTTCAGCACATGAAACAAGGGGATTAAATTACAGGCAAATATATTGTAACTGCATCAGTGACTTTATCGGCAGAGCTCCATGACAGGTCTTCAGTTCCCCTGCTGTGTTTTCCAGCAAGATTTATGAAATAACTGGTATTTGGAAAGATGAATCATAATTGGTCATTCATGGAGAAGAACTAATAGACTGGAATCCAAATAAAGCTGTCATTCAACGTACCTCTGACGACAGAGCTATAGCTTTTCTTTCATTCAGACAAAGAAATCATCTGATTTTCTAACTATTTAGCATGCAGATATCTAGACATACAGGAAGTCTGAAATTGCTGCACTTATAATGAAGGAGAAATACAAAATAGCCGGCTGCACGTTTCATTTCATGCAATGATACAGTGCAAAGACGTTTGCTTAGGATTATTTGAAATGCTAGTCATTGTCTAGAAAGTAGTGAACATTTCATGTAAAACTTTTTAAAGAAAACATGCTTGCTAAGAAAAGGGTTGAAGCCTAAGAAATTTCTTAATAGTTTGATAGATACTCTCATCACTTCATATGTGTGACTGTGCAATGCACCCTAAATCCTTCTGAAAGCAACATCAAAGAATAAAGAATTTGCAGAATTTAATAGTTTGCACTACAGGCTGGACAACACAGTCATACTTAGTATCTTTAATGGCCAAAGACTTCAAATATTTAGAAAGTAGCCTCATACAGTCCTGAATACTACTACTCTTTCTAATTTCCTTGACAGATCAAATGTCTCGGGGCTTGAATCATTTAAATTTGCCTGACATCAGTCTTTTGAACCTCTAAACATCCACTACATGTGGGAAATTTGCAGCCATTAGCCCTTCTTACAGCTGCTGGCATGAAACTGACTGATGTTTTTTTGAACATAGTTTATTCTCCTACAATTTCCATTATAGTTTCAATGCTGTCATTCATAACCGAAGTTTATATAGGTAGCTCATAATGTTGCTATCAGTTTTATTGCACCAAAAATATCATTATATTCAATTTCAAATAATTAGAGACTTGCTCTCAGATGTTGCCTCCACACTTTTCTTTTCTGTATAACCTTCTGTTGCATATCCTCTTACAACTTTACTTAACCTGTAAGAGGGGATAACCATGTACTGTAAATCAGTTACTGTTGTCTTTCTCAAAAGATGCAGTTCTGATACAATTTTCCTCTGAAAAAATAGTGTTTCTCTCAACTGCAGATGCCATTGCCTTGTCCCGACAGGCAGAGCATAGAAAACAGAAAATACTCCCCTTAACTTTTGTATCTTATTTTTACAACTCCCCTTACCTCTATTAACTTTATGATAACATGTCACTGTGCATCTTCAGCAGTTTTCATGATTCCTCCATTTTTATGTCTCTACCTGTATTCTTTGCTTCTAATAACACAGCTTGAGACATCATCGCAACTGCAATGAAGACTGATTAAAAGCCAATATAAAAATTGTTTTGCAAGTTTGCATGTAAAAACAGGAAAAAACCCTGTGTTTACTCATTAATCACAGTGTTAGAGGAAGTGCTAGAGAGATGATTATGTTCACCAGCACAATTGATAAGGAAATTTTCAAAGTTTTCTTTATATATTTTGACAGGAAAAGTAGACATCTCACATCCATTTACAGCCAAACACATTTATTTAATAAGTTGATATAGTATACACAACGAAGTGGAGGAGAAAATGCAAAAGCAGAAAAGTTAAGACTTCCATCTGAAAAGAAAATAATATTCAAGATGTTGTGGGAGTGTAAGAATAATGATGTCACAAGAACAATATTTTAATATAAATTTGAAATATTACATAGTGTGAGAAGTCTAATCAAGTAAAACAGAAGGACATACTTTTCCAGATTAGTGTCAGAATGGTTATATGTAAATTCAAGAAATCACTCAAAATTACTGTCTGGAAAGTTTTTGCCAGATAAATAAAAACACCAAGGTGAAGTCTTCAAGTACTACAAATAAATATTGAAATAAAACATCCCCAAAATTTTTAATAGTTTTCTAACATACCAACATGAGTTGCTTCCCTGCTTTTACAAATGACAGAAGTAAACAATAGGACAGAATCTAAGCAAATGTTCTCTATAAGGACTGC
Organism: Piaya cayana; assembly: GCA_013389865.1. Classification (NCBI taxonomy): domain Eukaryota; kingdom Metazoa; phylum Chordata; class Aves; order Cuculiformes; family Coccyzidae; genus Piaya; species Piaya cayana. Next base: position 271,982 of record WAAB01020683.1, on the reverse strand, counting down.
TGCCAGAACACTTCACGCATAGCTACTCAGCCTTATTTCTCTGGCTTGTTCTCTCCAATTGTTTTGTTGTTTGGTTTGGTTTTATTCCTTTCATGGATTTAGACAAAGTCCAATGAAGAGCAACTAAAATGACTGAAAAAAAAGAGTCAGAAATGTCCTGTACTTCTCATTTTGGACAGAACGAGTCCAAAGAATGAGATGATCACAGTTTACTTAATCACAAAGGTGGCAGATAAAGCAACTGAAGAACTCTTGATCCCCATATCTCAAAATACAAGAACTAATAGGAGAACAGTTTAAAGCAGGTAGAAGAGAGAGTACTTCAAGAAAGGGGAAATTAAGAATTGGTAAAGACATTCTGAGACTCTCTCATGCCAGATGCTATGATCTAAGAAGGTTCAGAAAGGTATTAGGCAAATTAACAAGTGATAAATTCATAAATAAATATGGAAATGATGAAGCAGCAATGTAACCTTCTCTAATATAATAATGGATGCTGGGGAAGTATTAGGAAAATAGAAGATGGAAAATGGCCAAGCTCATGGGATGTCCCTAAATAGCAACGCCTACTGCTCCTGCCAGAGGCAGACTAGTAGGCTAGATAGATAACTGATCCAGGAGGACTTGGCTCATGACTTTATATTCATTTTTTACATAGAAGTACAGCCACAAAAACATAGTTCAGCACATTATACATGACTACTCACTGACTTTCAATGCAAACAAAGACATAGATTTTCCTTTTTACATTTTTTTAGCAAATATAAATACATGAAATTAATTCCTGTTAATATACATTTTATACTACATTGCACAAAATAAGAAAAGCACTAGTTAGAAATAATGATGCTTTTGCTGGTATTAAATAGTCAGGATCATCAGGTCAGGATGAAAGAAAGAAGCTGAATCGTTTCATTACAGAGTAGCTTATTAAGGTGTAGAATTAGTTAAATTAAATTTTAAAAAACCACAAGCAAGTCAAAGATATTACAGCATAGCATTAAAATTCATAGAACAGTGAATTCATTATGAGCACCCACAAAGCCTGACACAGATTTGGAAACCCAAGACCATACTCATAATATAAACCTTTATAATCAGAAACAGCCAATGAGAATAGCACACTATGAACTCACACGTCACATAGCAAGTCATTCTGAAATTAAACATCCTTGTTGCTAAAAAGCAACCACCAAGTCTGAACAGACAGATTAGTTAGTCACTGCCCCAATCATAAAACCTCATGTGAAATTTTGCGTTCAGCCATAAGAAACAAAATGTTTTGACACACTGCGTCCAAGGATTTGTCTTGCACGCGCCTTCCTATTTTCAGTCAATATCTTCTTGAAGTACCACTTTCATCCTAGAAATGTGTTCAAACTTCTTAAAGGTTAGAAAATAATTGTCACATACTATTACACAATAGTAATAGCCACTATTTGCAAGTAATTGCTATTACAAATAAAAGCTTGCAAAAGAGAGGTTTTTTACTTTATTTTCTCGTGTGCTTTACAAAAGCTTCTAAAGAGTAATTAGGACTAAAACATCATCTGGATATCTGGCAAAAAATACTAAAAGAAGATATCTTTTACTATTTTGATCAGTAATACAACTCCATAGCTATTAAGAATCTCAAAAAGAATTGGCAGAAAAAATTGATTTGGGCATTTTCATTCACCATTAAGTTCTTAAATTCTTGCACAATCCACATGTATAATGACTATATATGCCCCTCTACCTAAACACATACACCCAGAAAGACTTTTTTCCAGCAGTACTAGGCAGCATGGCAAATATTTTGAGAAAACTTTTTTTTAAAAATGATTTTTAAAGTGCTGTTAAATCCTTTCTGTTACTGAGTGCATGGACTAAATATCTACTGGAAATGTAGGAAATTAGCAAAGGAATTGCAAAGGAATAGCGTTGGGCACCAGATTTTTATTTTACAGTCTCATTCTTCACATGCTTAACTGCTGCCTATGGAAAGACTGAGACATGATATACCATGGAATTATTTTCATTCCATGTCAAAAAAGACTAAAATAAACTATGCATAACCAAAATATTTTTTACAGAGCTGTTTTATGCACTCAGAACTTTGGGAAAACAGAACTCATCCTTTCTCTGTTTCAGGAATTTTTTCTAGGATTTTTTTCTCCTTTTAATAATTTGCCCATATTACAGAATTTTTCCTCTTGTAGTAAAAATAGTCCTCCTGCTCATTTTCTGAATACCATTAAAACAGCAAAATATAATGAAATTATTGATTGGTCTTTCTGGAAGCTGCTGCCAATCTACCAAATAGCTATGACACACTCGGCAGCAGTACTGGTTTCCATTCTTTGTCTCAGGGTTTCCCAAATCTCATCTGCTAGCTGTGAAGGCATCACTCCATACTCATCCTCCATTACTGAAGCAGCAACCAAGTCAGAGTAAAAGAACAGTAAACTAAAAATGCCTTTATTTACTCATAGACTGATGCAAGTTTTCTTATACAACAGCAGACAACAACTCCAGGACAGAACCNATCCTCCATTACTGAAGCAGCAACCAAGTCAGAGTAAAAGAACAATAAACTAAAAAGGCCTTTATTTAATGAGACTGATGCAAGTTTTCAGGTTAAAACTTTCTTATACAACAGCAGGCAACAACTCCAGGACAGAAGTTGAGTTAGCAGACTGTATGGTCAGTGTGTAGGCTCAGGACTGTGCATGCGGAATTTCTGTGACATCTCTCTTCTATATTTCTATACATCAGACTTACAGCAGAAAATTCACTTGAAACATCAAATCTAGTCGGAGTCCTAGGGCAAATATTTGTTAGTAGTGCCTCACAATCTCAAGAATGAAAGTACACTAAATTAAACAGCCAAAAATTCAACAAATCACTTCAATGTTAGTGACACTTGAAACATCAAATCTAGTCAGAGTCCTAGGGCAAATATTTCTTAGTAGTGCCCCACAATCTCAAGAATGAAAGTATGCTAAATTAAACAGCCAAAAAAATTCAACAAATCACTTCAACGTTAGTGAACTCAGTGTGCTTTCAAATGCATTGCTGAATTGAAGTATACACATTCCTTAATAATAAAATCAAAACAGCTACAGGAAAGACAAAATAAAACCAAATCAGATACTCTTTCATAGTTTAAATTTTAAGCATGGAGGTGATGATCCCCAGGGAGGTTTTTTGGTTGGTTGGTTGATTGCTTGTTTATTTTTAAGATAGCCCTCCTTTCCTCTCTCTAGTTCCCTACAGTTTCATGTTTGGGATCTGACAGTCCAAAGGGATAACCTTAATATCCCACCTTCTGGACACTGTGTTCTTTACGTGCTACGGAAATTCTTTGACCAGAATACAGACAAACCTTGAAAAACCTCAAAAGGTCTTTTATCGTCTCTGAATACATCACATCTACTCCGTAGTCAAAGTTATCTCATTACATATACTAAACCACGATGTGTATAGCTTTGTATATATACACATACATAAGAGAAACATCATAGGAATCTTCTTCCACATTGACTCCTTGTAGAAAAGTCATGAACAAATTAATTTTAACATGACTTTGAGTCTGTGAAGCTTTTTGGAATAGTGCCCAGCACTTGTGTGTGAGAAGTCCAAGGTCAGTACGTCTGAAGTACTAAGGTGCCATGAGCTGTATATCCAGCAGAGAACAACTGCAGTTCCAGTATTGCACTTACACACTTTTACATTCATGACTTTTTTATATTCATGTAAAAACAAAACATAATTTCAGCACATCTTTTCCCAATTAAAGCAGAAGACTATGTGACTACTTCCTTAGGACTCTATGTGCAAGACCCCACTAAATACCTGCTAAAGTATAAACTTATGAAGGGAAAACCAGATGAAACAGCCCAGAGACATCACAAATGGTGACAGGAGCTGAACTGCAGAGATCCTACAATATTCTAAATGTACTTTTTAGAAATTGGTGAAAATTATCACCTACACATTGAAGTGGGTCTGTGTTATGTCTATTGATATATCCACCTAACACATTTAATCCTTTAACTCAAGTACTTGATACTTTAGAAGTTTCTGTACTGCAACATTGTAAAACAGCTATTCGAAGCACCTTTGTGCCATTACTCATTTTCTGCAGTAGATAGAAAGAACTTCTTTGATTTCTACAGGCTCTGGATCATGTTTCCTAGGAAACAGTTTCAGCCATCCTGTCATGGATCAGGAGTGTCAAATGAGTGTGCAGTAATGGTTTTTGTCTTGACCCTTATGGCCAAGTAGTGTGGATACTTTAACACTTGAAGTAATGCCAAAATGCCTGTATGAAAGCAGAAATAGCAGATACTGTCAGGACAGTGACACTACTAATACTTTTCAGCAAGAATAATTGACCAGAGCAGGTACAACCTCATTACTGACCAAATATTACCAAAATGTTCTGTGTGTGATTTACAAGCCTACTTCTCTAAATAAGTTCATAACCTTCTACAGTCACTTGTGGAATAACAAAAATAAACTAAGAGTATCAAATGCAAAACATAAACCTCAAGCATCACTGACATGATCATTTTCCTTCCAACTCCATTTAAATTAAAATAAACTGGGGGATATTATTAATCTTGCCTTCTTAGGTGGCAATAAACACTTTTGCTTCAGTCTTTGCAAGGGAAGATGTTACTACCATTGCAAATGCAAAATTATGATGGCAATAAGTGAATAGCTCTATTTGCTGGTTTTTTTCTGAACAGGATTTTGCAATGCGTTTTAAATAAGTACAATCCAGGAATAATTCAGATCATCTTCAGGCAATAGAATCTTATTCCTATCAACAGAAAAGAGTTTTTTCAAACTATGTATTAAATAATCTGCATGCTCTCCCATGGCATTCTTGTGCCAAAATTAGAGAGAAAGATGGTAAAAATTAAAATGGCTTCTAATTATTTAAATCACTTATTTAATCCCCCTAAGTGATTAAGATGAAAATAAAACCCAAAAGACTGGAGGCTTTCCATATGAAACAGGAGCCTGTGTTCCTATTTTGAAGATACCCATCTTGTTTTAGGATCAAGAGGGCAGTTTCCATTGATAGGAGCCCATCTAAAGTAAATCATGTGTTAGGGATACTTTTGCATAATTCATCAGCATAATTCAGGATAGTCTTATTTGTTTATTGCACTGTTCAATATAAGGTCTAGTTTCCAAGAGGAAAAAATTCACACATGCCCATCCCTCTGAAGTCATATATGGAAAATGCAAATGAGTCTTATAACATTGGCAAGGTTCTAGGAGAACTTGCAACAGGGATTAAAGGTCCAGAACATTCTCAGAATTATGGCAGAAAGTCAGCTTACGAACCTACTGTTCTTATTGGGAAAACAAAAGAAGATATGATTATTTTGTTTCTCCCACACCAAATCTCATCTCTGACTGGAAGGACAGAAATGAAGTGTGCCCCATCACTCTTTCCTGGTTAGGAAGGGAACTGTTGTAAAATAAGTGATACTGTGAATTTTAAGTAGAAATGCATTAGATCACCTTTTTTGCTTTTCCCCCCGAACTTTATTTCCATTGGATAACCATATGCAGTAATGATAATCCCACAACAACCTCTTAGAGTCATTTTCTAAAGAACACAAACTTNGGATTAAAGGTCCAGAACGTTCTCAGAATTACGGCAGAAAGTCAGCTTACAAACTTACTGTTCTTATTGGGAAAACAAAAGAAGATATGATTATTTTGTTTCTCCCACACCAAATCTCATCTCTGACTGGATGGACAGAAATGAAGTGTGCCCCATTACTCTTTCCTGGTTAGGAAGGAAACTGTTGTAAAATAAGTGATACTGTGAATTTTAAGTACAAAAGCACTAGATTACCTTTTTTCCTTTTTTCCCAAACTTTATTTCCATTGGATAACCATATCCAGTAATGTCAATCCCACAACAGCCACTTAGAGTCATTTTCTAAAGAACATGAACTTCTGATGCCACTCCATGCTGAAGACTAAGGCAATGATACAAGCCTACTTACCTTTACTTATCATGTAGGTGACAGGAAAAAAACAGTTTGAGCAGCAGAAAATAGCACATTGTCTAGTATCTAAATCAGTCCCAAGAAGCTGAGATATCTCTTTTAGAGAAAGTAACATAATTACTTGTGGCATCTTTTCTTTCCCATCCCCCAATCAGATGCTTGTAAAATCATGTCTTCTCAACAAAAAAAAAAGCCTGAGCAAGGGATTTACCCCTTTTCTTCAATGAAACAGATACTTCTTGGCATGTTGAGAGAAACTTAGTCACCATCAAAGCTGTGTTCCATGCAATATTAGAAAACGCATCATTTAAAAATGGCAGTAGCCAAGACCATTCATTAAAAATGTCAGAATTGCTTTGACATATCTGGGGGAACCCACATTTTACCATTTTTAAGACAGCAATCTGATTCAACTCTGCTTATTACTAGAATAGAGTATCTTTTTCAACTCTACAGCTTAAGTAACAAAGTAAGTGATTGTGAATTCTGCCTGTAGCAAAGGATTATGCAAAATGAAATGAAAAGCTGTTTCTTTATTTCAAGCAACTGAGAAGAAATGGATAGATAGTTAAGTCAGAAGAACCAAATGATTTGTCAGGCACTGGAATTGACAAGCTCCTGCCTGAAAGACTTCGAAGCTCTCCAAATCTTTCTCCTTCTAAATGCGCATCTCCTTCAGCAATTAAGAATCTATTGGCTAATAGAGCACGGAAAACCCCTGAGCTTGTCAAAATTATATGAAAAAAAAGCCACAACAACTGGTATCTCAGAAATCAGTCCTATCTCTGTATAGATCCTAGCTTTGTTTCTAATTTTCTGACAAAAGGAGATAGTTTACTCCAATTAAAGTATTGTGGAGAAGCAAAAGGCATAATGGTGCTTGCCTCTCTCTAGTGCTTAGTGAACAAGGACCATGTATGTTCTCAGGATGAGGAAGTGGTTTTTCTGATTGCATCCTGACATGATGGGAGAAATCATTTGTGCGATGCTGGTTCAGTATTTAACTTATTTAAAAAGAACACAGAGCAGAAAGATAAACACATTATGACTCCCAACTATCTGTGAGCTGTGTTTAAGTTGTATTCTTGGACAAATTATCCATGAGTGGGTAAACAAAGACATTCTTACACTGTATAAGTTCCTAAAGTATTTTCTATGCTTCTCATCTGCATAAAACCTAGGAGTAAAAGTTCTGAGAGTAATGCAGTGTGTGATGCTGGTGCAAATGAAATCAGAAGCCAAATTCCTGACCTTGTGGAAACAGCAACATCAAAGATACGTGGCCTAAATCTTAGGTATTGATGGCAAATCAATGCCTTGCGACGTGAACAGCTACAACCCTCTAGCAGCAACTTAATCTCTCAGAAAAGTATATTTTACACCTGATCTTCCAAAGACAATCTGTTCTCAATACTACATCTAAACCATACTAATTTTTCTAGCTATTTTTCATGCAAAATAAAAACAGGAGGGACAAAACCATATTTGCTGCTCTTTCTGAGTGTAGCAGTATCTTAGCTCCTTTTCATTTTTACTGCTTCAAATGTTTCACAACAGAGGCAAACCTGCATACTCCGATTCCAATGACCTTATATCTGTTTCATTCTTTTAAATACATTTTTTCCTATTAAATACATCATTCATTAATGAAAATGTTTCTTACTCAGAGAGGAAGGATTTAAAGGAAGACTACCAAGTGCATACATTAACATTTTTATAGACATAGTTTTTCTTAATCATAGGCAGAAGTATTAGGCTGTGGTAAAAATAACTGTTGGTTTTAACTATCAACTTCAAAGCAGAATATCTCATCTTAGAATGAATTCTATTGATCAAACCAAGAACCATTAGATTCTAAGTATTTTTGCCGACAAGAATTGAATTCTGGAGTCCTGAAACTGATGAATTCTTTGAAAGCATTTTGAGTTGCTTCTTGTTTATGCAAAATGTCTTGCAGGAAGTTGTCAAGAAGCTTGAAAGTGCAATAATCTGTGGGGAAAAGGTCTGGCAAGCAAGCTGGGTGAGGTAGAGTTTCATAGCTCAGTTTGTGTAGCTTCTGCAGAGTCACTTGTGAGATACATGGTCAGGCATCATGTTCTTTTCTGATTGACCAGTTTTGGATGCAGACATTGCAGTTCTTGGTGCATTTTGTTAATGTCCTGGTAATACTTCTCTGCTCTGATGCCAGGATTCAGGAAGCTGCAGTGGATGATTCCAGTTGCCAACCATCAAACAGTGACTATAACTTTCCCTTGATGCAGCCTCAGTTTGGTGAAGGGTTTTGGTATTTCATTTCAATAAAACCACTGCAGAGAACACCATCAACTGGCATATAGAATNAAGAAAAAAAAAAAAAAAAAAAGGCTGAGCAAGGGATTTACCCCTTTTCTTCAATGAAACAGATACTTCTTGGCACGTTGAAAGAAACAAGAAACTTAGTCACCATCAGAGTATCTTTTTCAACTCTACAGCTTAAGTAACAAAGTAAGTGATTGTGAATTCTGCCTGTAGCAAAGGATTATGCAAAATGAAATGAAAAGCTGTTTCTTTATTTCAAGCAACTGAGAAGAAATGGATAGATAGTTAAGTCAGAAGAACCAAATGATTTGTCAGGCACTGGAATTGACAAGCTCCTGCCTGAAAGACTTCCAAGCTCTCCAAATCTTTCTCCTTCTAAATGCGCATCTCCTTCAGCAATTAAGAATCTATTGGCTAATAGAGCACGGAAAACCCCTGAGCTTGTCAAAATTATATGAAAAAAAAGCCACAACAACTGGTATCTCAGAAATCAGTCCTATCTCTGTATAGATCCTAGCTTTGTTTCTAATTTTCTGACAAAAGGAGATAGTTTACTCCAATTAAAGTATTGTGGAGAAGCAAAAGGCATAATGGTGCTCCCCTCTCTCTAGTGCTTAGTGAACAAGGACCATGTATGTTCTCAGGATGAGGAAGTGGTTTTTCTGATTGCATCCTGACATGATGGGAGAAATCATTTGTGCGATGCTGGTTCAGTATTTAACTTATTTAAAAAGAACACAGAGCAGAAAGATAAACACATTATGACTCCCAACTATCTGTGAGCTGTGTTTAAGTTGTATTCTTGGACAAATTATCCATGAGTGGGTAAACAAAGACATTCTTACACTGTATAATTTCCTAAAGTATTTTCTATGCTTCTCATCTGCATAAAACCTAGGAGTAAAAGTTCTGAGAGTAATGCAGTGTGTGATGCTGGTGCAAATGAAATCAGAAGCCAAATTCCTGACCTTGTGGAAACAGCAACATCAAAGATACGTGGCCTAAATCTTAGGTATTGATGGCAAATCAATGCCTTGCCACGTGAATTGCTACAACCCTCTAGCAGCAACTTAATCTCTCAGAAAAGTATATTTTACACCTGATCTTCCAAAGACAATCTGTTCTCAATACTACATCTAAACCATACTAATTTTTCTAGCTATTTTTCATGCAAAATAAAAACAGGAGGGACAAAACCATATTTGCTGCTCTTTCTGAGTGTAGCAGTATCTTAGCTCCTTTTCATTTTTACTGCTTCAAATGTTTCACAACAGAGGCAAACCTGCATACTCCGATTCCAATGACCTTATATCTGTTTCATTCTTTTAAATACATTTTTTCCTATTAAATACATCATTCATTAATGAAAATGTTTCTTACTCAGAGAGGAAGGATTTAAAGGAAGACTACCAAGTGCATACATTAACATTTTTATAGACATAGTTTTTCTTAATCATAGGCAGAAGTATTAGGCTGTGGTAAAAATAACTGTTGGTTTTAACTATCAACTTCAAAGCAGAATATCTCATCTTAGAATGAATTCTATTGATCAAACCAAGAACCATTAGATTCTAAGTATTTTTCCCGACAAGGATAATTGAATTCTGGAGTCCTGAAACTGATGAATTCTTTGAAAGCGTTTTGAGCTGCTTATTGTTTATGCAAAATGTCTTGCAGGAAGTTGTCAAGAAGCTTGAAAGTGCAATAATCTGTGGGGAAAAGGTCTGGCAAGTAAGCTGGGTGAGGTAGAGTTTCATAGCTCAGTTTGTGTAGCTTCTGCAGAGTCACTTGTGAGATACATGGTCAGGCATCATGTTCTTTTCTGATTGACCAGTTTTGGATGCAGACATTGCAGTTCTTGGTGCATTTTGTTAATGTCCTGGTAATACTTCTCTGCTCTGATGCCAGGATTCAGGAAGCTGCAGTGGATGATTCCAGTTGCCAACCATCAAACAGTGACTATAACTTTCCCTTGATGCAGCCTCAGTTTGGTGAAGGGTTTTGGTATTTCATTTCAATAAAACCACTGCAGAGAACACCATCAACTGGCATATAGAATCCAGTTTCTGTCACATATTACAAAACAATCAGTAAATGGAATGTTTTTGTTGCAAAAAGGAGAACAGAATAGAGTTTGTCATAGCAATTTTTTTTTATTGTTCAGCTCATACAGCACTCATTTATTGAGATTTTTAGATTTTCCAGTTTGGTGCAAATGTAAAACAGCTGTTGAATGGTCAACATTTAGTTCTTCGGCAACCTCTCGAGTGGTTTTGCTTGGGTGCACTTCAATATGCACCCTCAGTTGTTTGTCATTGATCACAGAGGGATGTCTGCAAACCTCCTCATCCTTAAGGCTCTCGTTTCTATTACAAAATATTTAGAACCAATCTTGAGCTGTACATTCAGTGATGGTCTCCTGGCTAAATACTTGGTTAATATTGCTAGCAGGTTCTGCTTCTTTACAGCCCCTCTTGAACTCATACAATGAATCATGTGAACAAATTTAAATAAAAATCTAATCCAAATTAAGCATCACTGTTTACCATGCTATAAATGGCAATTATTTTTGCACCAACCTAATCCATCAGTATCAGCAGAACATGTTGATGAAAGTCAAAATATAAAATACTTGGAGTTTCCATCATACTGCTAATCTAGACCTGCACAAAGGTTGCACACCTGAGACACTCAGAACAATGCATTTTAACAAAAGTTCTGGAACAGAAGTACGTGCCTTTTCCTGCCATGCTGCCCACAATACACATATGGAAATTGAGCAGAATGCCAGGGGGAAAAAGTGCCACTGGGACACAAATTGGTGATGCTTACTGCAACCACACATTTTGGAAAGTTCTGTGGTACCAGGAATAGAGCTAGACATTGAGCACAACTGAATTCATTACTTTTTCTGGTTTATTTGCTTCAGAAATGTTTCCTAATGCACAGGAGAAAACCCTTATTAATGAATTCTATGCAACCCAACAGAGCAGAAAGCAAATATTAATGTCTAAAAAGCAAAAAACCAAAGCAGAATAGGCATACTAAAAAGAAACAATATAGAGGAAGCTTGTATTATCAGAGCCACACGTCTAAGTACTCAAATAAAGCCCCAAAACATTGAGGCTTTCTTTTATACTCTGCAGTAGAACCTGCAAAGTGTCACTGGAGATTTTGTAGTGAAGCATCATGGTGTGCAGGGAAAAGGCAATCAAGATTTTGTGGCAAATTCATACTTGGCCTGTTTCACTTATGCCTCCTGTGCCCTTTATTGAGCTTAAAAGTTTGCTGGCACCCATTCATCAGAATTTATATAAAGTAAAATCAAGGTGCTCTTACTTGATATCATCAAGAAATGAAACTTATCACTTGAAAGACCAAAGGTAGCAACAAGAACCACAGCACTAAACTGCAAGATATGGCCTTGCACAATGCACATGCCTGTCTCTGAAGGTGGAAAAGAAATTGGGAATAATCTCCCTCCTTTACAGATTCCTCTTATTCTTCCTTTCCTCCATTTCTGCCAACAAATTCTCATTCTTGGCTGATGAAAGGAGCACAGACTAGTGCTTTTTGATTCTTCTCATAACTTCTGTCAGCAACTTCAAATTCAACTGTAACTGCCCTGTGTTTCTTGCTTATCTTCTCTTTAGGTAATATGTCAGTGAGTGCATTGTACTGCATAAAGGCTCAAATGAATGACAACTTAAACTTGACTTTTCTTAAACACTGCTTTTTGCCACAAAAATTAGCACTCTCTTGTTCTAGAAGAAAAAAAACCCCAAAAAAACCCTATTTTACACATTAATAAGGAAACCCCATTTCATGCCTTCCCCTAAACTTACAAATACCAGTATTATTGCCATTAACTTCAGTGAAACTCAGATTGATACAACATCATCTGAGAGAAAAAATACACTTTAAATTTAGGTAATTTTGGTTATTTGTGAAAAACAGCTGCAAGTCTGAATGATTAAGAATGTAATGTACTTCACTGTTTATCATTCCAGTGACTTGTTACTTCACTAATTAAATTAAACATTAATGGCCATCTAAAAGTCATCTTTTGGTTGTTGCCTAGTTTTACGATTTGCTTCAGAAATTTCTGATTTCTGGATGATGGCAATTTAATATTTAATTATGAATTTACAGACAGAAACAGAAAGAAGAATACTTTGTGTTGGTTTAACTGTCTAGAGAGGAGAATTTAATCTTAGACAAGAGTAACCTTGCAGGCAAAGATCACAGAATCACAGAATCACAGAATCACCGGGTTGGAAGAGACCCACTGGATCATCGAGTCCAACCATTCCTATCAAACACTAAACCATGTCCCTCAGGACCCCGTCCACCCGTAACTTAAACACCTCCAGGGAAGGTGAATCAACCACCTC
>WAAB01020683.1:197455-258754 GCA_013389865.1 Piaya cayana | reverse complement strand
TATTTATTTTTTTCTAAGGAAAATGTTTTTATCATTTCTGTTTAGTCATTTGGGGCCAATTTATCCTGGCTGGGACTGACAAACTCTCCTGAAAGCAGTAACTGCTCGTTTTCATTCTCAGAGCAATCATACACCTCCATTGGTGGTAGACAGTTGGCCAATAATTCTGGGTCAGGGAACACGAAAACTTTGTCTGGATTTAACTGTCTAGAGAGGAGAATTTAATCTTAGACAAGAGTAACCTTGGAGGCAAAGATGTAGTTATCTGGGAGTAAATTGCCATTTCTCATTTCAAAACTTAAAAAACTCAACAAAACACAACATCAAACCAGCAAAATAACCCCACAGTTAAATTTGCTTGAATTTGTAAAAAACAAATTTTAGTTGAAGGTTTTCTTTGTGTCATAAACAGTTATTTGGGAATTCATTACCGTGAAGAGAATGTGAATTACTATATTTATAAATATAGACAATAAATATATACAAACCTTAATTAATTTTGTTTTAATTTTGGGGTGCAGCAGCTAAAATTTAAAAAAGCTATTATTTGTACAGCCTATGAAGGTTTATTAGCTTTAGGAGACCTTTAGCAAACTACCAAAGCATTGCTTCCCTTACCCTAGCACAGAAAATCAGACAGTAAGAATTTGGACGCTAGCAAAAAAGACAAACAACTTTGTTTTGAAAATGTTGTTGACACAATTTAGCATGCCAGACTGGCAACCTGTGCTCTTACAGTGATTTCTAGCAGCTCCGAGGCATGAGTGACAGGGTTCAAGTAGATTAAGCTACATGGAAAGCTCCACCGTTTCAGTTCAAGCACTGCTCAGGTGAAATGTTCAGTATAAGTATGGATTTGCCTGATTACACTTTGAAAACTTGGAGACAAAAAAATCCTCCCATTTAGAACCTATGATATTCCAATGATAAATAATTCTAGGAATAATTTCATATGCACAGCTGGTGCTGCAAGAAATGCTAATTAAATATCAAGGCAAGTAATTAGACTCTCAAGCATTCTGAAATTACACAAATCCTGAACAGTGGTGAAGTAATACTTATCATCCCTAACAGTTATAAAAGCAAAGCAACAAACAAAGTGCACCTGTAAAGCCATGGACAGAGGGGTTAAGTATTGCAGTGGAACAGCGGAGTTTAGTCTTCTACCTATACAATGTATGCAAGACAAAGGTGTAAAAACCCAGCAAAGGAATAGTGGAAGTTAAGTAAAAAGGAGTAGAAAGGGCATTCTATGTAACGCAAGACTCTGAATTGACAACATATTTTCATGGCATCATTTCAGATACATAAGTTAGTCCAGAAGTGTCTGTTCACAACAGTCAAAACCTGGTCACTCTGTCCAAAAACATCTCGCATGCAGCCCCATATACATCTACACATGCCTACATTCAGCATACGGATGTACACTCACCATAGGTGAAAGCCATACCAAGTTTTAGTGTGTTTCCTTCCCTTCAATAATACTGATCTTCCTTCTCCAGTGACATACAGTTAACTGATGAAAAGTGCTTTAGAAGAATCAATTGTTAATAATGTTGGTTTATGTGTGGACATCTCTAAGTGATGAACGGTACATGTAACAGTACTAATAAGAAATCTCATAAGCAAACTCTTGTACAGTACAGTACTAGCCAGCAGGAAAGCTTGTAAACTGGTGCCAGATATTAAATGAAAAATTGCTTTGTTCCCCACAGGAAGATGTAATATAACTTAAGGGTGGCACCATAATAATAGTAATACATAAAATTATTTAATTACATTAGCTGAACTTTTATAAAAATATCAACTTAAGACGCGTAGGTATGGGAAATTTCAGATCTTCTGTTTGCTTCTTTCCCCCCCCAGCAGAACTATAAACAGTAGGAAATGGCAACTTGTGCAGAGAAATGAAAGGAACTGTCGATAGCAATCCTTACTACCCCTCAGTATTCACAGTATAAATGTACAAGAGACCTCCCAACACAGATCTATCGCGTCTGGTTTCATTTTACCTACAAAATCAAAATCTGTTGTGTAAATGTGTGAAAATGGAAGCTGGGCTAGTATTTTGCATAGCTGAAGAGGGAAAGGATTGAAAAATTTATGTGACTCTCCACTTTCCTTCTTGTACTTGAAGCACAAAACAAAGCCCCTCTTCATTTGTGCTTAATGGAAACTACAGTAGGTAACAGATGTTATGGTGCCCGGAGAAAACAACAAATAATGATCACAAGCCAAGGAAAGAGTTAGCCTCGGAAAGTGAGGAGGATACTGCAGTTGCTCATTTCCTACAACCTGGTGTTTACTCAAGTCACATCTAACAAATGGGGACCAGGAATAGACTTGCAGAACACAAAAGAAAAATTCTCTAGGGTCAATTAATCACACACAGAATCACAGAATCACCGAGTTGGAAGAGACCCATCGGATCATCAAGTTCAACCATTCCCATCAAACACTAAACCATGTCCCTCAGGACCTTGTCTACTCGTAACTTAAACACCTCCAGGGAAGGCGAATCAACCACCTCCCTGGGCAGCATATTCCAATGCCTAATGACCCTTTCCAATAAAACACCCTATAGCCTTATTACATGATTAGGTTTACAGAAAAAAAAAAGTAATATTTTAGATAGATAAATATAAGTAAGAAAATACATTACTTGGAAGAATCAAAACAAAAAGTTAGAGAAGACTGTCATTTTATTTTTTTCATAAGAAAAAGAGGATCTCAAGCTCAGGGGGAAAAAAGGGGGAAAAAAAGTCAGATTGAAAGGAAAATGGTATAAAAGCATATTCATTTTTCTTTTGACTAACTCCACTAGTCAAATGCAAGAAAATCATTAGTGGATATTGAAATGCTAGTCCAAATAAAAAAGGCTAATGTATATTAATAAATGGTCTTATTACTTCCTTCTTTCAGGTGGTAAAAATGATGATTGTGGTTGTGCTGACATTTGCCATCTGCTGGCTGCCCTACCACATTTACTTCATAGTTACTGGGATCTATCAACAATTAAATCGGTGGAAATACATTCAGCAAATCTATTTGGCCAGCTTTTGGCTTGCCATGAGCTCTACAATGTACAATCCTATTATCTACTGCTGTCTTAATAAGAGGTAAGAGCTGATTATGAAACAGTTGGTATGCATAACTTCAATGAGAATATAAATGGCTTAAATGGGATAAAGGGCAAAGAATTTTCACTTGAATAGTTTTCAGTCAGTGGGAAAGAAAACAAAACAAAACACCTTCCTGTAGTTTTGTACTTGAATCCCAAAAACCACATGCACACTTCCAGTAAATACTTCAGTCTACTTAAAATTTCAGAGCAAAATTCAGTATTCAGAAACCAACTGTTCCTGTTTCTGTATGCAAAATTTAAAATCTGTAGCAGGCAAACATTTTTGGTTTTCAAAACATCAAAATAAAGAAGATAGTCATTAGTGATACAGAGTGTAATCTGTATGTTCACTAACTGTAGCCACAAATTTATTTTGCAGTGCTGGAAGGATATATATAAAAGATGTGACTTACTGTGTATTTTATACATCATCATTAAATTTCAATGAGCCTAAAGTCTGCAACAGGCTGATAAAACAAGTGTTTATATTCTCATTACTCAATAATAACTCACAGTAATGTCTGATAACAGCACATTACGTTCTGAATTTCAAAGCTACTGCATTTGTTGAGTTTGGGGAAATTTTACAGATATTTGGCAGTTTGACACTACTGGATTGCAGAATAAACTCCTGTTTCTCATTTTAGCTTACAGGATCAGCATCTAAACAAACATCACCCTGGCGATCCTATTTTTTCAGTATTTCTTCTAGTATTACTGGATAAAAAACACTAAGAATGAAGAAGTAGTTCATGAAATCAGTCTGCATGAATCAATATTGAACAAGTGATCTTAAATATTATTTAAAATCTCTTTTGAATGAGCAGCCAGTGTCAATTTTAATTGCTGACAAGCTTTATGCCACTGTTGTTAAATATTTGCAAAACCCCACTAAATATGATGCAACACCTGTCAAAAGGAGTCTAATAAAAAATGAAGGGAGCTAATCCTGATGAGTTTATAATGTTGTGAAAACTCTGGATCCTGCCTCTTTGATGAGAATAGCTTATAAAATTTAACATTCATAGTCTTTAAAATGTCAAGGTAAGG
The DNA here is from genome assembly GCA_013389865.1 of Piaya cayana. Taxonomy (NCBI): domain Eukaryota; kingdom Metazoa; phylum Chordata; class Aves; order Cuculiformes; family Coccyzidae; genus Piaya; species Piaya cayana. Next base: position 254,580 of record WAAB01020683.1, on the reverse strand, counting down.
TCTGATTTCCTACAGTCTTCTGCCCCTTTTGATCATCTACAATGGTTAAAAAAAGAGGTAAAGTCTTAGTACACTAGAAGGAAATCCTAATTCAAATTTGAATATACCATTAATTTCAATAGAAATCAGATTTCTCTGGTTGTCCAGCATCTGAAAAATCAAAGGTGAGGAAGAATTAGGCTTCACATTTTCCCAATTACTGCCATAAAACCTCTAAAGCATTGACTTTCATTTAAAAACTTCGTATAGCTGAGTTATAAAAGACATTACTCATGAAAAAAATAATATCATTGGTGTGACTTGTGTGGACACTTGAATGCTGCAAAATCCAATGTCTGGATTAAATAATAAGAATCAATTAAAAAAATCATAATTTTAAGACATGCTAAAGGTCATCTTGTTCAGATCCTAATGCAAGACTGAAATACTGGTGAAAGTTCTCTAATAATTAAGTTCCATATTGAAATCAAGAAGCCGGAATATCTGCTTCCTTTTCATGCAGTAGGAAAATGCAGCCTGTTGCTGGGAGGCAGTGTTGTTAACTCTGCAGGATCTAGCATCAGACAGTTATAAAACCTATCTCCAGTCTCATCTTCCAGGCTAATTAAGATATTACTTACGTAATTAGATAAAGAGCATTATTACCAGATGAAGAAAAACCATGCACTGAATGGGAAAGAGGATAAAAGGTGAGATGAAAAATAGTATAGCCTAAAGATGTTAAGGTTTTACAGCTTCCTTCACTAAACCCATTTCCATCAGAGGTCCTTTCAATACTTTTTCATAATGTGGACTGTATCTAATCAGAGGGATGCTGAATAGCAAGCTATCTGCTCATTTGTCATCATGTGACAGCTCTGTATCGTAAAAAAAACTTGAGGAACAAAGTTATTTCTGTAAGAATAGTCAACTCACTGAAAGTTTAACCAAATTTTTACCTGTAGCCATCACTGTAGTAGCTGAACCATTGCTCCAAAAAGCTTACAAACACAATAAGCAACACAGCGGACTGTTGATACAAAACAAAAGAAGCAAGACAAGTGAGGAAGTCTGAAAAGTTTTAGGACTGGTTGAAAAGTTATTCCTTTTCAGGTTATACAAACATGCAGCAAACTGTTTTTCTCTTAAATTACTTCTATTCTGGAAGTGCATTTACAAAAACTAAGAACAAACTTTATAGAAAATCTCTGCCTCTAAATTGAAATAAAATAGCACTGTGAGAATATTGCAAGAACAAATGTGCTTCACATTTGTACATTGTTCACATTCACAACTTTCCACGATCTCCTTTATTACTAGAAATTATTTTCCAAATATTTTAAATGAACAATTATCAGTCATGACATCATTCCCACTTAAGCATCCCTGTTAGAGAGGGAAACGCAGAAGGGATATTGGAATCTGGGATATTTTAGAGAAAAGAACACTACAAAGTTTCTTCCTGAAAGAAGATGAAAATATACATGCAAATTCCATCATGTGTCAAATCAAAACATTTCTATGATGACAGTGCCATGAAAGCTGGCATTTGGGTTTTCTATTTAGGCACAGGCAAAGGAAGGAAAATGGAGTATGAGGAACATCTCAACATTAAAATGCAGGGAAAACATACAAAAAAAATCAGAAAGAGAAAGGAGCTGTTACTGTTATTTTTTTTACCCTATTCAGACTTCAGCCAAGCAAACTCCCATTGACTTCACTACAAACAGGATCAGGGGCAAGATAATTAGCCAAGTCCATGTCCTGTCAATATGTTATGTTTTCAGATGAAAGCCTGTGACTGGCTCTCAAACTTTCACCAAGCATCTTTCCTCCCAGGTTCCGAGCTGGCTTCAAACGAGCCTTCCAATGGTGTCCCTTCATTGAGGTGTCTAGCTATGATGAGCTAGAGCTCAAGGCAGCCAGGTTTCACCCCACCCGGCAAAGTAGCCTGTACACTGTGTCCAGAATGGATTCCAGCATGACAGTTGTGTTTGAAACTAATGATGGAGAAAACACTCATGCCAACCGTAAGAAAAGGGCAACTCCAAGGGACACGAGTTTCAATAGCTGTTCACAGAAGAATTCCAAGATCGTCTCAACAGCCTCAAGTCTCATGACTTCACTGCCCACCCCATCAGACGATTATTCCTAAGCTTTTCATGGTGACAGTTGCTAGAAGGGCAGCACTGGACAATGATCTCCTACTCTGGGACTACACATCCATACCACCAGAAAACATATATAATTCCACTGGTGAACCCGAGCTACAAATATCAAGAGTCTTTGGGGCATCTCTTACTTTTCTGCTTTGGAGAGAAAGAACAACTTTAAGACATATGTATGCATCAGTCTGAAAGCACACTCACACCTTATAGAGAGCAAAATTTGTAGGGATTATCTAAAATAAGCCAACAGCATAAAGAACATCTTTTTGGTTGTATCTGACTTGTGGCATTTATATTTCAGTAACTGGAATATAACAGGTTCCTCTACTTATTGAAGCCAAAATGCATGATGTTTCCTATTATGAGAGTATTAATTCTACAATAACAGAAGTCCATAAGATCTGAAACTAAGTTTCTTTACAGAGACCTAACGATCCACAAGTCTATTAAATTGTTTTAGAATTTAGACCTGGTCCCAGGCAAACAAACAAAATGATGTTCACATGCATGGAGTTCAGCCCTGTTTGCAACAATAGTTTTTCAAATTTATATGGTTTGGGGGTTGTTGTTTTTTTTTTTAAAAGGAGAAAATCTCTAGCAGACTAAGTTAAAATCTACCAAGGTTCCTGTATTGGTGAACATTAAAATCCAATGGAAAGCATACTTCTAGGAGGGTGTATTGGCTACGAGAGTGTCCTATAGCTTTGCATCTTAGTGTTAAGTGTAGGATCTTGCTCAACTGACCCTAACGGCATCTTTGTGATTGACTTTAGAAAAGTCAAAAGATTTTAAACTGGAGATTTGCATAGAACACCACCACCACTGTGGCAATAAACCCTTCTCTGCAGAACATTCAGTAACGTGTTTCTCTACGATAAACACCTTCACCAGCAAAACAAGTAATTTGTCTGTTCTCTCAAGTTTTCCATAGCCTGATATGTGTAAAAATATTCCTATTTCTGCATCTGAAAACAGGTTAGACATTATTAGGGGACCTTTCCCACCCAATTCATTCAAAATCCACTGACCATCATTGTTGCAAAGAAAGCTGAGCTTAATACAAAAGGGGCCAGAGGGTAGACTTTGTTTTAGATAATCAGATATATCGGTTGTGTGGATCAACTGGTTATGTGAATATTTGTTCTCAAATATTCAGTATTCAACATATTAACCAAAACTTAAGGAAAACAGTGTGAATGTCTCGCTCATTTAGCCAGACAAGCTCAGAGGAGCATATAGTGGCTCAACCCAACACAAAGCTGAACAACTAACAAACAGAAATTTGAAGAGAGAAAGGCTTGAGCTGGCTTTAGCCTACATTTCTTCCCAGCAACTGGGGATGCTCAGCATATCACAAAAGAGATCATGAGAACCATTTTTGTATTGTGATTAATCTGTATAGTCAATTGTTATATTCCACTTAGTGTAATTTGTATCTGTATTGTGATTTCAGTGCATTACTGTATCACTCTGCTAAATCAAAATCCTGTGTAAGTGAAATATGCTCAGACAAGTAAATTTGGAATTGAACCCTGAACCATAAATGTGTGGAATAACCAAAGAGCCTGGTAAAAGAGTATTGTATTCTGATAAAAACATATCATAATTCCAGAATCACATTTCCCCTATTCAAGGCCTGAAGCAAAGATCTCTGTTCACTAACATCTTTCCTTTCAAATGCCAGCAAGTGTCATGCGATGCCTTTAAAAATATTTCTGGTTTTTTCCCCCTGAAATATTCTGTTTTAAGAATTTAAAATCTTCCCAATGTGTTTAGCAACTGCTGAGAAGATTTAGGAGAGATACACACACAAAATAAATTAACATAAGCACATGGTGATGTGCTCCAAAGACATGCTGTAAAGTCCTCTGCTCATGTACAACTTTTGAGGAAGATACATACAGAACACGGATAATTGTTAAGTAAACTGTCATTCCTAGCTATGGCTGTTATAAAATCAGCATTGATAAACATCAACACACAAATGTAAGTTCAAACAATATGGTTGTACTGAAATTAATTTGCTGTTATTTAAATGGAGAATATAAATCTTAAAAAGCTGTACATAAGAATACAGCATCACAGATGCATAAAACATCACCCTTGTATAACTTTTATGATCCCTTGTGGACAAATACTGAGGAACCAATGGTGGCTTCCTTACACTTATGTCTTTAATTAGTGAATCACTCTCACTTTAAGTGTTTTAGGATATGGCTTCCTAGACAAGTAATCTGAGGGGGTGTCAAAAACACCCTCACATTCCTGTAGTTCTCCTCTAAAGTTAGGGAATATTCCTGTGCAAATAATGAAGAAAATCAGGCTGGAAAGGGAAGAGACCAGCGTGGCTGAGTCAAGACCTACTGGTTAAACTAAAGAAGAAGAAACTGCACAGGCAGTGCAAGCAGGGCCAGGGAACCTGGGAAGTGTNAAAGAAGAAGAAACTGCACAGGCAGTGCAAGCAGGGCCAGGGAACCTGGGACGTGAATGGGGACACTGCCCAGTTGTGCAGGGATGGGGTCAGGAAGGTCAAGGTGCAATGAAGCTGAACTTGGTAACAGAAGTGAAGACCAACAAGAAGGGCTTCTACAGGTGTGTCAACCAGAAAAAGAAGGTTAAAGAGAAGGTGGCTCCACTGATGGTTGGGAATGGTGACCTTGTACCAACAGATGAGAAGGTTGAGGTACTTGACAACATTTTTGCCTCAGTCTTCACTGATAACCACTGTCCTCACCCTTCCTGGGTCATGGAACAGCAAGATGGTGTCCAGGAGGGTAAAGCCCCTTCCATGGTAGAGAGATATGGATAAGAAACTGGTTGGGCAGTCATAGTCAAAGAGTAGTGGTCAATGGCTCAAAGTCTGGATGGAGATCCATGACTAGTGGTGTCCCTCTGAGGTCCTTACTGGAACGGGTNGCCAGCAGGCCAAGGGATATAATTCTGCCCCACTATTCCTCTCTTGAGAGACCTCATCTGGACTACAGTGTCCAGTTCTGGAATTCTCAACCTAAGAAGGATATGGAACTGTTGGAACGGGTCCAGAGGAGGGCTACAAAGATGGTCAGAGGGCTACAAAGATGGTCAGAGGGCTGGAGCACTTCCCATATGAGGACAGGCTGAGAGAGTTGGGGTTGTTCAGCCTGGAGAACACAAGGCTCTGAGAAGATCTTATAGCGACCTTCCAATACCATTAAGGGGCCTACAAGAAAGCTGGAGAAGGACTGTTCACCAAGACTTGTAGTGATAGGACAAGGGGCAATGGGTATAAACTGGAGAGGGTCAGATTTAGGCTTGACATAAGGAAGAATTTCTTCAGCATGAGAGTAGTGAGGCACTGGAACAGGTTGCCTGGGGAAATTCCCATCTCTGGAGGTGTTCAAGGCCATGTTGGATGGGGCCTTGGGTACCCTGATCTAGTGGGAGGGGCAGGGGTTTTGGAACTAAATGATCTTTAAGCTACTTTCCAACCCAAACTATTCTATGGTTCTATGAAATCTGTGCTCTTAATCACTGCTCTAGCAAAACATTAGAATGATGCATGGTGCAAATCCCTTTCTCTTTCACACCATCAAAAAGACATTAAGGGGTACACAGTTAAATCAGTAGCACAGCAAAAGCTGTGATGCATAATTGTCCAGTAATTGTCCTGGTCACTATAAAATTCATTCTAGGCATTCTGACACTTCTCACCAAATATAGAAGTCAGGACATCCTCAGCTTGTTGCCAGTAAGGCTGCTCAAAGTAGTAGCTTACATGCAGTGCACATGCTTTTGTGTGATTGCTAGTGTAGCACTGTAACAGTCTCATCTCTGCACTGCAACCTTCAAGCCACATTCTTTACTTTGAACTGAGAGATGAGTGGAGGAAAACAGGCAGATACAGAGCTGGCTTCCTACTAAGAGAAGCATAAAACTACTCTAAAACAGTTACAATTCAACAGCATCAGGAAAGATCATCTGATCTTGAGGATCTTCTGTAACACAAGTTCTCCTCACGTACCACTTCAACCCAGGTACCTACTGGAATCTGCCTGTAAAATGTTTGTCTGATGAACAGACTTCACTGCCTCCTGAACTGTAGTTCTGCAGCAACGTTCCCTTAGTGTAGGACAGGTTCAGCTTTCACATCTCTGGAGACAGTATGTTCAGCGTCGGTGTTCTCTGTTCCCTTGACATCAGCTAAACAGATAAAAAATATTTTTTTTTAAAAAAGCCAGACTGACAACCAACCATAACTACATTTTAACACAGATTTTCAAAATTTATATAATGAATAGATATTTATAATCCCTTTTTCTCAAGTCTTCCATATAAAAGCATGATGTCGAGAGGGAAGAAGTCTTTTTGTCAAGGTTAGGAGGCATTGGCAGAACTCTATTGCTCCAGTTATTTGTAGCATGTTTACATCTGGTAACTAAATGCATCTATTGAGAAAGGTCATTGGCTAGTACTAGTACACATTTTCAACAATAACGTATAAAATGAAACTGGTATAGAAAAGGAGAACAAACCACAGCTTTTAGAAATTGCCCCCTTTTTATCTAGATAAAAAAAATCGTGCATGTTATGGATGTGGATGTGTCTCCCTTAATACTGGTGAATTTCCATCACAGCAGTAAACAAGAACCTCTTATTCATCAATACAAATTTTAAAACCTTTCAGACTGTTTTCTCCAGGAACTACAGAGTTTATAGAAACACTTCTGAAGTTGCCACAGATCAGGTAGAAATTTAAACCTGCTGTACTACTTCCTGTAGGGCAAGAGGAGTTTTAAATTTAGAGTCCTGATTATTGTGAGCTGTTTGTTAATGGATACCTCCACATATTGCTATAAAACACACAGGAGATACTGCTTAGGATACACCACTGTTTACAAATATGTGAGTTTCTTGGGTTAAATAATGCAAGTCTTCCTGTTCATCAGCAGGTTCAAGTGGTTCTACATTCATAATTCAAAATTATTTATTGAATGCAGTCACAGATAATTCTTTAGCAGGGCATGAGCAGTTGCTGTGGGTATTTAAATTCCAATTATTTCAGAGGGGTTCATATATCACATGCTATAATCTTATTGGCTGTTTGGATTGCCTCTCTCCTATCTATAATACTGCAACACACACATTGGATTAAAAATGGAATCAGATTTCCCTAAGCAAATCACTGCATTTAACAAGCAACAAACTTGCCTGTTATGAGTACTCTGAAATTTAGCCTTTGGAATTATTCTTTCCAAGTTTCCCAGCAGTAAGCTTTTCACTGCAACATTTGTGACACAAACAAAAAGAGACACCAGCATCAGTCATACCAATTGTATTTCCAAAGCACACTGACTTTGAATACCCACACTACGCAAAGTACTTAGATTTACATGCCTCAGATTATTTTAAAAAAACGAATCATTTAATCAATAGTTGTTCACCAACTGAGCACTACAAATCTGTTAACACTAGAAATACAATTATCTGCAAATGAAAACAACAACTCAACACACCAACCCTTCAGGAAAACAAGGGAAAGCTTCCTGTAGAGGTTCTGCCAGATGAGGTCTGATCAGCCAGGGGAAGGGAAAGGTTCCAGCTTCAAAGGACTTCACAGACCAGCCCAGTCAACAGCTTTTACCTGTCTGCAATACTGAAATCTACCTCTTGGATTTTAATTGAAAAACACAAGGCAGCCAGTAACACTGTAAATATCAAAGGTACTGCTTTTCCTTCACCTAAAAACTGTACTCAGTAGGGTCTTACACTAAAGAAATGAAGCTTTGTATTCAGAAATGTGTTTTAATGTATCCACAGTGTTCATTTGTTTTGTTCACATCTAAAACTTAAAAAAACATTTGGGCAAGGATATCACCAAGAAATGCTGGGCTAGGTGAGGCTACCCACATGAAGCAGTTCTCAACAAAGCAGAAAAGAAGTGATCTCCCCTTCTCTCCCTATGTCCTGCATCCCAGAACCCTTAGGGCTACTAACCAATGCCAGCACTGCCACCTAACCAGGTAGTACATATGGGGCAGCAGGATCAGTGCAGGCAGAGAAAAGAGATAGCAAGCCAGAAAGCAAGTCCCTAGGTCCAAAATTGCTTTTCATAGCTTGTTAGAATCCCACTAAAACTAATACGATAGAAAGACACTTTGGAGTTAGCAGAGGATCTTAGGTAAGACAAAAAATGGTGCAGACATGTCAACATAGAGCTCTCCGAGTTCTAAAATTTACCTTTAAATTAACAAGCTACCAAATTACCATGGACAAACCTGGCCATGCTACCAAGTGTTTCCCCTCCTCTGTTTGCTAAAATGAGACCTCACCTGGAATACTGCATCCAGTTCCAGAGTCCTCAGCACAAGAAGGACATGGAACATTAGAGCAAGTCCAGAGGAGGCCACAAAGATGATCAGAAAGCTGGAACACTTTCCATACAAGGAGAGACTGAACTGGGATTATTTAGCCTAAAGAAGACTCCAGGGAGATCTCATAGCAGCCTTCCAGTACTTAAAGGGGTCCTACAGGATGGCTGGGGAGGGGCTTTTATCAGGGAGTGTAGTGATAGGACAAGGAATAATGATTTGAAGCTGAAAGAAGGGAGATTGAAATTAGGTATTAGGAAGAAATTTTTTTCCTGTGAAGGTGGTGAGGCACTGGTACAGGTTTCCCAGAAAAGTTGTAGATGACCCATCCCTGGAGGTGTTCAAGGCCAGGTTGGATGAGGCTTTCAGCAACCTGATGTAGAGGAAAGTGTCCCTGCCCATGGCAGGGGAGTTGAAACTAGGTGATCTTTAAGGTCTCTTCCAACCCAAACCATTCTGTGATTCTGTGATGGTATGGTGGAATAATCAAATGACTGGATCCTAATAATACCCTCCCTGCTCTGCTCTTTCCCATTTGCAGATGAGTATTTCAACAGAAGCTTGTGTGAATGTGTCAGAGGCTGATATGATAGAGGATGTGCTAATCACATCATTTGGTTGTACAGGGATCTAGGTCAACGTAATACGATCTTCATCCCGAAATATATGTTCCTTTTCTACAGAATAATTTTGGCTTGGGGACTAATAAGAAGGGTCTTAATTATTTTGAGACCTCTGAGGAGGTGATAAAGAAGCTTCCATGGTCATGTATTAAAATACCCAGGAGTATTTGGCTTAGGGGTAATTGAAAACAGAAACAAAATCAAATTCCTTTTCCACAGGCCACCACGTGTTTCTGTACATATTAGGACTGACCTTGATGTTTCAATTGACAAAGTACTGTTAACATTACTTCTGTTTTTCCAACCACTACCAGAACTATTAGGAATTAAGAACNGGCTGAGGACAGAACAGGACAACAACCTGGTTATTCTGTGATACTATGATTCTATGAAATGCAAAAAATAAATTTGCTGAGGAGGCAGAATGCATAACAGAGCTGTTAACTCTGCAAGACCCACAGCTCCTGCTTGAAGGTGTAGGTAAATAAAAATGAAGGAGAATAGATTGGAATAAGAACCTACCTCTTGCCTGCCAGCTGTGAATTTGAAATTTTGGAAAGCATTGCCTCTGGAGAGCTGTACACTGGCATCGGGGAACACCAAATTCTAACATACTACTCAGGCCATAGAATGAGAAACCTGCACACTGACGTGTTGCAGAGTGCTATGTCATGAGGCAAGGAGCCAGATTTCTCACTATAGTTGAACCTCAGCTGGAACTACTTGTGTTCCATGGCTGAGACCTAGCAATCACACTACTTTAGCTGGTGCTCTCAGCTGTATCTATGCTACAGAGAACTGAGCCATTCTCCTATTTCGTANCTATGATTCTATGAAATGCAAAAAATAAATTTGCTGAGGAGGCAGAATGCATAACAGAGCTGTTAACTCTGNCGTACAATTTCTCTTCTTTTTTTTTTTATGAGATATAGATTCTCCCCATGCTAACAGGAAACTTCATCTGCTGTCTCTTCATGAGGGATATTTAATGAGACAGAAATTTGTTGTCCATGCTGGGATCAGCTCTTACAAGTCAGCCAATCACCAAATAAGCAGCATAACTATGCTGAGAGCAGCTGACACTTGTAACAGCTAAGCATCAGCTGTATGCTTTTAAAAACCCAGGACCATGCACACAAATTACATTAGCATATGTAATTAACTTGTTATATCAAGTTATTGATGCACAGGGTAGGACTTCACCATGATATAAATAATCAAAAGTGTACTTTGCTCTCATCTCATGCAGCTTGGCTGACTGCTTCACAAAAATCATAGTGCTGCAGTTTAAAAACTTGATTACATTCAATCCCTTGCAAAAATCTGAAGTTTCTTGTATCTCTCTCGAATAGATGAAATAGAGCTAGAGTCACCAGTTTCATGTTTCTGCCCATATGTGTGCATTCCACTTCCTTTATCTTGCTCCTCTCATTGGTTAATATGTGTGGACTGTATTTCTAAGGCAGCCTGAAAAGTCATCCTACTGAATTACTGTGACCTTCCTAAGAAGAATGTGTTACAGTTGGGCCACTAGAGCTGAAAACAGAGAGTAGCCTACATCTCTTCCTCCTCTTTTGTGAGAAGGCTTGTCTCAAACTCTGTAGGTGGAAAGAGTGTAACTCCATTTATTCATAATCTTAAAGACTAGAATTGCAGGAGGTGCTTTTGTACTCAAGAAGAAAAAATTATTCGGTACCACAGATTCAAAGCAGCAAACAGCAACTGATGATTATAGTTATGTATCTCTATTATGTTTTTCCCAAAGTGCATTGTGCCATTAAATGCTTAATATAAATGCATTCAAATAAGACTCTAAATTATACATTTTATTTCAAAGACCTTGGAAAAAAGAAAGATAAAGTGGGAAAATGGTAGGGAAAATGGGTATCTTGCTTACTCTGAGAGAAAGCAGACATTCTCTAAGCTATAGAAATCACTAGAAGTACATTTTTAAAGCTCAGATTTTCCCTCAACAAACACAGCAGAAAAGATTTTACTGGAAACACAAAAGTGAAAAATAAAAAAAAAAAAAAAATTAAAAGTTGTGTAAGGACCAAAGGTAGTTTTCTTCTAACTTGCTTTTTTGCACAATTGGCAGTAGCTTTCTTTTCTTAGATCTCGCTTCCAGGTCATCTCTGGCCTTATACTATCAAAGTGCTATATCTTTCCAATACAGAATGGTAATAGGAACCCCAGAAAAGCTTAACAGAGGTACTACTTTTTGCATACTAACTTGTGTACCTGCAGAAGACACTGAGTAAATATGACACTGAACACTGTGATAGGGAATTGATGTGTCTTATCTTACAGATGGTAGTATAATTAAATAATTATTATTATTGCATAATCATAATACGTAAGCATTCTACTTTCTCTTATGTTAGTAGCATAATACTGCTGATGTTCTTGCCACAGATCAAGACTCACTATGCTGCCTAACTTGCACATCAGAGAACAAAACCTGCTACTTCAACGAGCTTACAATTTAAATGGAACACAAGAAATGAGTAGCAGATGAAAATGGATTTACTAAAAATTCTAGTCAACTTGACTAGAAAAAGGCCTTCAAAATGTGTCCTGCTTCTCTGAGTGGAGAAGTACAATGCCTCTCTTCCCCTTGCAAGGTTAATATTGAATTCATAAGATGATCTGTGAGAGATTACCTGGAACCAAATACTATTTTTCTTTCAATTGCATGCAATAAAGTTAATTAAATTACACAGGATTCACTCTGATATAACTGAGTAGAATCCACTCAGGTATTTTCATTAGAGTTTCATCTGTATTCATTTAGGTAGAAAGAACAAACACAAAGCATTCTTTTTTTCAATTTTGCTCCTAAGGCATCCACTGACATAGAAATCAAGCAATTGTTAAAATTATGGAAGTATAAATGACAAGATTTTTTTAATGAGATGAAATAAGAAATCACTGCTAGCATACAGTTGTTAATGTGAGTTTAGGTATTTCTGCTAAGCCATTCAAATGATTTCATTTACTAAATGTAAGAGGAAAGGCTTTTCCTGATGTGAGACAGTGGGTGTTTATAAAGAAATTGTAGAATTATTGGAAGTAACAGCCAGAGAGCACAACCAACAGTTTGCACAGCAGTTTTTGTCTTCTTCTAGAACAATCTTGGTTTTGCTTCATCCTGCCAAAGTCCCTCGGAACTGTTAGTCTTTAATGCACTAATGCTAGCATTGTGCATGGAAAAGGACGTGCAGCAACACAGCCATAGTCCTAATACTTCAAAACCACAAACTCTGCTTCCTAGCTGCATAAAAGCAAGAACTTGTAATAGGCAAAATCACTTAGAAAGACAAAAAAAATCAAGAAGTTGAATGTATTAACAAGCAAGAGATGTGCTTTTCTATGTACTCTAAGAGCTATTAATAAACATTATTCTGCAATTGGTCCACAATGGTTTGAGTTTAGGATGTCATTGATGCTACTAGGAAGATACAGAGCTTCTTGAAGTAACCCTGATACCACAGTCGACATAGGAGGGCAGTTTAGTGGGTTAAATGATGTGGACTTACTACAGTTGAACTTACACAGAAATCCTCACCATTACAGTTGGAACTCACTAACTCCTCCTCAAATGAGAAGCCAAGGGCTGAAACAAAGGTTCTAAATCATCACACACATTCTCTTCTGTATTTGAATCATTTAGTTCACACCAAGGAAGGTCTTTTCACACTACATTAAAGCTTCGTTCTCTGAAGTGCTGAGAAGCTCTGATTCCTGAAAAATTTATAGGACGAGCTTGTACAGTAGTTCAGCATCTTGCCAAAGATGGTCAACACTGCACACCATAGATCTTAAAGTGGTATAAGTTGTGACATTATGAAATTAATATGAAAATGAAAACAATTCAGATCAATCTGCTTTTTGCCCATGGAAATATTAAGTAAATGCACAGAAAGTAAGTTACTGCCTCAATGACTTGCCTATGGACTGGAAACTCATAATACAGTTGTTTTAACCTCTTTGCAACAGGTTTCAGATGCATGTGTCAGAAAAAGGAATCAAGGAACCATTCATTCTTCATTCTCATCCATGCAACTATTTCTGTACAAAAGTATTGAAATATAAAGAGGGTTGAGTGGGAGGTTTTCTTTAAATAGGTATTAACGTCTAAACAGTGGCTTGTCTGAATGGCCATCATATGAACAGATCATTCAGATTCAAAAGAAGAAAAAAACCTACTACATGTGATAAATCCACTAGCATCACAGTAAGAAAGAAAGAGAAACAACTCATATAATGCTACAAAACGGAGAAGTTCTCCTTTGAAGGATCTGAGTCTTTTCCATTTGTCTTATCAGATAGCCGTGAACACCTCATGAATATACAGTACATTTTTTTTTAGACACAGCAAGAGAAATTCATTTAACAATTAAATTCCCAGTAAAGCCCATTGTTCAGATTATCCATTAGGATTGATGATGTTGGCTTTTCTGGGAAGGAAAGGCTGTTTCTGAAATACAGGATTAGTATTTTCAAAGAAACACTTTTGGGTCATTAAGAAAAATAGTAATTTTAACAGTAGGAAAACCTGTTATTTCAAAAAAAAAGAGTATGAGAAGGTCAGATCTTCCTTGGGTTTTGCAGTTGCTCATTACACCTCATATTTATATAGACATTCGCAGGATTTGCTCATTACACCTCATATTTATATAGACATTCACAGGATTTTGCAGTAATAGGACTGCCTAAAAAAAAGAAACTCACCTGTTAAATAATGAGACATTCTCCTTCATTAATGCAAACTAACTTTCAGTTTTCTTCTTGTCATTTAATTTCACTTTTCTCCTCACATATTTGTAAAGATCCTTATTTTTTCTAGTTTCTTTGTCCAAGAATAAATCACTGTGTTGAAGTCTACATGTCTCTAGCAAGTTAAGGAAAGGAGTAATAGAGCATGAAGAATTCTAATAACTTTTCTTCTGACCCCCTTCTAGAGCACTAGTCATAGCACAGTCTCTAAAATGGACAGGAACTGGTGACAAAAAAACCTCATTGCAATAACTTCAAGCAGTGCTCCTAAGACAGCGAGGCAAATGTTGATGCCCCCTCTTGATCCTTAAGTGTCCACAGCTGTGGTGCATTCAGTTCTGCAGAATTGTCAGCGTAAAGTCTCATGATAGGGAAAGCTGTTGTTTTAAAGATTCATTTAAGAGAAACAAAGCTGTATGTTGTCCTTAAATGTTTAAGAACTTTGGTGGAATATAAGTCAGGATGTCTTGCGAACTTATGCCAAATATTTTTTTCTGTTTCTAACACATCTCTAGTTTTCACTTTAATTACTACAAAAATGCATACCCATGTCACTAGTTATTTTCTAAAAAGTCAAAAAAGATGCTTCTGCAAATTGGGATATAAACTGTGTTCACAGTGATGTGATTTTTAATAATCAAACATGTCACATATTATTTTTACATTGGTTTACTCACTGAGATGTCTTTAATTGTTAATGTGATAGGTTTCAAGATGTCATCATTAGTTACCAAAATATTATTCAGAAATCAGCATCAGGCATTAAACTTCAAAGTCAGTCCTGCTGCTCAGTAATTACCACCTCTGGAAAACTTCTGGTTTTAGATATTTGATTTACCATCAGTATAACATAACTTGCAGCAACCAAAAGCTTTGCTTGAGTTCCTAATCTCATTACTTCATAGACAGAGGCTACAGTAAACCCACACTATAATAAAAAGCAGTAACGAAAATATCAATGTCCAGGACTGTCATCCTGTTGTAACAAAGAAACTTGAAATAAATCGACTGTTGGACCACACCGAGTGATGCAGAGGTACTACTGTAACAAGCAAAGCATGAAGTAAAATCATAAAGATTATTAAAGAAAAAGGAAACAATGCCCATATGACATTTCAAGTGCATGTGATAGTGATGGTCCTGTGATAACTCAATACTCTATCAGCCAGGAGAACTCATGTCACAAACATTTTGACTTTCAGGTTAAATGGCTGACAAAATAATTTGCATTCTGTAATTGAAGAGAAGCCTTTCCTTGTCCAGAGGACACCATCTAGTGGTGTATGATTTGGTGGGATACTCAGGATGACATTTAGTATGGATACATTAAGTCTGGGGTTTCCCTTATGATCTGGCTTTGGGAAACAGAAGTCAAAATCATCCTCCAGTTATACTGGCTTAACCAAGGGTGCTACTTGGGCCACTGCTTCTATCTCCTTACTTCTTTTCCTTTTTGGTTCTAACAAAAGATTCGTTACTTTATGTGGCATTACTTAATGGAAGATCATTGACTACCTTCAAGACAATTTTACACTGTCTATTAGAGAAGTACAGAGTAAGAACTCTAGCTGAACTCTACCTTCCCATTAGTATGTATTCACGTTTTTGCTAGCAGCTTTTCATCTAGTCAGTAGAGTGACTCTCCAGAAACTTGATAAATAAAAAGGGGCTGAGCTTCCCTTTGTTATAAGCTAGGTAGTGAAAGAAAGTCAGTTGGTGCCCAAACACACCAGAATATATCAGAAATCATCCCAGAAGATCCCAGAAATTCTCTCATCTAGTTCTCACAAATGATGAGCACCTGCTCACTTCTTTAAAGAAGCTTCCACTATCTTCATTACTGAAGACTACCCCTCACTCTCACTTGAGTGTCACAAAAAGCCGTGAACAGAAAGCTGAGCTACAATATAAAGTGGCATCTGCCCAGCAACTTCCATTAAATCCACATCAAGAAGAGCACCACTTCTTCCTGTGGGAACTTAAATGTTTGAGGTGGGGAAAACACAGTTTAAGTTTCTTGCCTGTTTCATACCTAAGAGAGAAAGAATAGTTTACGCTTCACGTTTGTTAGCTGCACATTTTTTTTGAGATAATTTGTATGTCACTTATCAAGCTTAGCTAGACATATGAGAAAGAAAAATGGTCAGGAGAAGGAATATTAGCTGAAGTAAACAACCTATGGGAGAAAGGAAGGGTTGGTGTCTACAGAAGGCAACTGTTTTTCTCAGGTAGATTTCTAAGGACCATCAGTCAGGCATTTTCCATCAGTGTTATAAATTGTACCTGTTTTAACCTGTTTTGTAATTACACTACAATTGCCAAAGAACTAAACTAATGCAATGTGTTGTCTTTCTAATGTTTTTGTCAGTATGTACTTCTGCTTTCTTTAATATGAACTAAAGTACACAAGAAAAGTGATTAAGTGTAACAAGAAACGTCTTCCTTTCAACCAAATGGCAAGTTGTACATACAGGAACTGAGTCAGAATAGAAAGATCAATTAAAACCACAATGAATATATCTGTAAGATGACAACGGGCCAGGTCTCCAGTAGATAAAGGAGCCAATTCTAACTACCATCTAATTATGCAGCCAATTCATTCTTGCAAAATGACTAGCTCACTTCACAGGTGGTAATAAAGATTTCAAGAAGGCTTTAGTCAGACATGCAATGAATGGAAAGAAATTGTACAGGTAAGGAATCTTACTCTTACAAAGATGTGTCTGTATTTGCTCCTGCAGTGAAGCTAGGAAACCCTGCTGACACACAGACACTTTCTGCACAGTCATGTATTAATGCATATCTTAATAAAAGTCAAAAAGGACAGTAAAAATAAAGTGCTATGGGCCACAGGATGAAACTGTCCATTATATATCCAGCCCTGGGGCTTTCCCATGCCAATATACAGCTTTGTGCTTAGTTATATATGCGATAAGTACATTTGGGATCTCTTTCCACGTGAAAATGAATGAACATCTGCATTAGAAAATAGGCTAATACCTGAGGGGATTAAACACACGGACTTCAATCCATAAAGCTATTACTAACATATTAATGGCTAAACTAACATGCATGCTAAAAAAAAAAGTTATACTAAAATTAACTGTGTTGATAGTTCTCTTCCAATGTTTTCCTTTCAGTTGGTACTTGTTCCCACCGACCTACTTCTTGCATTGCTTTCAGTTGGCCTTTGTTTACCAGAAGGCTGCCTCTTCTTCTCACCAAACTGGCCCTTTTTTTCTTTCAGTCCTCTGTTTCAAGGCCTTGTTAGAATTGCTCAATATCAATCAGTCCCACAGCACCCAGGCCTTCTTCTCTGTAAAATGTCTCCACAAATATCCATGAAAATAAAACCAATAGAGAGGTAAAAAAAGTGCTACCTGCAGATTCTTAGACCACATTCTCATACTGAGAAAAAAATCAGAAGCAGTTTTGCAGCAGAAATGAAAGACAAAAGTCGACAGTTTTGATGCAATGTCATTATTTTCCACTGGCAACAAGTGCGATAGAAATTCCATTGTTTATAACAAAAAATAAAAAAAAAAGGTAAAAAATCTGTTCATGTCTCACAGGATATTTTTTGAGATCTGTATGAAGATTTTTAAGGCTTCTCCTTTCCTGGATGAATACAAAGTACAGTTTGCAAAAGGAGATTATTTTTTCTTCAAACAGGTTGTTGACAAGAATCTGTTTACTCCTAAATAAAGGCAAAATACTAATTTCTGTCGAGGACTTTTTTCCCCCTATATTTGCAGAAGAATTTTTCTGCTTAAATCTAAATAGGGTCTTGAGCTAACAAAAATGAAGTTGATTCCTTCTCCACTGACTTTCTGTCAAAGCCACTAGCCAACCAAACTATATTTTGGTAGTTTAATTTTATAAAGTTCCTTTCACTATTCCAATCATATCAAAAACACCTCTGTGGCATTATTTTAAAGAAAAACTAAGCAGAGCAGCCAACCAGCATAATTTAAATGAGTCATATTCAACAGTACTAATGATTCTTCTATAAAACAAATCTATCATATTTCAAGTACCATCTCTCTTTGTTGGAAATTTTCTCCATTTTTTTCTCTATATTTCAATGACTCCTTCATATCACTGTTCCAAAGACCAGTTTTTCTAAAATTTTCAGCTTGTTGTTGATTCAAATCTTTGCCTACTGGCTTCTCTCCTTAGTTATCACATTTACAGAGAGTATTGTCAACTTTTTTTAATCGTTCAATTAATGCTCATCTTTGCTGTGAAAATGCTTTCCCCTTTTTTCCCCCAAAGAGGTATGCTAAGGTTTCTTCCATGTTTCCCTTACGCATTACATTGCTTTAAATTCATAAAATGCGTCAAACTAGTCTTAATATCTTTCTCAAGCATCTCCTTCCACTTCCACTCTGTCACAATGCTTTCAAATCTAAATATATGACCATTTGCTTATGCTCAAGAAATAACTTCATGATCCCTTTATACCACACCTGTTTTTCTTTTGCGTTCTCCAAACAGAAGTTCTACGAATTCATTCAAGTAGAATCTGTGGTGCCAAGAAAGTACTCCCAAACCAGCTTGAACATACTAGGGTTTTTTTGCTCTAGTTGATATAACTGCAGAGTGATATTCCACCTCAGCTACCAGGCAGGGGCTTTACTATAAACAGCAAAACACACAACTGCAATGCTGCCAGGAGCTCAATAACACATTGACAGCTAAATCAGCACATCCCTGCAAAGCAGTGAATTGCACTGTGTTGGCATATCTTCATTTTTATTTTATGCAGTACTTCAGAGTGAAGTATTTATCTCTAAAGCCAAAGTGAACAGAAAAATAAAAATTTATTATTCTGCAATGAAACCTTTCATAAGGAATCTGGACTCATTAATCCCTGTTCAATACCAATTCATGACATTTTGTTTATAGGCCTTCTCAAGACTATACTTCATGTATCTTTTCACTTGATTCTAACTGACTTGCATCAAAAAATCTTACCTGGACTTTAAGACAAATCTATGTCCCTTCCACCATGCACCATCTTTAAATCTTTCCTATCAGCTAGCTGCCTTGAATGTGACATACTAAACATAAACACATTAGTAAAATAATGGGTTCAAAGTATGTCTGTGCCAGCAGGAAAATGTGTCAGGCTGATATAAGAGCAATATCTTGGAGGTTTTGACTCTGAATGTAGAGCAGTTGTACAGAGAAGTACTCAGAATAGATAATAACAACGGCAGTCTTAAAAGAGCAGAACTTCAGTAAAATTATAACTGTGTTGAAGGAGGATATAATACCCTGCCTTAGAAAAAAAAGGACGAGTTGAGTCTTACTAAATGCTTAATATCAAGGATAAGAGAGGCTGTGGAGCATACAAAGTGATTCCTATTCAATTCTCAGCTTGAGGGACAATTTCAGCAAACGATTTACTGTGTTTCCCTATCTCACCAGAGGATGAGTGCGCCTGTGTGAAGATGTTTGTCAGGATCATTTTGCCAATGCTTGTATTTGAGGGGAAGAAATGAAAACCATATAAAGGCTGAGTCAGAGCAAGATTCAATCAAGCCCTCAAATATTAAATTTCTATGGTTTGAAAGAGTTCTCATGAGTTGACTTCACACGTTTTGCCTTCAGAATAACTTTTTTCTTACACTCTTTGTGACATAGGCACAAGTGCATGAGGTACTGTGCCTGAGGTCTCATACTTAAGTGAATTTTACAATTAAAAGTTGGATTTTAAGTTGATTTTTATCATTTAATAAGGACCAAACATGGACACCACAAGTAAGAGAAAGCTACCAGCAATGCTGAAGCCTGAGCCAACAACATAGAGTTTTCCACAGTGATTATTAAAAACATGAAGTAAAAGATAAGGTTTGAATGTTATGAAATGGTTTGTAGAAGAGACTGGTACGTATTCATTTGACCTAATAAAATCTTTATTCTTCAGGACAAAAACTATCAATTTTCACACAACTACACACACTTATTTTTCTTTTAGTCATTCATACTTGCTTCCAGAAACCAGTATGAGGGTGGCCAGCTGGACCGGGGGGTTATCATGCCTCCACACTGAGGCCACACCTTGAATACGGCATTTTGGGCCTGACTATAGGAAAGACATTGAGCTGCTGATATATGTCTAGAGAAGGGCAATAAAGCTGGTGAAGTGTCTATAGAACGAGTCCTGTGAGAAGCAGGGCTGAGGTGACTGGAGTTGCTCCGTCTGGAGAGGAGGCTGAGGGGAGTCACCATCCTGGAGGTGTTTAAAAGATGTGCTTAGGGACATGGGTTAGTGGTGGATGTGGCAGTGCTAGGCTGAGGGTTGGAATCAATGATCTTAAAGGTCTTTTCCAACCTAAATGATTCTATGATTGTATATATATTCATCACTTAGAACATACTGTCTCTTACCCGCATAACTTAAATTCTATTCTGCAAGAATCCATTAAAAATTCAGATTTGTGTATTCTAATTTTGATAATCAGCATTAGAGTCAAATATTGTTTCTATACAATCAAACCAAATCAAACTCAGATGTAAAGCTTGATTAAGTTATGTTTCCCTACAGCTCCTACCTAAAATAACTGTCTATCACCTCCTGTGACTGGCCTGATCACAATTACTGTATACGATATCTTCCTTCATTAGTTAGAAAAAATTATTTGCATTAAGCACTTAACAAGATTTGATTCACATTCTACTTTCCCTTTGAGGCACATGAAACTGCAGCGTTAAATAAGAGATTTTCTGTATCGTGACACTATTTCTATTAGCATTTGCATAATATATACATTAGCACCTGTTTCTGCTCTAGTCATGTATTGCAAATAAACTCCCAAGAAAATGAAGGACTAATTCCATTTATTATAACTGACTAAAGTTAGAAAATTGTATATTTTCCCAGCCTACTGCTCACTGTTACCACTGACTAGATTAGTTGTCAGTCACCACATGGTGCCTAAATTTGAGTAGTCTGGGAGCACACCACTCACGTTCTGAGCACTGTTAATCTCAGGATAAAAAGGGGAGCTTCGCAACGCCGATGCCAGAGAAAAAAAAAAAACACCCACAAACTGGAAGTCTGCAAGCATACCACGTTTTCTGCAATAAACTTGTAATTCATGGTTGCTATATTAGACATTCTGGTAACTTAACAGTGCAGGAATTAACAGTTTGGAAGGAAGTATTTTTTTATAATTCAACTGCTCCCAGCCTTCTTATAGGCTACTAACTTCCTTTTTTTTCCTCTTTAAGAGCAATCACAAGCATGACCATTCAGTTGGTGCTTCACCTTCATGTGTTCAGGAAATATATAATCATCCAGGGCTTTGTGACTGCCCCCAAGTGACACATCTAATTTCCTGTTGACACTAGAGGCAGACCAACTTGTTACCTACAAAGCATCAGGGGACAGCCTTTGCGATCACAATCATATAAAGCACTTGAAAGTCTCCTCCTCTGAAAGTGTCAGAGAGACCGTAGCCTCTCTTTTGTGAAACACAATATAAGTAACGTCATTTTCTGGAATATGAAGCAAAGATTTGATATGAATTTAATTTCCAAGAGAAAATAAGTAGTTATAATGTAAGCTTGACCCACTTGGAGAAACTGGAAAAAGACCAGCATTAACATAAATAATAGATAAGTGTGGGTATAAAGACTCCAATACTGCATGTATGCTGGAGCAAATGGCCAGTGCCCTGGTATACCTGTGATATTAGCAGCTAGCACTGAGCAAACGGCCAATGTTCTCATGCTTGCTATCTTGTTGAGACCTTGGAATCCTTATTAAGACCCATGGGTTAATAGGAGAGGAATGCACTAGGCAGAAAACATGAAGATAAGGGGCACATCTGCAGAAAACAGGGGTTGCACTCTGTCACTGCACTGCGGGATACTCACGGGTGGAAACTCACTGGGATAGCTGTTACTGGATACAGAGGCACTGTACAAGGTTTGCGTTCTCTAAATAAAGTCGATCTCGATTGTTGCCCCCATCGATGAGGTCCAGGCCTTAATTGCTACAGAAAACAAACAAATTTTCGATCACTTATCAGGATTCAAAGTAAAGAAACCCTTGCTGTAAAGTGAACAAGGGAAAAGTTTAAACTAATCAAGTCTCAACATCTTTACAGAGTGGACAAGAATAATTCCTGGCTCCCATTTCCAGACTTCTGCCATAGAATATTCTCATACGCTGATTAAAGGTAATCCCAATGAGTAGGAGGTAGTGGAAGGTATCCTAGACCTAGATAATGTGTTTTTCAAAGAAATAGAAAGAAAAGTGTGCAAATACTGCCACAAGAGCACTTGACAAACTTCTCTAGAATGTAGTTTTACTACTGAAAAAAAATCTTGACAAGAGTTACAAGAAAAAACTGTTCCTTTCCACCTCATCACCCTACTGTAGTCCACACCCTTCACATATAAATCCACACTTTGCAGACTCCCTTACTGCCTCTGCTTAGATACCATGTTCTGTTTCAGGGACCCATTCTGCCCTGTACCATTTACAGCATCTTGGCTTATGAGTTTATTTAATGAGATGTGCAAGACCTGACATGACAGACAATCTGCATCCAAGAAGAGTGGAGAAAAAGACAATACCGTTGGTGAAGTAGAAATCACTTTTAATAGGACAAACCCTTTCTCTTACACAACAATAGTAGTCACAGGACAAGAAGCAAAGAAATGGTGAATCCGGGAGACACTTTAGCCTGCTGTCATGCAATACAAAAATATGCCTGTTGAGGGGGAATAAGAGTGAAAAAATGTGTTAAATAAGCAGTTTGGAAGCTAGCGGTCCTCCTTACTCCCTTTGAACAAATACATTTGATACATTTGAGCACTAAATTTGGCCTGTGCTCTTGTCTTGGGTTTATATTTCTTCATCAAATTTCAGTCATAGCCATACTTGATCTGTTCCAGGTCACAGCACATTCTGCCTGCATTTTTCTTCTCTGCTTCACTGCTTACGGTCTGGATTAGAGTCCCTAAAGAACTACAAAGTATTTTTTTTACTGTCTATAACCTGATAGAAGTAATTACACTGCAGACTAATGCATGCTCAAGGAGTTGATATTGTTATATTGCTATTCTGAAGGAATACATATATCAAAGACAGCTGCTCAGCAATTCACCTGAAAAAAAAAGATTCTGAGAAAGAAAAACAGCAAAAGAATTCCTTCAGATGTCCCCTGCATAATGCACAGGAGAATATCTGATAATGCATCTCCATGAGAATAAATTATTTCCATGACTTTAACGACGGTTTTCAAGGAAAATATATTTTCCAAAAGACTAGCAACTTTGCCTTTGGTCTTGTTGCAGAATTCCCAGGTAAGCAACAGCCTAAAAGATGGAACAAATACATTAACTTGACAAAAGTTTCTCCAGGATACACTGTCTTCCAAGTACAGCAGTAAACCACAGAATTTAGTGGCAATGCTTTATCATTTAAATGATGAAGAAATAAGAACCAGGCTGTTACAAGAGGTAAAGCTCGAAATATTTTAAGTTGAAATGAAGTAAAAAAAATGAAGCCTGCCTTTAGACTCATCATAACACAGAACAAGGGCTATACGACTGTCACAAAATCTGTATATACAGAAACTTCACTAGCAAAACCAGATTGTGTATCCACCAGTTGCTCCATCAAGTGTTTCAGACAAGGGGGTAAATAATAATTACAGAAAGAAAAAACACACAAACATCTTCCCTGTGGACTACAGGAAAGCTACTGGCAGTGAATCTGTAAAAACTTCACACGGAAAAAATTGAATATAGCAAAAATTATTAATTGAAAAGAAAGACGTTCCTTGAGTGATGTTCTCTATTGAAGTATATATGATTAGCAAGATTAGTTCCTGTCTGAATGTTGCAATATTAAAAAGTTCTCTTGTGTGTGATGCTTTTAATATGCTGTTCACTCTTTTCATCAGCAGAACAAACAAGGGTTAAAGATATCAATAGAAAAAAAATCTAGCATATATTATCAATATATTTGCCAGTCTCTCATCACCAGTTGGAAGTGTGACAACTTTTGCAGTAAGTTTTATAAAGAAAAACAACTTAAATAACCAGAGTGAACTATGACATTCTTTCTAGACACTGCCGCATATGGGCTCAATTCCGGGATAGCAATAAAAGATAAGGTCATCTTGATGTGTAGTATATTCTTGTCCTGGGAAAGGACAATACAGAATTAACAAAATAACTAAATAAATGATCCAAATTTATTAATTAAGCACATGTTTTGGAGAAACAAACAATTTATTGGGACACCTTTTGTAATAAAATATTACTTTGGATACCCTCTGTAATAAAATATGTTCAGATTTTCTTAAATCAAGCTTAAGTCCAAATTGTTAATTTCCTCCATGTAAGAGGAAGTGAGGAATTGACCTGTTGTACGGTTGTAATGCTGTTTGGAATTTGAGATAGTTGGAGACCATAATATGTCAAAATATCAGTATCTGCAGCAGTACAAGAACAGTACTGTTCTCAATACTTTATGTGGGTTTTTTTCCAATTTTCTTACTCTTATCTGGATAATTGGTCTAGAAATGTAACCAACTTGCCTTGCTGTTGCATGTGCCTTAGAAGGTTTTCTTACACCCTCAATGCTTTCAGTTAGTTTATGACTTTATGCAATGCCAACCATTTCCCTGTAGTGGTATACATACAGGTGCTCCATGGTTCAAGACTCAAAAATATAGGACTTATAAAAACCATACAGATGTAACTGACACAAAAAGAATAGTTAGATGAATCACTTAAAATGACATCCCAGTTTAGTTTACTTCAATTCTTCATTCTGTGCCATTTGTGTCATAGGAATGGTTGGACTCAATGATCTGGTGGGTCTCTTCCAACCTGCAGATTCTATGATTCTATGATATAATGTTTTAATCCACAGACTTCTGTATGCACTTTATAGCTAATACTACAAAATAACTAGTTCAAGCCATATTTTTTTCTGTCTGGAATATCGAAACTTGCAAAAACAAAAAAAAAACCTTGATACTCTCCCAGTTAATTATCTTCCAGTAATTAACAATTTAATCAGTTATCGTTGGAAGGACTCCCGTCATTTTGATGATAAATGAAAAAACAGTAACAATAAAAACAGGGCACTGTCACAGGAAGAAACTTTCACATCTGTCATACCTAATAGTAATTTCATCCCTTTGTACATTACCAAGGAGGGTAAATATCAAACCACTGCCACAACAGAATATAAGCTTCATGTTGCACTTTTTCTTCTGGAGCCACTGTAGCAAGTGATGGAACTCTGTTAACAAGACTCCAGTACATGGAGCAGCTCCCTAGTGAGGGCACTTCATGAATTAATTCCCCTCAGCCCTAACTCTACTTCATCTTACATCCATATTCATATAAAGAGAACTTTAGAATAGAGATTGTTTTGGTCAGAGCCTTTTCTGGTGAATATGTCCAATTATCATCTTACATTAGAAGGGTTATACTGCTAAGAGTGATTTTTGTCTTTTTTATTTTGAATGATATTGAAGTACTGTTCAAAGCCTAGAAACAGAGACACTTAAAAAGTTATGGGAAGTCCCTCTATGTTAATTCTACCCCTTCCTATTTCAGTGGCTGCAGCAGCAATGGAGTATGTCCAGAGAAGAGCAACAAAGCTGGTGAGACGGCTGGAGAACAAGTCTTACGAGGAGCAGCTGAGAGAACTGGGGTTGTTTAGCCTGGAGAAGAGAAGGCTGAGGGGAAACCTAATTGCTCTCTACACCTATCTGAAAGGAGATAGTTGTGGAGAGGAGGGAGCTGGCCTCTTCTCCCCGGTGACAGATGATAGGACAAGGTGTTTCCTGACTCACAGCCATTTTTTCTGAGCTTTCCCTAATGCCATCCATCAGTGCAAGACCCTGCTTTCTCCATCACGTTTGGATCAGAATTCCATAGTACAGATATTCAGCATTTCTTTAAATAGAAATTAAATAGATGGTTAAATATGACAGTTTTGTATGTGCTAGCAGATATATTTGGATATATATATTAGCAGTTCATAGTTAACAGGTGTTATACATGCACATATATACCACTGCTCCACTAGGGGCTTTAAATATTTCTATTTGACCTCTATTTTTCCAGTACATTTAAAGTGTTTGGAATCATGTAACCAGCAAATGCATATTAGTCAACTTTATTAAAAACAGTCTGCAAAACTGTTATGCAAATATACAGCAAAATTTATTTTGTCACACCTCTTAATTGTTGAGATACATATTTAAAAGAACAGCTAAGAGCACTCTACTGGGAAAAAGCTGTATTAGTGAGGCAGCTGAGGAAGAAGGGAAGAAACACACACAATGACTGAAAATGAGAAAAATATATTTCACTGAAATATTGACAATACTGAGATGGAGATATGGGCTAACTTGAAAATGAACAGGAAGGCAGAAGAACAACCAATACAGATCTAATTCCTAAGGAGCTGGATAAATTCTGAAATGTATATTGCCCTACACAGAAAAAGTCTAATAACCATAAAGAAATCACACAACACACAAATGCTAGACTCAAAAAAAAAAAGTGTGATACTACATCAACTGTTACTTCTCTTCATGTCTTTGTTTGTCCTGTAGTATTGATTTCTCTCACAAAATGGAGCTTGATACATCCATTTAATTTATTTTGTGCTTTTTTTTTGATTGGGCAGAGATATCACCTTGCAGAGTACAACAGATCTGAAAGAAGCAAGCTCCTCTGCTTCCCATGCTCCAAGGGAGCACTTATTAGAACAAATTCAAAGGGCAACAATAAGGGCAACAATTCTATTCTTTTTAATTAACTGGTACCTCAGGATTTCATTCTAATTTTTGGAATTTCACAGATTCACTCCTGCCTATCTGAAAATAGCAGATATTAAGCTTGTCATGCATGTAAATCCATGAAGGAAGTTTCATGATAACATGCTTGCTGCTCTCAGACTACTTCCATAAGGAGCAGAGAATTCTCAACACTGATTGCTTTTAGTTGAAACTGAAGATGGAACAAAAGGATTAATAAAAGTGCTTACTGGGAATTTAATAGCTGTCACAGCTATGGACTTATATGAGCTTTGAGATTGCCTCAGTGTTCATCATCTACGATAACTGAGCTGGTGACAGACAAATCTCAAACTTGCCATGGCACTTTTAGGATACTTAAGTTCAAGAGAATTACAGTTTTAACATAAAGAAGGTTTAAAATTGACATATCCTAATGTGAGAAATGTATAGCATAAAAAAGATATTCTTACACAGGTATTGACAAATTACAGGGAATTATTAAGACTGGGATTCAGCTTCTGCTCTTGTGCCCTCTGAACCTTTTAATAGCTATGTGAAAAAAACAGAGTTAACAAGGTGAACATCTGATCTCTATTAGGTCCTCACTCTATTTACACTTCTCAACTGTGAAAATAATTGAGAGATATCACTCCTATTCAACAGTGCCTAAGTCCTGAAAAGCAGCATACAGTCAAAACCTCTCTACTACAAGAACTACTTGCATCTCTCAAAAGCCACCCCCAGTGGAAAGTTCATCTTTGTCTTGGTTCAGTTGGAAATGTATCCTCCTCCACATCCAGGTGGTCACCAAAGCTTTTCAAGCAAGTGCCCATTGTTACAACAATATACTTCAACCTTATTAAAATAGAAACGATTCTCAATTAACGTAACCATATCTAGTTACCTTAAAAACATTATTGCATCAGAAATAAGAAGGAAGCAACTCTGTAGACACATCTTTATAGAAGATTCTGCAAGTGTACAATGTCTCTGTCTAAAGTTTGCAAGATATTTGGTACAATAATTTAAGCACAGTGCAACCTCCTGTTCATATTGTACTAAATCTTCAGCAAATTTACATTCTCATATAACCAAACCAAGACAACAATAATCTTCCACAAACAATATCAATTTTAAACAAAAAGACTTGTTGTTATACTGCATTATCAGTAATTATCTGATGGTCATAAAGTAAGAATACTTAGATGTCCTACTAAGTCCCTCTGTCCATATTAAGACTGCATGTCTTTAACAGCTTCCCCACATTCCCGAACAGTTTGGCTGAGCTTAGCAACATCCACCTCATGAATATTTGTGAGAACATTACTATCACTCTATCTACCAGCAGTAAACCATTGCTATTGACAAATAACCATATGATAGTTGGCTTCAAGGAAATAATTTCTTTACATTGTTTTCTCTTCATGCAACTTAGCCCTTTGGAAACACAAAAAAAACAGTTTCATAACCAAACCAGCTTCAGATTAGAATATTTTCCAAAGTGTACATGAAGTATTTTGTCTTCTTTTTCTCTTATGTGTGATAATCTCAGTAAACATGCTTATACATTAAATATCTCCTAAGACAATATATTCTTTGAAATTTAGAAGTACTAGGTTTTGAGATTCCATAGAGCACAGGCTATAATAACTCTTGCATTGTTTTACATCAGGATCTTTAAACTAATTCCCTCAGTGACTTTTAGTTTTATCCATCCAAAGGTAAAGAAGACTGAATCCACATGTAATAAAAATGGGTTAAAGAAGAGTGGCAAGGGCTGTCTTTGAGAATAAAGGATGATCAAATATCTTCAAATAGACAGTGGTACATACAAGTGTAAAAGGTAAAGTCATCTTAACACTGATACTGGGTTCAGAAAGAAAATTCTTCAAAAAGTTGAAATTTGATGAATTAACCAAACATTTAATCCTGGAAGAATGTAAATTCATCTAATCTACTGGTATCTCAGTATACACCACCAATGAAACAGAAAGGACTTGTAAAAGTCCCAAACAAGCTACTCTTTCTAGTCAGTTAGACTCTGATGATACAAGTTTGTTGTTTTGCTTGTAATAATATATCACACTATACTATTCCCATAATTTGCATTCAATTTACATTCATTCATATTATTGGATTATGCAGGATACCGCAACTTGTCATTGAAAATGCAGTATCTGTTTCAAATTAAATCAATTTCCCTCAAAAATGAAGTTTGATGCTGGGACAGTGTTGTGGTTTTACCCTGGTAGGCAGCTAAGCACCGCACAGCCACTCACTCCCTCCCCAAGGAGAGAATTGGAAGGGTAAAAGTGCCCAAAAAAATGGGATGAGATAAAGACAGATTAGCAGGTAAAGAACAAGCTGTGTATGCAATATACAAGCAAAGCTACATGAAGAATTCACTCACTACTTCCCATCCACAAGTGAGTGTTTATCACTTCCAGAAAAACAAGCCTCCAACACGTGTGATAGTTACTGTTTAGAAGAGAAACACCATATCTCTGAAACACAGAATCATAGAATCATTTGGGTTGGAAGGGATCTTAAAGATCATCTAGTTCCAAACTCCCTGGCATAAATGTCTGCTCCCTTCCTCCTTCCAACAGTTTTTATTGCTGAGCATGGTGTCATATGATATGGAATATCCCTTTGGTCCCAACAGTCCCACCTGAGCCCCCCTCACAGCATCTTGTGTACCCACAGCCCAGCCACTAGTAGGGTTGTGTGAGAAGCAGAAAAAAAGCCTTGACTCTCTGTATGCACTGCTCAGCAGTAACTAAAACACCCCTGTGTTATTGACACTGCTTTCAGCATAGATCCAAAACATAGCACCATACAAATTACCGTGAAGATAATTAGCTCTATGCTCAGTGAAAAAAAAAAAAAAAAAAAAAAGCCTGGTCTGCCAATCTCTAACTGGTAGATAGCTAAACGTTTTGGGGTTTCCAAGGTAGATCTGTTTCTCTTCTGTAACCATAAAAAGCTTGAGATAGTCTCTAAATGACACAGCTTCTAACACTGACATGCTGCCTTTTGTTGGTAAGTATCTACTCAGTGGACTCCTGTTAGAATTCTATCTTGTCTTAATATTATCTTACAGTCAAGATGCAAGGACTAATTTCTTTTGTTTTCTGGTGTATCCCAATCTAATTGTACAGGACTTGTCCTTTTACCAGTCATCATTGAGATCATGAAGTCATTTAACTAAACTCAGACTAATGTTATTTCTATTCTACTGATTCTAATTAAAGAGAGAAAAAAGGATTTTGTTTCACTATTCCCCACAAAACTATATAATATAATCTACAATACATAGATGATTTCAAAAGAGATTCTGTCATCTGCCTTTCTTCTTTCTGGAAGTGTAGATGCAGTTTTATGTTAGCATGAAACAACAGCAAGGAAAAACTGACTTATACATGTCATTGCTAAACAAAGACAGAAAATACTCTGTCTTCCAGAATATGAGCTCCTGTCCTCAGGAGAGTGTTTTAGATTCAAACTAAATTAGATCAGTTGGTAACTGAGTAACTTTAATTAAGATAATATCATTCTGTATTCTCTCTGATTAATTCTGATATGATTTGAATTACATTTTTAAACATTCATAACTTTTCCTGCATAAATTGTCCTAGAAAAATATTCAGCACAGTTGTATATGAACAGTATAGCTGTAAACTCTAGTCTATTACTTTTAATTTTATAATTTAAAAATCTTAGCTTTAATCCTTATGAATCATAGAATCATAGAACAGTTCAGATTGGAAGAGACCTTAAAGATCATCTACTTCCAACCCCCCGCCATGGGCAGGGACATCCCACTAGATCAGGTTACCCAAGGTCCCATCCAGCCTGGCCTTGAACACCTCCAGGGATGGGGCAGCCACTGCTTCCCTGGGCAACCTGTTCCAGTGTCTCATAACTCTCATGGTGAAGAAATTCTTCCTAATGTCTAGTCTAAATCAGCTCTTCTCCAGTTTATATGGATTCCCCCTTGCCTTATCACCACAAGCCTTTGTGAACAGTCTCTCTCCAGCTTTCTTGCAGGCCCCTTTCAGGTACTGGAAGGTCTCTGTAAGATCTCAGAGCCTTCTGTTCTCCAGGATGAACAAGTCCAACTCTCTCAGCCTGTCCTCACAATAGAGATGCTTCAGCCCTCAGATAATCTTTGTAGCCATTCTCTGGACCCATTCCAACAGCTCTGTACACTTCTCATGTTGAGGATTCCAGAACTGGACAAAGTACTCCAGAGGAGGTCTCACAAGAGAGGAATAAAGGGATCTGGGAGGTCTCACCAAACAGGAATATCTATTGTCAAGTTGAGTTTTATAATTCACAAATATGATTTCTAGCTTGATGAATCAGCATCTAAAAGCTACATTGATACATCTGTGTTCAAAGGCTGTTCAGAAAAATATTTCTGATATGATCAATATCCTATACAGCCAACCTTAAGGTTTATGCAGTACAGAAATACAAAAGGAGACAAGGTCTTAGAGATATACTCTTTCTGTTATGCCTTGAGCCATCTCCAAATAGAATTAGCTCATTCCACCTGCTGAAGTTGCTGTCTGATCACTGTGGCAATGAATGTTTCAAATATTGATTCTCAGAAATATTTCCAGTGTATGACCGGCATGTGAATATCGAGTGATGAGCACATTATGTTCTATGTTGACTCTTTTTTTCATGACAAATTCACAAAACCTTGTCATGAGTGCTAGCAATCACACAAACATTAGTTTCTAGAGGACAGCAAATCAAATTCAAGTTTTCAAGTTAACAGTAATTCATTAGTGATGTTGTTTAGTGAAGAAGTTCACACTAACAAGTCAATATATTATCCATATTAATTTTAAGGCTTGAACCTTGTGGATGATTTTGTATGTATGCCTGTTTGCTTCTGGAGTAGCCAGACTGCCTGACTAAAGCTATTTCAGCCATGTTTTAACTTTGAGTGGGCAGAAAGTACCATACGTTTGAAAAGATATTTCCTCTTTCATTCCCAGATCAATTTTGTATCCTAAAAGACAGATTAAGCTTCTAGATCTTGCAAAATAATATAAACCAGAATTGAGTTCTACTTTCAGATCCAAAGGGAAAAAAGAAGAAATCATTTGTAACTCATTTCATAAGGTCAGTTACTATATTTGGGTTGAATTTTTAATCAGCTTTTTCTAACAAGACTTGTCAAGATACAGCCAAGACTATCTCTGACCCTTCACTGATTGCTGTTTGCAGATGCAAAACTAACAGGAAAAAGGCTGAAAATAAAAAGTGAAGTCGCAACATTTTCTTATGCAGAATTTGAACTTACTGACTTCCATGAGAAGTTATCAGAGTGTATTTCAACAGGTAAATCACGTCCTCCTCTATGCTAGTGAAGTAAACTGAAAACAAAAATTAAAAAAGGATGTAGGTATTAAAGCTAGTACCACATATATACTACTGCAAGATAGATAGATAGACAGTCAGACAGATAAAAACGTAATAAATTAATACAGGCAAGTACTCAGTAAAGGACTTATAACTACCTAATTCATCGTCTTCTAGGATTCATTCAAAATCCTGTTAATGGACAGAGGATCATAATTAGATTAATATACTACTTGGTAATGCTGCAGATTTCCCCCTCCCCTCTCTTTGCCAGGCATGTGAGATTGCCGAGTCACTAGTCTACATTAAGCTTGGTGTTACAATCAGAGGTAGGAATCTAACCACTCCCTCTTGGTCATCCACGACTAGATAACAGTCACCTTGCATTCCACAACTCCAGCCCCATACACTTACCAAAATATACACATGAAAAAGGGTTTAATTCCAGGGTCCCTCTAAAACCAGCAAGAAACAGCTCAGAGGCAGCTTTATTTGGTGTGGAAAATTTTGTTAATAGAATTCAGTTTTTGGTGATTGTAAGAGTGATTTGGAGGGGACATTTATCAAACATGCATTTGTTTTAAGCCTGAAAGGTCATATTTGGAAGGAACAGAGATGAATGACTTTGAACTTATCTGTCTGCCTCTCTGCTTTCTCTTTTTAAAGACTATTTTCCATCAGTCATTTCAGTACTCTTTGAAAAGCCAATATATATGGTTTTCTAGCTAGCAATTTTAGACTTATTTTTAGATTATGAACTCTCTCGGGAGCTTTTAGGCTTTTTGTTGTCTGAAGTGACTGGGTGAACTTCAATTTAGAAGTTTTTCTATTGAACTACTTCTGAATAAAATCCTACTCAATGGCTTTGAAAAGTGAGCAGGTTCTGTATTAATTAGAAAAGCATGGGACAACATGCCTTCTATTCGGATCCACATACAGGCACTAATTCAAACCCTTAACTAGACTGTTTGTCTGGCAACCTTTCCTTGCATTTACAGAGGCAGTTAGATGAATTAGTTTTTACAGATTAGATTTATTGTCAGAGGGAAGCATTCCTGCTTAAACTACTGAGAACATTCCTGTTAAACAGTTAGACAGCAACAATAAATCACCTTATTCATACTTATTAAGCTCTGTAGGGAAAGCTGATAGGCAAAGTAAAAGTTGATTCTGCTGTGGACTTAGCTAAGGCACTATCATCACTTTAACCCAAGATCTGTCCTTACCAGATGAAGATACCTCAGAGTGAATTTTGGGGAGTGGGATTTGTCATATGCCAATAAGTAGTCCTTAAGACACAAAAATTTATTTTAAAAGGGTATTCAAATTTCAGTACTGATCACATGCCTCTTGGCTTATAAGGATTTGACTAACAGGGCAGTGAGCAATGGAGCAATTACCAGCTTTTGCATTCCAGCACCTGCTCTTTGCAAAAAGACAAAAGGTCTATTCCTTCACAAGTATTTCAGACAAAGTTCAATAAAAAGAAGATGAACCCAGATTTCAACACCTGGGCAGACAAACTAAGAATTACTTACAATTGTGCATCTGTTATGAGCTCTCAAGAGCAATGGATTATGTGTGTTTCTCAGTTAAACACTTTAGCACTGTGAAAGGTGGAAACAAAAAGTGGGGTTCCCTTTGGCTTCACCTGGAGTGCTACAAGAAAACACTACTTGGGAATTTTGCAAATCTGCAATATGATCAATCCTCTGCTTTCCTGTAAGTTAACAGCAATTAAACAGTCATCCTTATACTAAAGTGTGATATGTCATCAAGCCTACAAAGTTTCACACCACCTTCATCCAGACTCAACAGAGCTATCTCTAGAAAGCCAAGAAGCAGCAACAAAACAGTTTTACTAAGCTCCTGAGAGTCAAGCACAGCAGTGCTGGAGGAACAGAGAAAGCAGTAAATCAGATTCAGTCAGTAAGGATAAACATCTGAGCCAGCTTAATACAGCTACTGACAACCTCTACTCTTTGCTTTCAGTGGAGTGCAACAGTATTTTTAAGAACTAGAGCTAGGGATGACGTCAAATGCTGTCATACAAATTAGATTTTGGCCTCAGGTATTCATAGTTTTTTTCTTATAGACTTAACCAAAGGTTCTTGAGACCCTTTCTCACAGGCTTTTTTATATCATGCTTTCCAGCTTATTTACTGCTATTTTAAAGACTCATAGTTACAAGATCCACTCAAAGCTCGCATTGAGAGCCATACACTTAACACCATAATCAGACATGAAGTCATTAATAGGAGGGATGAGAAAGCAGCTAGTGTGTAATCACCAGCACTAACTGTATCTTGCGAAACTATCATGTTTCTAGGCATCCTGACACTACTAATACAATTTAGTAACACCCTTTACGCTGCATTGAGTCCAAAACCACACGGGTGTGTAAAAGTGGCAAGCAAGGGAATACATTTTTTTAACTCAGCTATTAATACAAATAGGAGTAATATAAAGTACTAACAGATTCAAAAGGCTCTAGTCTACAGACAGGAAAGACATGTTGGGTTTGTATGTTCTCTTCTGATAAATTGCATATCTAAACACACAGATTTCATCAAACATCCTGCCAGCTTTACACAAGGTGATCTGGCAAGTACAAACGACCTTAAAGCTGACAGTAGATAAAAGCACATTAGCACTATCTGGCATTTTACCGCTCTATTGAGAAAATTCATTTTGTATCTTCCTTGCTTCCTTGCTTCTCAGTAACGACCCATTTTATTCTGTGCCTGAAGACTAACGAAACACACCAGGTCTTCAGGAAACTCATACTGAAGGACAAAACGTTCCTTTTCAGAGTATTTTTAAGATGAGGGAGAGGAGAGAGGTAGAGAGAGAAACTGGATGACACGCACCTTATGCTGCAAATATTTTACACCCCTGCCAAAAGGAGACCACAATTTGGTAGTGAGTGGGAAATAAAGGATATCCTTTCCTCCTCTCCAGGATTCTATGTGGCTAATTTCTTTCATGATTCCATCTCTCCAACTAAATGGCTATTCTGTGCTAAGTAAGGTGCGCACACACATTGTATGCAACTCAAGAGCAGTAAGGTGATCTATCTTCCCTGCTCTGTAGTAAAAGATGAACTACACTGTAGAGTGTAGAACAATAACAAGTACGATTTCACTACAGCATTTCTATCTCTTCATAAGAAATAACAAAAACAATGATCAAGATTTGAGCAAGATTCCTGGTAACATAGGAAATATGGGGCTTTGTTTCGATAGGTAGACTGGCAACCAAGTATTGATAAACATTTTACCTTGCCAGTCCTCTTGGCGAATAACCGCTTTTTGCCAAAAGACTGACTGATTTGTTTACAAGAGGGAAGAAGGAGAGAGGGAAACCCATGCAAACAAAATGAGGTAGTCACTAGAGAATGACCCTGTTGGATCCAGTGTTCTGTATAACCACTCTAGTGAAACACTCAAAAACTTGTATTCATGGTAGTACATTATGCAAATATTGCAGTATGCTGCTTCAGTGGATTTACTGTTATGCTTAAATTAATGGGAGTGGGAGGGTGTCTAACTGATTTTTCACAGGCTGAGCAGGTAAAAACCTGTTCTCTGGGCAGTTCTGATTACATGCAGCCAGTTGTAATATACGTAGCTGTGTGGGAGCAGCTTTTAAATGTACTCCTGAACAAGGGTTATTGGCTCAGGTTCACAGTCACGCTCATTGATGTATATTGTTTTGGAAAGCTTGAAGTACACGTGGAGTGCGATTATATCTCAAAGCAAATGATGCAATGGACAGAGTACTGTTTTAGATCAAGACCAGAGCATTTAGCATCTTGTAGATCAGAACTCTAGTACATCTTGCTCCACAGCCAAAACTGTACAAGCACCTATACTTTATAGATGCAAAGCCTTCTTTTAAAGTCTTGATCTTGAAGCGTTATCTATCTGTCATTCCTGAGACAGAGCTCATAATGCTCTTAGATTTCTTGCTGGAATCGGTAATCATTCCATTGGCTGCAAACTACATTTTTTATTTGATTTCTACCTATCAAGAAAAGTTCAGTGCTCTTCTGTGCTTTTAGGGATTACATGGTACGCTGTCCTGTGAGGAGCATTAAAACAGTATATTGCTCATATTCAAGGAAAGCAGTTGGAAGGATGAAAAGTTTATGAGCTGTTTAACTAAAGAGTCACCATCATCCACCACCACTAAAATACTGCTTGTGTAGCTTAGGGCAAATTTGAGCTGTTACTCAACAAAGTACTACAACAGTTTTCCTTAAATAAGGAGACAACACAGTGGACAAAAAGTAAGATTTCGGCATTAAAAAAATCAAAAGGTTAAAATCATCAAAAACTTTAAAATCATACAATAAAAAATTGAAAGAACTAGGAACTTGAAAGATTGCATTCGTGAATTTCAGGAAAACTTAAGAATTGGTTTCATTCAGTCAGCATTCTAACAAATCTCTTGTGTTTGTGAAGGGCATCAGGATCCATAATACCAAATCAACAAATCTAAAAAAAGGGGTCAGAACTAAAGTGTGCACAGAAAAATCCTTAAATTATAGAGTAAAAAAATCACAGCAGACACCTAGTCCTGCTAGTGACATTTCTCAGTGGGACTTTCAGGTTACTGTCCTGTACATGCAGAGAACTAAACAAGCAGTTGAAAATGTACCTTATACCAAGCCCAACCAACGACTGCATTTTCTCCCCTCTGCTGAAGCCCTCCATGAAGTCTCACAGGGAAAAACGTGAAAGAAAAAAGAACATATATAAAATACTTATTTTTTTAATTACAGGAATAGGATGTTTTCTTCTCTCTTGATCTCCTGTCACTGTTCTTGTATTCTACACCAATTTTGAATTGGAATCCATTCTTAGCTATGCCAGGGTTTACTATAATGGAATTATATTAAACTCACTGCTGAAATTCATGCGCACAGATGGAGCCTGACATTTTAAAAGCAAAACAAAACAGTAAGTCTCTTCAAGTACAAATGCTGCAGGTCAGACTTAGACTTCAGACTGCACCCTAAATACACATAAAAGATACAGAAAAACCCTGGGTAAGTACTTCTAGTCCTACCTTCATGTGACCTGAAGGTTAGAATACAGATTTAACTTAGTCATGAATTAACTTGGTGTGTGTCCAGATCCACCACTCTTGAAAGAAATTAAACTATTGCTCAGAGACCCCTAAGCAAACTTCAAATCCCACATTATGGGAAAACAAAGTGGAGAAACACAGGCAAATCTTCTCCAGTATTGGCAGAAGGTGGGGGGAAACTCCTTCAAAGTATCTGGAAAAATAATTACAGATTACATCCCCAAGGAAAAAATTATGAAATACATTCCCAGCCATATGTACAGGTTTACCTTGCATTGGAAACCTCTTGCACTCAGGGTAAAGAACTGCCCTCCTCTATAAATACACTGATGTAAGAAGAAAGATAGTAGGACCTCAAACATATATCCAGATGTCTTCTTTCTTGCACCACTTCATACTCTTACCATTCCACTGACTAGACTTTATTCAGCAGAATTACTCCAGACTGATGTCTGGGCAGATGAGCATGGAATTGGACTTCAAAATTTTAGGTTTGTCATATGTATGACAACTCATCCTCAGGTACATGAATATTCCATTATAACATTAGGCAGAGGTCTCAGTAATTTCAAAATTACTTCATTGGTTTACTGAGTCCCTTTAAGGGGCTATGTTCTCATTTCACAATTTTAAGTAACCTAAGTAACCTTAAAGTTTTCTCATTTCTCCTGATATAAGTAGAGTAGAGAAGCTGAGTTTGCATCAGGATAAAAATAATAAATATCTGCCTACAAGTTGATCTTTCAAGGTCAACAAAATTCCTCTCCTCCTTTCAGCCTCAGCTCCTGTGTAGAATTAGGGCTCTAAATTATTCTGAGAGACTATAACCAACGTTGGTAAGAACAGAAAATAATCAGATCGTACAAACTCAAAACTCAAGCCATTCATAAACGTTAGAAAGCAGATATTATCTAACCAGAGGCCAAAGAAAGGAAGATTGGGATGGAAAAAAAAATCAAATAAATTTTCATATCATAATGATATAAATACATACCATACCATCTGACCACCCACACCTCTAATTTTTCATAGAAGAAAAATATTATCTTTCCCAATACTCTCCTCAGAAAGAACAGTGCTCATATCTCTTTCAATGCTGAACTGCTTCTTTTATGTTCTTAGACAGTATTCAATATTTGTACAGACAAACCAAGGATCCTTAATATTGGATTAAGGGATTATGTGCAGTGGGGTTTTGCAGCATTTTTCATTTTCTTACTTATATCACATCAGAATTTACTGAATTGAAGCATGCTGGAGGCAAGTTCAATTTCCAGCTCTGCTCGGGGGAGTGATTAAATTTAGCTGATGCTGAGAAAAGAAATTCAGTGTCATGAACATAGCAAGACTTGACTGCCAAGTCAATGAGAAAGGATTAGTACAACAAGAAAAGCAGAGCTACCAAAACATTCGTAGAAAAAGTAAAAGTAGGAAGGAAATGTGAATTTAATCTTTTTCTTAAAAAGCAAAATTAAAACATGATAAGCCCAGGACTGAAGTGCATCAAATTGTATATTTCAGTACCAAAGAACACTCCAATAGTACCATTCTAGCTTCATTACGATAATCCTTAACTTTGAGAGAGTTTTAAGATTTGGATCTTGTGGTTAACATGCACCTTTTAGCAGAACTGAAATGAAATCTGAAATTTGAGTTTCACTGAACTTTGGAGTTGACTCAGATTTTCAGGCATTTACTTATTCCTGACAATAAGATATCAAATGGCTGTCTCTGTTTGGGAGATCTATTTGAAAATTTTCTTCTGGCAAACTGGACTAACCTTTCCCACAAACTGAAAGAGCAACCATCTCTCCACACAAGGAGATCAGTGAACATTTCAAAATTAACACTTCAAAAATAACCACTGCATGTGAAGGACAATTTCTACTTATACAACAGACCAAACACCTTAATTTGGAGTTCTACGTTAGTCTGATTATTTGTTTGATGTTCTACATTAGTCTGATTATTTGTTTGATGTTCTACATTAGTCTGATTATTTGTTTTCTGTAACATAATTAGGTTTGACTGACAGCACTGCCTTTTCAAGAGACCGTGAAAGAAATGCACTGAGCCAGTACAGCCACATTCCAGAATTTTCTACACTTTTCCATTTAGAAAGATCAGAGTGTCATCTCAACAGCGTAGAGCCATCTTTCTTCTTCATATGAAGGATTAGAATGTGTTTGCCAATACTGAGACAAATATATCATGAAAATGGATTTTTTTTAAAAAAAACAACAACTTGCTTTTCCTCAAGGAGGAAAACCCAAGAGTGTTTAGGGGTTTTCGTTTTGTTTGAATCTCTTTTGATTTTTTTTTTTTTTAAGAAAGCAAGAAGTTTCTCTGGAAGTGAAATCTGCTAACTGGAGAAAAATCTAAGAAGTAAACCAGGCTACAGAGTTTTCCTAAGTTCTTTCTATACAAAGTTCAGAAGTACAGAAGTACAATACCTCTTTAAAGAAGTGTTACTAACTTCTGCAATTCAGCTTGTTGGAAAACGAAATAATGAAATAGTGAATTTTTTAATTACACACAGAGAGATGATATTTCTCTCCTCATTTTGCTTCTTGTCTGTGTCTTATCAGATAGCATACAGACCCTATGCCATAAATATATAACCATCAAGCTACTTGAGGAAATCTTACCTGCTCTTTCTAGAAGGCTGATTGAAGCAGGAAAGTTCCCAAACTGGTGACACCTACAGACTACTACCTGTTACTGCTCTTCCATGTGGGAGGGGATGAAGCAGCAGTATGAAGCCCAAGGGGGATTAAAAGAGATTTTTGAGCTTTGGGACAGCTACTGAAGGCATCTGGGGCCCTAGTGATTTTTTCTTCCCTCCTTCCAGATATGGGTGGTGACATTGTAAGGCTCAGACAGGTTCAGGCTATTAACACATTGTGGTTGGTGTCACTGCAACAACTTTGGAGTTTTGACAATGGGATGGCCTGCACAGCAACAGGATTACAAGTATTGGATGAGAGCCACCTTTCTCAAAGGGGCAGGAGGGTCTTTGCCCAGGAGCTTGCAGGGCTCATAGATAGGGCTTTAAACTAGATGTGAAACAGGAGGGGGAAAACACCAGACTTGCCTATGACAAGCAGCGGAAGGACAGACAATGTTTGGGGGGATGGGGTGCTGGTATGGATGCTCCACTTGCTATGATTTATTTACCGTGCATTTGTTAAAGTATTTTTCATTCTGTCCTCCCAAGGAATTAGCAGAAAAATCTTTCAAGAAAGAATGTTAAAGGCCCTTTTCATAGATTAAATGAAAAAGCTCCATCGGCCCAGCTATTTGATAAACAGAAACTAATGAACTACTAAGTTCATAATAAGTGTCAGAAGCCTAAATCAACAATCCTTAATTAAAATGATGTGTGCCCCAAGTCTTCTCCCAGGAATCTAGTAAATCACAGCAGATTCCCTTCACTGCCGTATTTATACACAGAGTTATACAAACACAACTGTTAAAAATATATGAAAGGCATGAAGTCTCCTGCTATTAATTCAGATTGATTACTTGTTAAATATAATTAAATGAAGCTGGAGGGAGGTTGTTAACTGTTGTTTACATCAGGATATATAAAATAATGAAGAAAAAGCAGTTAAAGAGGTTCTGTTTGAACAGCATTTCAGATGCAACACAGAAAATAATTATACGAAAACTAATGTTTCCCTTTCATTTTTAACTCTTGTGTGCTTACCGATTTAACAGATTTCACTGCCTGAGTAGTATAAAGCAGGCACAGTGGACCTTTATTATTTCTGACAACAGATAAATTATATTTTCCCATCAATGAGCAATGACTGCTTCTAAATCCTACTACTGCATTTTACTGCCTGTATACAGAAGCAAATGCATTACTTAACGAAACTCGCACTCCCGTAAATATTGCAGCTAACTAGAGAAGTTGCTACAAATTTTACCTCCTGTATACATTGCCCTTCTTTTGAATTCCAGAGCTAGAAGGAATCTAGCCAACTGAGAGAGTGTAAACCTGAAATTACAGAACAGATCAGGCCTTTTCTTTCTTTTGGTTTTTTTTTAAACTTACCATGTTTTTTACTTATTAAACTACTGTACACCTTT
This sequence comes from Piaya cayana, assembly GCA_013389865.1. Taxonomy (NCBI): domain Eukaryota; kingdom Metazoa; phylum Chordata; class Aves; order Cuculiformes; family Coccyzidae; genus Piaya; species Piaya cayana. The sequence continues at coordinate 213,325 of WAAB01020683.1, read as the reverse complement.
CTGGACTAGACCTCTGAAGCCTACCTGGAAAATCTCAGCTTCCTCTGTTATATTCACTGTTTATCCAGAAAGCCATGATTTAGAAAAGCCATTTTAGGAACACAGCTATTGTTATTACCATACTAACTTCCTTCAAGAGTGATACCTTCCCAGGTTAAATGCGTCTTACCTTTAACTGTTGAATTTTAGACAAGGTGTTTTCCTGTTGTCTGGCATATTATTAGCTAAACCTGTTTGCCTTTCCTGAGAGTTAATCAATTTGCTGTTTTATGAACAGTCCACCAGCTTGACACTTCAATCTGATCTGCTCATCTCAAAATGCTCTTGTTCCTTTACTTTAGAATTAAAACAGGTGGAGGATGTTGGAAGGCAAGAAGACAGCAAGGTAGCATAATGAAATATCAAGGAAGAGACACCACAAGAGAGATTTTCAGCTAGCAAAAGCATGCAGTTTCATGGATTATAATAGAACTGTTCTGATTGATAGTCTAATAATTACAGTTGCAGGGGTGGTGTCACCAGAGCAAAGCAGAGGGGCAGAATGACCTCCCTTGACCTGCTGGCCACACTTCTTTTGATGCAACTGAACATATATAAGATGCATCTATGTCTACACTAAACAAAAAATCCCTACCACCACAACTGAAAAAGGGAACAGATAAGTCTTAGGGAAGAAATGCAACTTCTGGAGGAGATCCAAATTTTCAGAAATAACATTCTTTCCCAAAAGTAACTCAAACATCTCCATTTTTAGGTACTTGGCAAGTTTTACTGTTACTGTTTCTTGATTCCTACTATATTTGGATTTCTGTGTTTTCGTAATGCAGATTGAAACCCTGTAGGAATTTTAGTATTAAGTGATTTAAAACTCAAATAATTAATACTTCTGTTCAGAAGCCTTGTTTCCCTCATTTTTGCTGGGCTTTAGTATTAAGCAAATTAAAAGAAAGGCAACATAAACTATAAAGTTCAAAACTGGACCTGATTATTTTGAGAGCAATCTCACAATTATCCAGTAGTTTTAGTATCAATTTGAATTATTCAAAGCTAACTTTCTGATCACAAAATTATTGAATAAATATGCAGAGTGAAAGGTTGATTAAGAATACACGGAAAAAAGTATTGCAATAAACATCATACTGAGATCAATACAAGCTCTATATATCATTTAAATGGAGTCCAAACTCTAGTTTATGTATTAAAAGTTTTGAATTAGAGGGGCTCTAAGATCTCAGGGTGATAAACTGTATCTTTTCTAAGAGGTAGAGCATTCATAGACCTCATAATGAAATCGACTGGATGCTATTTTAATCTCCATAACAGAAGAATGTTAATAAGATGTGTCTCCAGGCTCAGGGAAAGCAAATCCAAAGTAAAATGATACATAATTAAACTTTTTAGTTAGCTCAGAATTCCACATCCATGACTTTTTTAAATACCAATAACAAACTACCTAAATCTATTTACCCAAGTTTTTGATATTTGTTTCAAAGCAGTAATTAAAGAAGTACCTCACAACACTGAGTAGTAATTTGTACAACTCAACCTAAAATGCTGATTACCACAAGTTCTCAAGAAGAGTAGGAATGCAATACAAATAGGCATATTTAAACCTGATGTAATTTTTCCTGTTATGATTTATTTTCAATCTGTAAATACAACCGTGTAAGTAAGGGGCTTGGGCACTTTTTATTTTTGTTCTTTAAAATATGGAGCACTTTTCTTATGGCTTCATGCTTACTTGTATCTGCACAAAAAGTACTTTTTTTTTTTAAGGCATAAACTTAGAATGTCCTTCTGTGGACCTTCATTAATGAAAAACTCATGATGCAGACTCCTAACAAACCAGAGTTTGAGCCATAATTGTCTCAGTGAGGGACAGAGAATTTCACTTATTAAATCCACCACAGAATTTGGCCCTCCGAATAAAATTGTGGTCACCTCAGGAAAAAAACACTATCTGATCAATAGGTAATGTTTGGATCTAGATTCTTTAAAGAGAAGTCTCAAGCTCTACTGTGAATTATCTTAACACCCTGACTTTTTGCTCCCCATACTTTCTTCTTACCTGTGTTAGTGTCCTGGAAAATTACTGTTGCCTATTCAGTATTAGCTCTCAATGTTTTCATCTTTTCATTGACTGTATAAAAATCTTTTAAGAAATCACTCATAACTGTGCTCCAAGATCATGGTTTTGCTTAATAAAAGATTGAAAAAAACCCAACATGCTCTGCCTAGGCTGATATAAAGGGTGTATGCTCCCAGCAGCTGTTCTTTAGAACACAAGTCCTACTTATTTCTTTAGACAGTGAAGGAAAAGGGGGGAAGTTGCTTTGTCCTTCAGTAGAAGATCTAAACACTGGAAGTCTGAAGTAGACAGATAATTATAATCTCTTTCAGTTCTGAGAAGGGTGAGTAAGGCCTGAAAAGATGTATCATTTATAGCATGTCCTGATAGAATTTCCACATCATCCACTTAAGGAATCCTTGCTCAATGTATGGATTGTCATATCTTTTTAACTTCCAAACACCTTACCCTAAGTATATTAAGTCTAAGCATCAAAAAATTCTCAGTCTACAGACAGCCGAAAGTAAAATGTTACATAGCCCCTGAGCTTTACGTACTTTAGAACACCTTTTAAAATTCATTTACGGTTTCTGACATAGAAATGATGTTTATTTTCATATTTTGACAAAGGAATACAAATAAATTTATCATTTAATTTTGATCATTTGATTTTCAAGAGAACTCAGGCTAATAGAATCTATTCTGCTAGCCAAATTCATAGTATATATTCTATGAGAAACTTATTTATATGTAAAACAGGATGAAAACTTGCACCAAAAATCTAGTGATGGTCCACTGTTACTTCTATAAAATACAAAAACATATCTCAGAGATACTTCATACACACTCCTGTTTACTTAACCTGAATACAGTCTTTTGACTGCTGATGCAAACTTTTGCATTAAATTGTTACTCCATTTTAACTGTTACTTAACCAAATACTAACAGAAACAGAACTCCCCAAGTATTTCTGCATTGAAATAACCTCCCCTTCCTCTCATCCTCGTCTCCCCTGGGGGGAAAAAAAAAAAAAGAAAAAAAAAAAAAGATAAATTTATGCACACATCAAGGAGAAACAAGCCTGTGAAGTTTTTATAAGCTTGCAACAGGCAGAACAGAGGAGGATACTTGAAGCTCATTCCACCACAGCTACTCGTACCAGGTGATGTTGCAGTAATCAAAGACCCTGAACTCCAAGAGCCCATTTTCCCAATCTGCAGCACCAGAGTCATCAGGAGCTGTGAACATCAGATTTGGTATAGTCAGCAGGTGTTGGGAGCTTAGGCCTTATTCAGGAATGGCTTCTGCAGAAGGGGCACTGATAAGCTAGAGGCCCCTTTAGGGAAAACAGTGTCCTTGGAGCCTGGGGAGGCATGAGACCTTGATTAGAGCTTCGGTGGGAAGAATGCGTAGGGAGTGAATCTCACAGCACCCACCTGCACCTGGGGGGACGGGCAGTTTATATTTTGCACACTTAGTTCACTGACCAATTAGGAGCTCACCTTTTGTAATATGTATGAACCTCATTATTGACTGTATTTAACTGAGCACCACTCTTAATAAAATTGGGACTTGCTGACGATCATCGGATGTCACTGTCTCCCTTTGTCAACAAGCAGGAATCACTGAAACAGGTTCAGTTGATGAGAATAGTGCAGAAATGCACAGACAGGCAAGTTAGACCTTCTAAAGAGAAGGCACTATCCCACAGACAGATTTCTCTGCCCTAACAGTTGACAAAAGCGTGTAACAGAATAGGCCTGCTTGAACTCTGTATCATAGGTGTAAAGTGCTAGCAAGGATCACCACTGCTTTTCATCACACTCTAGCAAATATCACAGCACACAGTCTTTGAAGTCCTGCAGTTGTGATCTAACAGACTTGTAGCAAAAGGACAGTTCTGAGCACCAACACAAAGTGGGCTGACACTGGCCAAACTCAGCATATATTGAAAAGATGCACAACTGCCACTCCCTCTCCGCCAGAAAACAAGCTTTCTCCTCATAAACAGCAACAAAACTCCACCAGACTTTGATGGCACTGGCAGGTAAGAAATTATGTACCAACATGAATCAAAATTAAAATAAATTAGAGACACTGCACCCAGAAAGCACTAATGATGCTGTCCACTACATATTTTAGTCAGTCACACAGTGCCCCAAGCCAGAGAAATATACCATCAACTTCAGTAACAGAAATCATAATCACAAAGACACTATATTCCAGTATCTGGAAAACTATCAGCTTCAATTCCCTACACTTCTCCTACCAAAAATCCACACCATATCACTGTAATAACAATTTTTTAACAAAAGCTTTATTTGAAACACAGGTTTAGCACTCAGATTACCAGGTGATATACAATTTTTTACACCCTTAAATTTTGCTGGTCTGCACTGATGTTGCTGCCAGAGTGCAGTTACAGTTAAATGTCTAGTGACATTATCCTGTAACTCACAGCGATCTTCTGAACTCAGAGGATGTAAAATATAGAATTCACACCTCAGGATGCAAACTCACACTCAGCCTTAACCACAGCAACTCTGCACTACAAGTCAGGACTAAAATCAATTTGCCTCCCAGCATATAGCTATGTCAAAAAAAAATTGTAATGAAATGACAAAATACCTAACCTCGCTTTCACTGAAGTAAGTAGCAAAACTCCCACTGATTTCAGTAAGAGCAGAAGCCAGCACTATATCTCAAAAAATGATTATTATTCTCTTCAGAGCACCATATGCATTTCTATCAGCCCCCTGCAGAAGGATGACAGTCTCTCATCCTCCAATAACAGTGCCTCATAGAAAAGCACCTCAAACTGCCAGCACTAATCTAACATCTATGACCACCTGAGAAATACAGTTTGACTTCAGCATGAAACCTCAAAAGGAGAAAATAATCAAGCCCTAGAGAAGAAAAAAGCAGCACATCAGCAGCACTGACTCAATGATAACCTTGTAACTAACAAATAAAAAGTCACTGCCATATTTTAAGGATACCTCACACGAGCATCTATTTCTCCCTGCAAAATAACACCTATGATATACAGAACAATATTTTCTTTTATATATACAAGCACTTACTTAGATATTTAGCAGGAATTCTCTATTAGAAGTGACATGAAAAGAAGAATTTCAATGAAACAGAAAACTATATTCTGAAAGTGATGCAGAAATACATTTTTATCCCCTCTGAGTTAAAACAGTAAAAGTGAAAACACTTACACAACTCAAAAAGTTGATGTATGTTTAATTAAGCATAAAAATTGCATGTGGTTGTTTTGGATGTTTTCGAACTGCAGAAGAAATTAATGTCACTGGCTTTTGAACAGAAAGAAAAAGAGATTAAAAAGCCGACATGTAGATAACAGGTTTTTTATGGGAATTAACAAAGATAACACAGAATCTGCACTTTTCAAGTAACTTTCCTCTTGTCATTTAGCAGTCAGAGCAAGCATTAGTATAAACATAGTATAAAAGAAAAGCTAAAGATAACCTTCATTTGCTCAGGCACTTCATTCTTGACTGTGATATGCAGTTTGAAATCTACACCATACAAAATCCAGTAAGAATCTATTAATTATGCCTCCCATTTCAGTGAGCCAATAGCACACCTGGCAGCCACTTGCAGGAACAAGTTTTGCACAGAGAGCAATAGCAGAATTCCTAGAGTACAGGTTGGAATTCAGTTAAAGTTGCCTTGCCTGCTACACAATAAAAAGCAGCTTCATCTCAGTAGTTACAGGTGCTACTTTTGGTCTGGTGATGAAGACATTCTTCTAGGAAGAAACACATGAGATCTGAATCTGGACTTCTCAATTTGATAGTTTTTTGCACATTAAAAATAACAGAGCACAGAGGGATTACTTCTTGAAATGGGAAGCTCTATTCTGATTGCCTGTCACTTCCTTCCCAGGGCAAGCATATTCGAAATTAACCAGTGAAACTGTATAGAAATGCAACAGATGTCCACTTCGATGCATTTTACGCAATCTTTGAATTGCACCTTGGAAATCAGCAACAGGCAAGAGTCTAGTTTTAGAAAAAGTTAAAGGGCTACTGAACACCAGACTTGCATCCACAGGACAGAAGCCCGTTGCTACCTTGCCACAGCTGAGATAATACAAACTGCTAACATATTTCATTTGAACAGAGAAAACATTAATACCTTATTTACTGTACAGCTAATTAACCCATGCTACTGACAGTGTTTGTTAGAGTAAGATTCTGCAGCAATATTGTATAAACCCATTTCCTACTTTTCTGTATCAACAGGAGATTATCACAGCACCTTGTTGAAACATCCTTCTGCACTGAGGTACTCTTTGCCCTGAGCCATTGTACATCTTGTGTCCTAAAATATAATTGCAAAGGCAGAGAGGAATAATATTACAAGATTCAAGTGCCCCTGGTTTTCTCTTTCTTTGCTGAACAAGATTGACAAAATAAAGCAGGTACCCTTTCTTGAGCAGCTGCTTCATGGAACATCACTGGTAGAAAGATAACAATCGCGTTCAATTTTTGTAGAAGTGAATCACTAAACAAATCAAGTTTTTCCTCCAAATATGAAATATAGACATAAATAAAAAGGAACTGACAATTTGCAAGTACTGTACCACCCTCTGCCGTCAGTGTGTAATTTCTGCAATCTATCTGCAAAGTTAACTTGTACACATTCCTTGAAAAGATCAGTAAGTCAGTGACAAAACCTCTACAAGCTTGAAACACAGTAGAAGTAACATTTTAATGATATTTTCTTACTTGTTGGAATCACAGGAACACAATACAGAAACTTTTTAATTCTTTATATAAAGCTCTGCCTATTAAAGGTTGTGGAAATGTGTGTTTTGCTGCTGTTTCAGAATAGGTCAGGTTCCTCAGTGATACATCTCTCATTTACTCTCTTAGAACTTGGCAGAAATTCACAATGCCCAATCATAGAAAAGTATATTTTACAGTTGAGGTATTGTGCTACTGTATTTAACACAACTTATAACTTTAATAGGGCATTTTATTGAGATTTGTACAGCACTAACTTCTCCACACTGGTACCCCAAAACAGTACTATTTTCCTTGTTGAATTGTTAGAGACCACTTCACAGTCAGCCTTGGACCAGCTGTAGATATTTGCTATAATGCAAGCCCTTAAAAGACCTCCCCCCACACCCCAAACCTCACCTGCTCTATGTTTCATTACTTACTTCTTGAATACTAGGTACATGTCTAACTTTACTCAAACAGTAAAAGCTCTTAATTGATTAAATAATGAGCAATTATGGAGATGAGTCATGTGAGTCAATTTTACACACATGACGAGGGTTCTGGATATTATCATAACTTGGAGTATCTGTTCAAAGATACAGCACTGTTGCACATAATACCTGATGAGACTACAGAAACATATAGCACTGTGCTACCATATTTCTGTAAAATGAATCTTGATTAATTAAAAGAAAAGAAACTGGCAGGTTGTTTCTGTCCTTCACATTTTAGTGTTTGAATACTGTTGCAAACAGAAGTCACCCATATTATGGCCAGCTGTCTCCTTAACACATAGAATCATAGAATCACCAGGTTGAAAATGACCTCTTGGGGCATCAAGTCCAAGCATTCATATCTGTCACTAAACCATGTCCCTGAGNCTTCTCTGGACACTCTCCAGAGCATCAACATCCTTCTTGTGCTGAGGGGCCCAGAACTGCACACAGTATTCAAGGAGCGGTCTCACCAGTGCCAAGTACAGAGGGAGAATAACCTCCCTGGACCTGCTGGTGATGACATTTCTGATCCAAGCCAAGATGCCATTGGCCTTCTTGGCCACTTGGGCACACTGCTGGCTCATGTTCAGTCACTGTCAATCAACACCCCAAGGCCCTTCTCCTCCAGGCAGCTTTCTAGCCACTTTTCCCCTGGGCACATGACAAAACTGTTTTTGATCAGAATATCTTCATTCAGAGAAGTTGTTAATTTCATCATTTTCCTTAGGTCCAGGAATACAATTTTTGAAAGCAATTATCAGGTTTTACAATATGTTTGTCCCCTAAAAGAAAAAATGTCTGTACATTACAGCAATATGTCAACACTAAAATGCAGAAGATTAAACCACATTTTCTACTGCACATAAGCAAATCAATGAAGGCAAATCAGTATAATTTATTTCATATTAAATAAAAATTAAGCTTTTGCAGATCTATTCCTCTGCTTTCAGCTGAGAACTGAAAGAGTCTCGTAGCACAACCATTCAAGCCCGAGCACTAACAGTGATTCATGGTTTGTGGGTCACAATGTGAGAAGACGAGAACAGCAGGAACTTTCTTCTGGAAGAAGAGCCTGGGTAAAGATTATCTCATTCCAATCCCCCTGCCGTGGGTACGGACACCTCCCACTGGATCAGGTGGCTCAACGTCCCATCCAGCTTGGCCTCTGACACCTCTATGCTGACGGGAAGCCTTTCAGAGCCTCTCTGAGAATCTCCATCTGCTCGCTGGCATACAAAGACAAGATGATTCTAAGCGGTGTTCTCGCTGCTAGTCTCCACTTCAGAGAAGCGAACCTGCTTCTCCCAGCCAGCTGCTGTTCTCCAGCGTGAGGCGGAGCCCAGAGAAGCTCCGAGCCCCCTTGTCGAGCGCGGGGAGAAAGCGGGCGACAGCGCCGAAGCAGTTTCCCAGCACCGCAGCGCGTCCGTAGCAACGGCGGCCAGGTCTACCCCGCACGTCCGTAGCAACGGCGGCCAGGCCTGCCCCGCTCGTCCCGCCCCGCCGCTTCGGTTGCTGCGTGACGAGCGGAGCCGGCCCAGCCCGCATCATCCTCCTGCCCAAGCCATGGACGAGCCTCCCGGGGAGCCCCCGGGCCGGCGTGGATCTCGGGAAGGGCAGGAGCAGCACGCTCCCAGCCCGCCTGAGCAGGACGCCCAGCAGTCACAAGCGGGACCGCCTTCCTATGGGTACCAGCAGGCAGGAGAAGGGTTTCATGAGCCAAACCGAGACTCCTACCAAGCACAAGACGAAACAGGAGGTGTTGGCGAGACTCCTGCACCAGAAGAAGCCCCGTATCAATCGCAGACCCCAACCAAACACCTGCAGGAAGCAGAACAAGCCTCTCATGAGCCACAGGTACCAGAAGTAAACATCATCCAGAGGTACAGGCTGGAAGAAGACTCTCATCCGGCACGGGAGTCAAAGCAAAACATGTATCAGTCATACACACCAGAAGGAGACCGTTACCAAGCACAAGAGCCAAAGAGTGCCTATCACATCAATGCAGCAAAAGACCTCTATCAAGTGTATGAACGTGGGCAAGGCCCCTACCAGCTACATGAATCAGGTTACAGTCTTTATCAGCCACGATACAGTCCATATGATGATCAGATACCAGATCCTGAATCCCGAATACTGGCAATCCAGAATGCAAAGGCTTATTTACTGAAAAGCAGCACAACATCTGGCCTGAACTTGTAAGTCTGAAAAAGGAACGCAGTTGAAAGGGTAGGATGTATGAGCAGAGAGAGTAGCGTTGGTAGAAGGGCAAAGGGAGTGATAACAGGAGGTATATATAGGATGGGAGAATATGTTTTAAATGCAATAATTCATTGTTATGTCATACTTTTGTGTGTCTAACATCTTTCAGAACCAAAATTCATAAGGGAATCTATAGAGTTCAAAGGGAAATTGATTTTATTTTATTGATTTTATTTAAATTCATCTTCAGCTCTTGAAGCAGGTGCGGTATATACTACAAATGGAAGGTGGGACTAACTCCTAAGTACGTTATAATGAGACTAGTTTCAGGCCTGATAATGCTCCATGACACCCTTTCATATGACTATTCCAACAGTTTCTCCAAAGCTCTAGGTGATCAGCTTCTGATTTTGATATTAAAACCATAGTATTTTATGACTTCCATATAGTAGGTAAGTAATATTTACATTTATATGACAGATATGATCATCTTGCTAATATCCTAACAAAGATCCTGGATGAACAGCCCACAAATGCAGTAGACATAATTGAGAATATCAGCAAGGATGTGAAGTGTGCTCAGTTTCAGAAAAAAATGGACACTCTTCGAGATGAACATGAGATTCTTCCAACAACTAAAGCCGCAGAAGAGCGTAAAGCATTATTCCTCAAGGCAAATGCAGAAGGAGAAGAAGAACTGGAAGAGGAGATAGTGAGTTATTATCAGAGAAAAAGAAATATCATATATACTAGGGAATGGGTGGTGGTATGGCAGAAAAGGAAGAGAGGGAGGAATTTGTAATCACCCTTGTACTATTGCCTCTCATGGCCACCTAAATAATTGCAGACACAGTATCATGTACACTTTTCACAGCTAAATTGATCCCATGTCTAGTTTTGAAGAAGAAAACCCATCTGGTTATTTAGTTGGGATTTTCTCCTGTAGTAAATCTAATATCCTGAGCCTTTAAAACCATAGATGTTCTAGAGATGATGAACAGAAAGTGAAATTTACAACATCCCCTATATGTCAGTTCAACCTGGACTACTGCAACCAAGCAACCGTTCATCTGTGTTCTCTTCTTCACTTATAAAATAACATTTTTTATTTTTCTAGATGATAGTGGAAGATGTACTGAATGAACTTTTGGAAAGCATTTTGAGAGAATGAGTGGAACTACAGGGAACTGAAATGTAACTTTCAGTAGATAATATGTTTAATTTTTCGAATCGTATTGTTATTCAACTCTAACTCCAGATCTTCTTTCCTAGGGAGAGACCCCTCTACCTAATGTGATGGAAACAGCCTTTTATTTTGAACAGGCTGGAATTGGCTTGAGCAAAGATGAATCCTATCTCATATTCCTTGCCCTAAAAAGACTAATTAGTGTTCAGCCAATCCAGACCTGTCGCTTCTGGGGCAAAATTTTGGGCTTGGAGATGAACTATATTATAGCTGAAGTACAGTTCCAGGAGGGGGAGGAGGAGGAGGAAACAGATGAGGAAGAAGTTATTGAGGAAGGAGAGAAAGAGATGGATGAGGTTGAAGACACAAATGAGGAGAAAGAAAAAGATGAACCACCAAAGTCCACCTACAAGCCGCCACCTGTCATCCCAAAAGAAGAAAATGGGACAGGGGCTAATAAATATGTCTACTTTGTCTGTAATGAGCCAGGCAAACTGTGGGTAAAGTTGCCTCCAGTGACACCAGCCCAGATTGTCTGTGCCAGGAAAATCAAGAAGTTCTTCACTGGTAGGCTGGATGCTCCCATTGTGAGCTTTCCTCCTTTCCCTGGAAATGAAGCTAATTACCTGCGTGCACAGATAGCTCGGATCTCAGCAGGAACCCAGGTCTCTCCCATTGGATTTTACCAGTTTGCAGAGGAAGAAGATGAAGAGGAGGAAGGAAGAAAAGACACATACGAGGAAAATCCTGATTTTCATCCCCTTTCTGCGGCTGAAATGGTGGATTCTCTCTCCACATGGGTACACCATACACAGAGTATTCTACCACAGGTACGTTTTGGCATAGCTCATACAGATTTTGGATACCATTCACACTGTAGTACTCATAGGGTTTCAGAATTTAAATGAAAAAGCTTAAAAGCTTGTGATACCAGGCTAATGCTGGAAAGAGGTATTACTAATCTGATGATCTTTGCTGGATGACTTGGTGACCAACCTATCAATTCAAGAATGACAGTGTAAAATAACAGCAAATGGTAGGAAATAAGGTTTAAAATTATTACCAGCAAAACAATAGTTGTAAAAATAAAATCCAGACTCTTTAGAAACTTAGAATCTTAAGAACATTGTGTTACGTTCCTTGGAGTAAATAATAAGGCAGACTTTAAAAGGAAGGGCAAAATCCATAAATTAAGCCTCTTCAGTTGCAGTAACAGGTAATCTAGCAAGGATGTAAACCAACATGGTGAGGAACTGAAGACTACAAAATAACAAAAAGCTAATGACAGTAGTATAAGTTTATTCTGAAATAGTAAGCAGGGATGGGAGAGGAATGAGGGATGTAGAGAGCACTCTACCAATAAGATACAATATTCTGCCAACAATATACCAAGTACGGAATATATATTTTTTATTTTCTTCCCGCTCTCCCTTATCTCTCTGTGTGTGCTTGAGCCAATTGTTTAAACTGGCTTACATTTCTTACATGTATTTATTATTTTTCCATATCCACTACAGGGTCGCTGTGTTTGGTTTAATCCTTCTCAAAAATCAGAGGAGGAAGAAGAAGAAGAAGAAGTTGAGGAGAAATCAGAGGAGGCAGATGAACCACAGCAAGAAGTAGGACCTTCTCTTTTCACTCCACTCTCTGAAGATGAAGGTATTCTTCATGGAATATAAAATTTTTGACAGAGTCACTAGGAATGCTAGCATTCGGGTAATATTTGATGTATAGGATTCTGAATGTTCATGAAGCAACACAGCTTATTCTTTTACAAAACTGATCAAAAGCAAAATGATTAACAGTATGGGCTTTAAGACTGAAGTAATTTGGTTTACCAGTTAATATTCTCATTGAGAATAGGGGGGAAAATCCCTCAGACTTGTCAGGCTACTGCAAGTTCGAGGCAGCTCACTACATTAAACACATTCAGCTATTTTTCTACCACCTTTTTAGATGCAAAAAGCCTATGCACATGTGAATAAATAAATATATATGTACACACATACATAGATATATAAATAACAATTCAGATCTTGTAGCATATTACTGAAGAGATCATGGGAATATGGAAATGTGAATGTTAGATTATGTCAACAGTAAATTATTGTCCTACTTTTCATTAGGGTGAAATATAATCATATAATTTATCCATAAGTAATAGAATGTCCTTGACAAAAGAAACAGCAGTAAGTACTACTGAATTTCAGAAGCATTACCTTTCTATACGTGGCTCTTATAGCATTCCTGCGCTACCTACACATACATCCAAACTAACTGTTAGAATACACTGCCTACATCTTTTGGTTTTAACTTCTGGATCTTCTAGCATGCAGCTTATTATAACCACTGCTTGAATACTCATTCTTAAATATTTTGTAGAGTCTCATAAGTCAATTTATTCATAGACTCTGTGTGTTTGTCTGCCTCCAGAAATTGAAAATATCCCCACTTGGACAGCTCAGCTTTCTACAGACCTGATCCCAGAACATGCTGTTGCAATCCTCCAGTCAAACCGATGGCCTGGAGCATATGCCTTTGCATCTGGCAAGTGAGTAGATAGTTGACAAGGTTACTACACAGACTGCATACAATAACCACAGATAACTGTCTGCCAAAGTAGAACTTGCTTTATTATTAATTTATTGACAAATTCTAACTATTCCGGAGGCTGATGGACAAAGACACTTAAACATGCACAGCAATAGTTAGAATTCAGACAGAGTCCTTGATTTAAAACCTGTATTCTTGAATCTATTGTAATTTTTACAAAAATAGCTATATTCTGTGGTTCTAATGCGCATTACAGTTGGACTCGATGATCTGGAGGATCTCTTCCAAACTGGTTGTTCTATGATTCTATGATTTGTTTCCACTACGCATGGTTCGGTCATTACCTCTACTTGCTTTTAAGTGGGCACTGGACTTTGTGTCTGAAACAGCAGTGTTACCAATGTGAAGCTGGAGTCACACTGCAATATGGTTCAGTGAGAGTACTGCTGCCATCACTTCAGCATTTTGAGACTTTTAAGTGGAAGCTATATAATCAGCAGTAACAGCATTTAAAAAGATTTGTGGTCTTTTAAACACTTGTTATAGGAGATCTGCACCAGAGCGGCTGATTTTTTGCACAGCAGAGTAAGGAAGGCTGACAGTATCTCCACTGATGTTTTGTTGGAGGTGGGAAGAATGTGTGATCTTTCACTTTTCTTTCTCAGGAAATTTGAGAACATCTACTTTGGCTGGGGCCACAAATACAGTCTGGAGAACCACAGTCCTGAACTGCCTCCACCAGTACAAGCTGAATACCCCAGTGGGCCAGAAATCACTGAGACAAGTGACCCCACCCTGGAAGAGGAACTGGCTTTCAAGGCTGCCCAGGAAGAAGCCTTAGCTGCAGATGAGAAAGAAGAGGAAGAAGAAGAGGAAGAAGAGGAAGAGGACACTGAGGATGAGGACGATGATTAAAATATGAGGAGAAACATTTTTCTTCTAAAAGTTTAAACATGGAATAGTGTTTTCAGAAACTGGTCATTAATTAGTTGAGCTTGAAATAAATGCAGTTGGAGCTTGCCCATCATTTGATTGCTGTAGGCTCTTCTTTGCAGCTACCTTCCCCTTCTTCCCAGCCCCCCCCCAAGTCTGGCAACACCAGCACAAAGACTGCATTGGTTTCACTGGAAGACAACACTGTGAAGCAGCCTTTTTTTAGGAGAGCAAACACAGTTTGCTCCTGTCCCCTAAAATAACACCACTTGGAACTACCTACCACTCACAAAATCTTCACATTGCTTTTCTTACCTGCACTTCAGCACCTATATAAATTCCTCTTCAATCAAAAGATAAAACAAACCTCAGTTTATAGAATTATAGAATCGCTAGGTTTGAAAAGACCTTTGAGATCTCTGTGTCCAAACGTATGTGACCACTACTAAATCACATGAGATATGGTCATACAGGAAAGCTGGACAGGGACTCTTCACAAAGTGTTGCAGTGATAGGATGAGGAGCCATGGGTATAAACTGGAGAGGGGCAGATTTAGACTAGACATAAGGAAGAATTTCTTCACTATAGCAATGGTGAGGCACTGGCACAGGTTACCCAGGGAAGCTGTCGCTATCCCATCCCTGGAGGTGTTCAAGGCCAGGTTGGATGGAGCCTTGGGCAGCCTGATCTAGTGGGAAGTGTCCCTGCCCATGGCAGGGAGGTTGGAACTGGATGATCTTTGAGATCCCTTCTAACCAAAACCATTCTATGATTCTAAGATTCTATGATTCTATGGTTTAGTGAACTTCAGATGTCCACTACTAAATCATATGAGATACGGTTTCATAGACTTTTGATGTCCACTACTACAGTTGGACTTTATCTCAAAGGCCTTTTCAAACCTAGCAATTCTATAATTGTACGGTATCCCTGACCATCTCATCTACCCATCTTTTAACCACCTCCAGGGATGGGGCCTCCACCACCTCCCTGGGCAGCCTCTGCCAGTGCCAGAGAACCCTTTTAGTTAAGAATTTTTTTCCTTATGTCCAATCTGACCCTCCCATGGAGCAGCCTAGGGCCATTCCCTCTCATCCTATCACCTTGTCACTTGGAAGAGGCGGCCAGCCTGCTACAGCCTTCTTTCACGTAGCTGTAGACAGTGCTAACATCTCCCCTCAGCCCCCTCTTCTGCAGGCTGAACAGCCCCAGGTGCCTCAGCTGGTCCCCTAAGTCTTGTTCTCCATCTCTCGTACTCGGCACTGGTGAGACTGCTCCTTGAATCCTGTGTTCAGTTCTGGGCCCCTCAACACAAGAAGGATGTTGACGCTCTGGAGCGAGTCCAGAGAAGAGCAACAAAGCTGGTGAAGGGGCTGGAGAACAGGCCTTATGAGGAGCGGCTGAGAAAGCTGGGGTTGTTTGTCCTGGAGAAGAGGAAGCTGAGAGGGGACCTCATTGCTCTCTATAACTCCCTGAAAGGAGGTTGTGGAGAGGAGGGAGCTGGCCTCTTCTTCCAGGTGATAGGGGACAGGACGAGGGGGAACGGCCGTAAGCTGTGCCAGGGGAGGTTTAGGCTGGACATTAAGAAAAATATTTTCACAGAAAGGGTCATCGGGCACTGGAACAAGCTGCCCAGCGAGGTGGTTGACTCACCTTCCCTGGAGGTGTTTAAG
>WAAB01020683.1:101777-197397 GCA_013389865.1 Piaya cayana | reverse complement strand
GGGAATGGCCTCAAGCTCCACCAGGGGAGGTTTAGGCTGGACATTAAGAAAAATATTTTCACAGAAAGGGTCATTGGGCACTGGAACAAGCTGCCCAGGGAGATGGTTGACTCACCTTCCCTGGAGGTGTTTAAGGCACGGGTGGACGAGGTGCCTAAGGGGCACGGTTTAGTGTTTGATAGGGATGGTTGGACTCGATGACCCTGTGGGTCTCTTCCAACTTGGTTATTCTATGATTCCCTTGCCGCCCCTCCGCTCCCTCCCCAGCCACGACCCCACGTGTGGGTGCGAGTGTCCCCGTCTCCGCGCAGCCCAGGTCGCCACCACCGCCGCCCGCTGCACACGCAGAAGGCTGTCGCGGCACCAACAGCGCCCGCTCCCCCGCCAACCCGTTCGCAGAGCTTCCCTCGACTGCCCCCGCCGGCTGCTGCCGAATGGTACGCTCCGCCCCGACGCGGGCCAATGGGAAGCGGCCTGGAGCTAAGTTCGAATGCGGGCGGCGGTTGCCCCGCTGGTCGGGAGGGAGGAGGCGGTGCGTCTCGCCGCTGGCTGCGGGGATGGCGGAGGAGGGAGCTGTCACCGTCTGCGTGCGTGTGCGGCCGCTCATCGCCAGGTAGGGGCCTTCCACAGGGCTCCACTGGCGGTCCCGTCGCTCCTTCTCCCCTTACTCCCCCCCACTCCCACCCTTCGGGGGTCTCCTTCCTTCTCCACCCTCCCCCTACTCCCTGCGCTGGGGGTCCCAGGGCTTCTCCACCGCACCCGGGAGGCTTGGCCTTCCCTGGCACAGGTTGCCCAAGGAAGCTGTGGCTGCCCCGTCCCTGGAGGTGCCCAAGGCCAGGTTGGATGGGGCTTTGGGCAGCCTGATCTGGTGGGAGGTGTCCCTGCCCATGGCAGGGGCGTTGGAACTGGATGATCTTTAAGGTCCCTTCCAACTCAAACCACTCTGTGATTCTATAAAAGTGCGGTGCCTGAGCAGGTGGGGGAAAGGGCGGGGGGCCGGAGCTCGCATTATGGGTGGAATTCGTGTCTCAACCTCATAAAGCTTAACAGAATGTCGCTTCTTTTAGGGAAAAGGCTCCAGAAGAGAAAGAGGTCCTCTACTGGAAAAGTGAAGATAATACTATTTCTGAAGTCAGTGGTACAAAAGTATTCAGTTATGGTAAGGATATGGAAGTGATTTCTTTATATCAATAAACTTACTTGTGTTGATAGGCTTGTGTCAATACCTTTGCTACTGAACTGCTTGAATGCTTGCCAGTGTCCGTGGCATTAGCTTTTTGCAATGTCAGAAAATCATAGAATAGCTTGCATTGGACGGGCCCTTAAAGATCACACAGTTCCAAACCCCCCTGCCATGGGCAGGGACACCAAATGCAAAATCTTGATTGCCTACCCACACAACACTGTTGTCAAAGGCTCTGCACCTGCAGAAGATAGGAAACTGAAGAAATCCTTGATTATTTTTTTTAGCAGTAATCAAAAACGTCAGTGTATCAACACTTTTCTCATACTAAGTCTGAAAAACAGCAGCTGCTGGGAAGAAACTTAATGCCAAATATAAACATTGCATGCCAGCAACTAAAACAATATGTGTGATTAATACTATTCTCCTATTAAAGCCAAAACATGGTAGCCACTGTCGAAAAAATTAATTCTGTTTTAGCTGAAACCAGAACAAACAGCAGTATGGTTTTGAAGTCAGCTCCCAGATGGACATTGCTTTCTCTCCTGGCTCATACTGAGGAGCGGTTTTGGAACACGTGACTGGATTTCATAGAAAAGAATCCAGCTTCTAAAGAGGCTAGACTAGGGCTAGTCCAGAATGTCTAGGTAGAAGGAGGTTGGGGAACCCTAAACTGACAGGCGCCTAAGTGTGGATTTCTACTGATCTGCTCTACTTGTTAACGTGAGTGTAGCCACTAGAGAGATTTGTCCCAAATTACAGATTTGATAGAAGCATCCTTCAAGCTGAGAGTTTAACAACTAGCCTATCTTGTCAAGCTTACGATCCTCCTAGATAAACCACCCATAGATGTTTTTTAGGACTAACTGGCATGACTATTTAACCATGTCCCTCGTTATTAGGGGTTTTTTTACTTGTTATCTGCTTATTGTATATTTCTTGGTTCTGGATTTAATATTTCATTTTTTAAAAAAGAAATCTTACCTTAGTGTCAAAATTGTATTTTATATTTAAATTATCCTACAATCTGATGTATTGAAGTCAACAGTGCTGAGTAAAATGACACCTTATTTTTAACTTGTAATACAATGCCTTTACATGCTTTTTTTTTTTTTCCCCTCCAAGATCACGTCTTTCACTCCGGTGACAACACTCAGCAGTTATATGAAGGTGTAGCTGTTCCAATTATACAGTCAGCTGTGCAAGGTTATAATGGTAAGTTTTAAAACTGTGTTTAAATCCTGTTTGCAATGTATTTCAAAAGTGATTAATAAGATTTAACCGTCTTTCTAGGCACAATTTTTGCTTATGGACAGACTGCTTCAGGGAAGACCTACACCATGATGGGAAGTGAAGATTCTGTGGGCATTATACCTAGGGCAGTTCAACATGTTTTCAAAATTATTTGTGAGGTGAGCAATTCTGTTAAAATTACTGAAAGGACTATTGATATTTGATTGTTACAGAAAAATTAATTTTAGTGTCAAGGAGCTTATGAGGGCAATGAGTTTTTTTTTTTTTTCCCCTCGCAGTTGCTTTGCTAGCCTTATAAAGGTGAGTGGTTAAAAAAAGATAATGGGACACTATTGGAATCAAATCAGAAGAAGAGTAAGGGGAGTTGTTGAACTTGCAAATGTAGTAAGCCTTGTGTAAATATATGCTCACTTATTAATATGGTAGTAATAGATTACTGTGAAGCTTGTGTTCTTTATTCTGCTATTTTAAATCTAAGAAAAATTCACATTATTAAAGAATTTTATGGGGAAGGATATGACCCTAAACTTATTTAGGCTTTCAAAGGAATCATAGGCTAATTGCTCAGTGCTAGTAGGAAGTAAGGAGAAAGTACAAGTTAAAACAGTGATTTCCAAAACCATCTTCTGCAGAGCACTTGCTATGGCCTTAAGGATTTCAGGTAACTGTTATCAGTGACATGAAATGGTCGCTACTCCCTTGAGGAGATGCAGAGTATTCTAGAGGGTCTATAAAAGTAACTAAAGCCAAGAAAATTTTCCATGGTGCTGTAATCCTTGAGTCCATTGTACAGCCTTTTTTCATCTCAGTACACTCTACCAGGGAGGCAGGGGAAGAAGCCAAGTAAATTTAAGCTCATGGAGAAGACTAGGTACACAGAGAGGAAAGAGCCTAAGCAGGAGAAAATTAGATATGGAAAGGATGTTTAAGTGAGATGATCTACTTCACTTCTGTAGGGCAGTTACTTTTATAACATATAAAAATGTTATATCTTTAATGCAGGTGGAAACAGTTGGGACAGAAGAAAAGTTATTTGATATTGATTAGGTAATAATGTGCAAAGAGAATGGGGGAGAAGAAATCTGAAGAATGATAACCAAGCACATACCTTTGAGTTCATAATACTTGCATTAAAAGATGTTCATTGATTATTCTCTTGTTGTTGTTGTTTCCCTCCTTGACCATTAGATTCCAGATAGAGAATTCTTGCTGAGGGTTTCTTACATGGAAATCTACAATGAGACCATTACAGATTTGCTTTGTGACACAAGGAAAAAGAAACCTCTGGCAATTCGTGAGGATGTTAATGTAAGTGGGCGTTATGTAGTGTAAGTATTGTATCTGCTTGGTGTAACAGAAGTAGTTAAAGAAAGCAGTCTTCAGGGGCATCTAGATGAAAACTTTCTGTGCCAAATTATGTAATTGTTACCTTCAGACATTTAAGGACACTTAAGGTAGTAGAATAACAACAGTGAAGCTGGGCTTGCTGTTGTTGGCTTGTATTTATAAATGTTTGTAGATGTAGGCCTAATCCTTTAAGTTTTCCAGGAATAGTATATTTTATTTAACTTTGACAGTGATTCAAATCAGTGTTGCTTCGTATTTAAGAAGGAGTAAACTGGAAGAAATACCATAATTGCTTGTATGTTAATGTACTGAAGTGAGTTTCAGAGTTCAGTAAAGTTTATTGTTATTTTTTGTTCTTAAGAGGAATATATATGTAGAAGATCTGATTGAAGAGGTGGTTGTTGCCCCAGAACAAGTTATGGAATGGATCAGAAAAGGAGAAAGTAAGTTGTTTAGCCTATGTCAGCTGTTATATTGAAAACATTGATGAATCAGATGTGTCTAGAATCATGAGATACCTCTTTCTGGTTATATCTGAAAAACATCGGTTTCCAAATAGCTTTAAAATTGTGCTTTTTGTCTGTTATCTCCAGTTTATTGAAACTATTCTAATATTGCTTTTTGACAGAAAACCGCCATTATGGAGAAACAAAAATGAATGAACACAGTTCCCGTTCTCATACTATCTTCAGAATGGTAAAAACTGTTTCCCTATATTAGGAGGGGTTTCATTATTTTCGAAGTGATAAAAACATCATTGTACTCTCTTCTAGATCATTGAAAGCAGAGAACGAAGTGACCCTGTAAATGCAAACTGTGATGGAGCAGTGATGGTGTCCCACTTGGTAAGATGTACTGCAAGAAGTTATTAAATAGGCATTTAAGTAAATAACTTGCTGTTACCAATTGTTTGAGAGAAGAATGTTACTTTTTAATGATGTTACAAGCATGCTTTGCTGTTACATTCTATCAGACATCTCTTAAGCAGAAATCATGTTTCTGTGTAGAGGGAGATCCTGGGGTGTTATCTAGAGAATATCTTCCCATCAAGGGGAATTCTGATGTGGGAATAGTTCCTAGACAATTCATGCTGGACTAGGGAGTGTTATGCCCTTCCCAGGAATATAGGGAACTATTTTTGGACTGCTCTTGTATTTTGCTAAACAGAGCTTACTCTACTGACAAGCTCCTGACCCCTACACACAGTTCCTGACCATTGAGAAGCCCAATGAAATACTTTCTGAAGTGGGTAGTCGTAGGTCTTCTCTTATCCCCAAATTTAGTTGTTAAAAGCACATGTAGCCTACAGTTGTATTGGCCAGAAGATTCATTTTTTTTTTCAGAAGTACCCATCTTACCTCTTTTGATTACTTGTAGGTGTATGGAGTATCCTTAGCTGGGAGAAATACACTGCTGATTGCTGGGGGGGGGTGTGTCCATTCCTGAAGATTCCTCTCTACAGCCTTTCCTTCATTCTCAGGAAAGAACAGAGGAATTAAATTGATATGAAAGCATTCAAGCTTGCTAAAATTAGCATGGCTGCTGTCATTCAGAATTGGGAATGGTGTTATTCAATCAAGTGTATTGTGGAAAGAGCTTTCTGTTCTGGCTTTGTGTGAAAAAGATCTAGGATCTAAATGTAAATACTCTACGTGCAGTATCTGACCAAACTACTGCCCACTTTTTTAATTACCATAGCTTATGGGATCTGCTCTGTGTGTCTGTTCCAACTGACTTTAAAGTAACCTCTACTAAGAGTAGGGGGAGATGTGGTTTTGGCCTTTCTGGTTTGTTGCTGCTTGGTGTAGACAGTAAAAAAATTTTACCCTTTTGAAACAGTAACCAATTGAAGCAACCAATTAATGCAAGGCATACTCGCTCAAGCAAATAATTATGGGGTGCTATGAAATTCTAGTTGACCTTCAATGAAATTCAGAGTGAGACTTTTCCACTGATACTTAATTTATTCCTTTTCCTTATCCATGCAGTGATAGGCAAGGAGAGACATACAACTAATGACCCCTGACATAAAGGGTACTAGATAATCTCATTTAGGCTCTCTTTCCCATGAAAGATTGTAGCAGATGATCGGTGATTCTATGAAGTTTCCTACAGCTTAAATCTGTAGTTTACACCATGTTTATCTTTTAGTTATGGAGGGCAGGAGGAATTGCGCTCCAAGTTTGAAGTACTGTTTGAGTGCTGTTAATTGAGTTCATACAAATTTACTCAATGTACTTGGGTACCTTGAAAGTAATTGGTTGGTATGCATGTAGTAGCTAGGGGTTACTTCCAGTAATGGAAGACCTCTTGCTTTTTTCTAAATGTAACTTTAGTTTACTAAGTTCTTAGATTGTCCTAATTCTAAATCTCTGCTAAAACAAAAGTGCCTGAGAACTAACCTGTGAAATACTTAATGAATTTGCAGAACTTGGTAGATCTGGCAGGCAGTGAAAGAGCTAGTCAAACAGGATCTGAAGGTGAGTGTTTAATAAGGCTTTTGGGATGACCACCTCTGCTAAAATAACTTTATCTATGTATCATTGTGTTACTTATTTATAAATAATCTCTTTTCCCCTTGGCAGTGCAAGGTCTATTCAGGAAAACTCTGAATGCTGTAAAATGCAAACAATTATTTACTACTATGGCTTATTAGACGTCTAACAACAATCATGCACTGAACTAATAGAATGGGGATGAATCAGTAAAGGTTCACCTGTAGCAAAAAAATTGCTAAAAGCTTCTAATGACTTGAGCGTAAAGCTGAAGAGTGAATAGATGGCTCAGTCTAGCTAAGTGGAAGTGCGATCTGTTAGCAAAACAGCATGAAGCTTCACAAAGATGCCTTTCTTCTAAAAAAAAAAAAGGGGGGGGGTGTGAGAGGAACATAAGAGGAACTTGTGAATTACTCTTTGTATAAGAGGCTGATTTGCTCTACCTATACATGTAAATATGAACATCTGCAAAATCTAAACAGGAAATAAAGTTGAAATTTTTATGGCCTCAGCTACTAATTGTATAAGGATTATTAATGATTGTTTGTGATAGATTACTATCTTATTTTGATTTACTTGGGCTATTATAAACAATTTTGGCTGGCTGATTATGTGTCCTAGTGTATTGTGGCATTTGGCCTAATGACTCTGAGCACAGCACAGGCTTGACAGACTGAAAAGGTATCTTAATGTTTTTTAATTAAAAAAAATAATAACTGTTACTGTGTGATACCTAGGTGTGCGACTGAAAGAAGGCTGCAATATAAACCGGAGCTTGTTTATTCTGGGTCAAGTTATCAAAAAGCTTTGTGATGACCCTTCTGGGTAAGCACTTGTGTTTGTGTATTTATTTTAAAAGTCACTAATTAAACAAAGAAATTAAAATCTTTTATATAAATACTATCTTGTGTTAGTAACTATTTCAAATAACCTGTTACCTCTAGAAAAGATATTTACTGTGGGTTTATTCTCTACAAAAATATGAAATCTTTTTTCTTTTTCATCAGTTTCATAAATTACAGAGACAGCAAGCTGACACGAATTCTACAGAACTCCCTTGGAGGAAATGCTAAGACGCTTATTATTTGTACAATTACTCCTGTTTCTTTTGATGTAACTCTTGGTACTCTTCAGGTAAAACTTCTCACCTGTTTTCAAGTATTATTCTGACTTAAGGCTCCATTGTAGACAGGTTGGAGTGGTGAAAAATGTAATTGACAGAATTTGTAGTCCCTTGAATCTTCTAGAGGTCTTCTCAGGACTTGGAACTTGAAGTATTTGTTTTGTGCACAGAATGTTTCCATCTAGTACTAGGTTGTCTAACTGGAGCTTTCTGGCAGTTGGAACATAAGTCGTCCTCTCACCTTGAGAGCAGTGGAAAACCTCTGTTTTCTCATTTGCCTTTTCTAAACTTGGAACTGCAAGTCTTTGCTAGCGCAAGATGTTAGATAGGCCCTACAGGAAAGGGTGTAATTCTATTCTTTAGCTAGGATTGTCTTCATCTTATTGGTTTCTTGAACCTTTTATTAAATATAAAATAATTGGGCATACTTTAACTGAAATGTTAGGTTTCACTTTTCAGGTATTAATATCAAGCAAAGCGAACCTAGCTTTTCATAGCTTAGAATACATGAAAAGTATGCAAATAAATGTGTTCTTTATAAGTTGTTCTTTATCTAAAAATCTTTCCATTTAACTCTGTGAAATGTGAGAGAGAGTAAGTCTTTTGAAACATTTGTTCTCATAACTATTGCTCATGAGAGAATATTCTCCCAGTTTGCCAGTACAGCCAAAGGAATGAAGAATACTCCAAAAGTCAACGAAGTACTTGATGATGATGCCCTCCTGAAGAGGTATCGCAAAGAAATTCTGGATTTGAAAAAGCAACTGGAGGAAGTATGTAAAACTTACTACTATTAATCTGTCCTTATTGCTGATAGATATTTGGAACCATTCTCTTTTATACCAAAAATCTAGATGGGCAGGTAAATTGTTTGAAGTGATACCTCCCACTTCTGAGAGAACAAAAATTGAAAAAGTGAGGATAACCATATCTGTCTGAAAGCTAACACTGAATGAGATCAACTGACTGAATTGCTACATTGTTAAAATGTTTAAGAAATAGAAATGTGTGTATTGTAGTGCACTTTATTCCTTTTGATCTGCAGCAGTATTAACTAACTGACATTAACTTCTTATATTACAATTGAAGATTACATCTTAATTAACGGGGTTTTTCCCCCTTACCACTGTTTTATCTTGATTTCAGTGTCAAAACTCATGTCCTGTATGGGCAGAAGATACACTTTAGAAAAGGAACACCAATCAGTATAGTCTCTTCAGTGCTTATCTTTCTCTAAAACTCTATGGAGTTGAGGAGCAATCTTGCAAGTCTTATTAGAGCACAGAAAAATCACAATTCTGAACATACAACTTTAATGGATTAAATCATCAAAAGATGTGGGGTTTTTTTTCTTGCAAATAAAAAGGTCATAGGAAAAGTTTAAGGGAAAAATAACCAATCTCTCCTTTTGAAGGTAATTTACAGTATAAACTTAATCTACAAGTGTATCTTTTGAGGTAGTAGGTAGTGAGGAAATTACTTAAGTACAGAAGAGTTTGCTGGTAAATCCCATGTGAACTTCAAATTACTACAAAGTGTTGTAAGCTTGTGATAAACTTGTTTTTAAAAAGCTAGATACTGTAATGCAGTTTCTTTACAACAGAATAAATTTTCAGTGCTTCAGATCTGAAGAGACTACATGCGTTAGAGTAGCTTGCTGTTATTTGACAATTGAGTCATAGCTCTCAGAGTTTCAGGCTTCTGATATCATGGGAAGGTCATCTTAAACTATGTTACACTTGAAAGAATGCTCTTTTGTCCCTAGAAAAATCTGAGGCTGTGTTGGTTTTAAAATTTTTTGACCCCTTTCATTACTTAGTCTATAGGTAAATTGTAAACTAAATTGTCAGTTTTGCTAGTGATTGAAGACAGCTCTTCCAGACATAGAAGAACATATATGTGTAGTTGTTTTTAAATATTAGTAATTGTGTATGTTCTGTAGGAGCAGCTTACACACTCTTAGAAATATTAATCAAACTGACTTTTTTTATGGAAGGTGTCTTCGAAGACTCAAATTCATGCAATGGAAAAAGACCAATTGGCCCAGCTGTTGGAAGAAAAAAATTCCCTTCAAAAAGTGCAAGAAGATAGGATACGAAACTTAACTGAGATGCTGGTGACTTCTGCCTCCTTTTCCTCAAAACAGAATTCTAAAGTAAGCACCTCTTCTAGGTCTTATTTGTTAACTCTGAAATACTTTCCAAAATGCAATATTAAATAAATAGGTTTACAAGAAAAAAAGTTTGATAAGCAATTTTCACACAATTTAACCAATTTTTAAAGGTGTAACTTTTAAAATACCTTCTCAGGGAGTATCAATTCAATGTTGCCTCACAGTGAACTGCAAAGATTTTTTGCTTTCAAACTATTATGCTGTAGTTTAATTTTGAAGAAAATGCAAAACACTTCCTAGTCAGTTGCTGATACTGTTATAGAACTAGCCTAATGCAACACACACCCCCTGCTTCATGAACTTATTGTACCACTTTTTCTGTAAATACTTTTTTTGAAGGCCAAGATAAGAAGAAGAGTTACTTGGGCTCCCGGTAAAATAAACCAGGCAAATGTGAGGTGTTTTGAAGACTTTGAAAAACCAAGGCTGTCTGAAACATTAAAAAAGAAAAGGTCTCTGACACTACCACAAGAGGAGGATTGTAAGTATCTTCAAGAAAAAATAAGAAATCTCTGCACGGCAGTTTTGAATTGAGAAATAATCCCTTTTGAATTAATCTAAATTAAAAGCAAGTTAATTTCCTGACAGTACAAAAGCTACATTTAGTTGGCATTCTACTCCTCAATTTATGTTCAATGAACTCTGTTTTGAAAGTTTCCTTTACCCCATAAGGAAATTATTTCTGTCAATAGCGTATGCTACATGGAAGGAAGTGGTTTTAGCACAATGATACTTGTACTTCTTGTGCTGGAAATAAGGTTATTTTTACTGATTTTAGTTGAAGCATGAGTCTTATTATCCCAGGTGAAATAACGTGTAGCAAACTCCTGTTGGATAATTTTGCAAGTGTAGTCTCTTCCACAGAAAATTACTTCCCCTGTTGTCCCACTCTCCCCTGGATATTGAGTTTTTAACTTGTTTAAACCAATAGTAAGAATTGTGAGGGGTCTAAAGATGCTCCTGTCATGCAGCTTACCTCAACATTCCACTTTTTTACAGAAGTAGCTAAAGCTATCCTTTAACACAGACTGCCCATCCAAATAGCATTCCCTGCAAAAAGAAGGGGGGAGAGGGTGGATGTGTGCAAGTCCAAAATCCTCAGTAAGAACAGAGAAGTCGCTACTCACATCATATGGAGACATAGACAAATTCAAGGACTTATTAGAGAAGCAAGGGACAAAGTGACTGAAGAAGAGAGAATAATTGGCCAGTGCTGTCACTGGTTTGCAGCTTCTTACAGTCTTATAAGCTACCCTTCTATCGAGGTGTCTGCATGTGGCTTGTCAGGTTTTTTTTTTGGGAGGCGAGAGAGGTGTTCTTTAAATAGTATGGATTACTGTTGAGTGGCTCTTTCATTGAAAATTACAGACTAGGAAAAGTGGTTAAGTATATAGACTGGATTTAGTTTAGCATTCATTACCTTGTGATAAGGTAGTCAACATAAGTGTAGAGACTGGACTTCAGTATTGTTCCCTTTGATAAGGGAAAATAATGAGATTCGGAAGTTCTACTTGATGTGCTACATCTTTGCCATTGAATGATTCTTTCCAATGGGATAAAACATTTTAAGAAAATAATTCTATGTCCAGTTTAAAGTCTCCCACTGCTCTGTATTTCTTAATACATCTTTTTTGTTTTTAGCTTTGTTAGAGAATTCTGAACGTGACAAC
This sequence comes from Piaya cayana, assembly GCA_013389865.1. Taxonomy (NCBI): domain Eukaryota; kingdom Metazoa; phylum Chordata; class Aves; order Cuculiformes; family Coccyzidae; genus Piaya; species Piaya cayana. The sequence goes on along the minus strand of WAAB01020683.1, from coordinate 186,152 downwards.
CAGTATGGGTTTCCTATTCAAATGTCAGATGTAGAATGGACTGCTGGACCTAACATGAATTGGGTAACATCATAATCTATTTCAATTGTCTAATAAAGAGCATATATGTTACATGCTTCTCAGTAAGATCAGCCTTACTCCTCTGTAGAACACCAGTGTTCTACAAGTCTGAATAATTATTTTAACTGATTAGAAAGCAAATCTCTTGGTCATCCTTGAAGTTGTGGGATTCTATGATTCTGTGTTTTTGTGGCAAATGATCCAGTAAGACTTAATATTTAAACAGAACTAGCTGTGGCGCAAGCCAAACGACTAGGAATATAATACTAAACTCACTTTTAGATCAGCTAACTGTGAATGATTCATTTTCTAGACCCAGAGAGACTTTGAAGAATCTGTGCAGCTCTGTGAAGCATTAGCACTAGAAAAGGCAAGTCTGTTCTGTATTGTCTAGAAATAGCACTGACATTCCAGCAACAACTTCTAAAGTTTCTCATGCTTCTTCAGGATATTGCTGTAAATGAGGTCAACATCCTGCAAACTAACTTTGATAACCTGCTATTGGAAAATGAGCGGTTGAAACAAGAAATGAATGAAATGAAGGAGAAACTCAAAGAAAAAATAGAAACAGATGAATTTGAAGCACTGGAAAAACAAACACAAAAAGAACATGAGGTAAGGTGCATTAAAATAAATACAGAGATGAGAATTCTCTTTGCCTAAATGGTTTCTGGAGTTTATTCAGTGTACATTTACTTGGATGTTCATTCACAAACAGATGGTGTTGTAAGCTACATTGAGCAACAAAGTGAATGAACACAGGATTTAAACTGGTTTTACTCAAAGTGTAAACTTCAGACTTCAAAATTTTGGAGAGTCGCATGCTGAAGTCTGGTTAAACATATTTGTGTGTATATGTATATCCATATATTATTTTTATATATACATGATCTGAATTTTAGTCCATATGTCTGCAAGAGACATTTGGTTTGTTGCATAAATACATTTTTTAAGTGTTTTGAAGTTTAAGTATGGTTGCTAAACCGTATTTCCCATTTCTTTGGCAAAAAAAATCTTGCTTTACAATGCAAGATGGCTTTGGCTTTTGGCAATCTGTTGAACTTAGTAATAAAATATTAAAAAATAATAGTGTTAATAGTCATGTATGTGGAAACTTGAAACATTGTATTTCGTGCCTGGAAGTCAAAAAAGGTGAACTTACCTTCTGAATAACTTATGATATAGGGAATGCCGACTTTGTTTTCTTCACCTCTTTGTGCTGTTAGTGGAGATGTACCTTGTTTATCCAAATGTTTTATGCTCTTGTTCTGTACCCTAAAACACATACTACTTATATTAGGTACTAGCTGCCCAAGGGCTAGGTCATAGAATAAATCACAATTTAAAAAAAAAACAAAACCCCAAAACAAAACAAAAAAATCCCAAACAAACAAAACTCAAACTTGAGATATTGTGACATGGGTGCACTATTCCACTTCTTTCATGATACCTTCTCTGCAGGTTTCTTGTACACACTAGTCTGTTTGACATCCTCTGACCATGAAATTAAGGTTGAGGCTGAAGTTACCTCCATTTGTGCTGTTTCAGATTACAATCTAACAAGATCACCTCTCACTTTCATTATGTTCCCTACAAAGATTTATAGATCTTAAACAAAATGGATTCATAATAGGTTATGATTTAGCTTGTATTTAAGGTTCCTTTTAGAAGACCCTTTTTATGCTAGACTAATTGTGCTGTCTTCATTATCAACCAGCATTTAACAAATCCTCAGTTAGTTTTCCCTGCCAAGCTTTTTTGTATCTAATGACAGATGCAGTGTTCTAAAGTAGCTTCTATCACAAGAATTGCTTTTTAAATAAAAGTAGTCCATAAAATGTAAGCATTCATTGCTACCCCTGTAGCAGATTAATTACAGCAATACCAGAAGGTCACATACTTAAGTAACTTGGTTGAAATGTATCAATCTTTACTTGTATGTCTGATTTACTCATTTAATGTCTGTCTAACAGACTTTGACAGTAGTATTGTACTATATTTTCTACAATTGTGATCTGATTTTAAGATTGAGGCTTTTTATCACTCTATTCCTAACTACACAGAAATACTCACCGGAGAGCGCTCGTTTGAAAGCTTTTTACTGATCTTAAAGTTACAAATTGGATTTTTCTCCTTAACAGTACTTGTGACTGTACAGGAGCACTTGTAGATGAGTGCTTATTGTAAAGGTTTTCTAACAAAGACCAAAAGGAAAGCATTCTTCAATTCTAATATTCTTCTTGCTCCTTCTTTCAGAAGGTGCCGCTGCATTTTAGCACCTTCTCATAGTTAGTGACTAGATTACAGCATTGCAGATATTTGTGATTTTAAAAGCTCCTTAATGTGATTAGTATTTGAAGTGTCATATCTTTAAGATTTTTATATTAATTGCTTTGATAAAGTTGCCCTTGCTTCTTCAGCTATTGCAGATTAAACTGCTTGAATACTTTCTAATTACTGGGAAGCCAAAGCAGAGCTTTGCATCTTATCTATCCACTTGAAAGAATATGTAGCAACTTGCTTTGTAGCTGTTTAGGTAGATATGCATGTGTATATGGTTTGTCCACTTAACAGAAAAGAAAACACAAGATAGACCTTGCTTATTTTCATGCTGTTGGCAACTAAAACTACCGGTGTGGGTGCCTTCTAACATGCTCTGCAATTTTGCTTCAATTTGCTCCACAGATGCAATTAATGCATGAAATTGCCAACTTAAAGAATCGAGTTTCAAATGCTAAAGTGTACAATGAAGGACTTGAGGTGAGTCTCCATGAATTTATATGCAATTAAACTTGTTGGAAATGTACTTATTTTATCTATCTTGAACTACTGCATATGTGCTGAGGACAACCTACCTATCACTGGACTCTGGTTAGTCTTCCCAGTAGAGATATACCTAAAACTCATGGATGCTTATTATGTACAAAGCAGGTTTTTGTTGAATTTTTGCCTGAAAAACCAAACTGGGCACTGAAATCTTTCTTCTCCCTTTTTTTTTCCTTTAACTTTTAGGAAGAAATAAACTCCAAATTGGAGCAGCTGAAAGAGAAAGAGAACGAAATAAAAGTACTACGGAGTCGTGTGGAAGAATTGCAGAAAGCAGAAGCAGAAAAAAAGAACACGTCTATTTCAATGGTAAGTCTGAGTTTTCTGATGGGCTGAGAGATGGGTTTGGTTTTGTTGGAGGTGAGTTAAATTAGGGTCTAAGCTTTACATAATTGAAGTCTTCCCTGTAGTTGTTAGGAAAACATTTTTTACAAAGCTTAAAATGCTTATTACTACGTTATCACTCAGCAGTACTCTGAAGTAAAGCTATGGGAATTGCTGCTTTTTTCCTTTCTCTCACTTGAGCCTGATACTGTTCCCTTTAAACTTACCAAGATTTCTGAGCCTATATTTACACTTTAACCACATTATAATTACAATCCACACATTTGCTTTATTATGAATATGCATTTCTTGATTTCTTAGAATATTTATCTGTCTTCCAGGGAGATCCTGATAAACTAATTAAGGAAATTCAGCAGCTGAAAAAATCCCTCTTAGATAGTGAAAACGTAGCTTTGGATGCCAAAAGAGAATCTGCTTTTCTCAGAACTGAAAACTTGGAGCTGAAAGAGAAGATGGCAAGTACTTGTTAAACTGCATTTATAGCTGTACAAAATGCTGTTAAGGGACTGTCTGTTTCCAGACTAAGAAAAACTGCAATTGATAAGATGTGGTAGAGTATTTGGAGAAAGCTAATGACTTGTGCTTCAAGTAATGTTTGTATTACAGAATTAATGGAAAATGGGCGTTCAGGAGAAAGATAGAAAGAAAATAGAGGCTCCCTCCACATATGTGGGCGGGCTAGTTTTAGGTTTACCAGTAGAGAGAAAGCAGCAATGAACAGTCTTTAGGGAGTTACTATGGCATAAGACTCCAAACCTAATTTTACCAGGGAACAAAAGAGAATGAGATGTGAACTCAAAGCTGGAATTGGAGCTTACTTTGAGCTTTGAATGAGTAAAGACAAATAGTATAAGCAGTTATAATCCTGAACTGTAAGGAAGGTATGATTTGCTATAGGACACTGACAGGAATGCAGTTGTTAAATTGTGGCGCTTTTTTGCGGTATTTATCAAGGCCAATGTTGTTCAGAGTGACAACAGAAAATAACAGACACAATATTAATATGTTAAGCAAGTAGACTTTCGTGTGAAATATGTGTGTTTGTTTTCCTTAAGAATGAACTCTTGAATAACTACGAGCAAATGCAAAAGGATGTTCAAGTCTACAAAAATCAAGTAGAAGCAGGAAAAGCCAGTTACAAAAAAATGCAAGCTGACATGCAGAAAGAGTTGCAATCTGTATTTCAAGAAAATGTGAGGCTAACTTCTATGATGGATGGTAAAGTTCCAAAAGGTACTGTTTCAGGTAGAGGGTTTTCTTCCACCTCCTTCTTTTTTTCCTGAAGTAGTAGGGGGGTAGGGAAAACCTTTTGGTTCTTGTTTTCTCAAATACTTGGAGCTTCTATCAATATAAAAAATCATAATATTTGGTAGTGCTGGCACATAGTAACTGCTTTAGCACTTTCTTGTACTACTTGGAGAATTCTAGGTTACAGAATGTTTTGTATTTTGTATAAAGATGTGAGCAGAGGCTTGGGGGGGGGAGGGTGGGCGAAATCTAAATCTGGATATCAATCTCAAAAATATGACCGAATACAGACCAGTAGTTTCATCATTTAATTGTTGGGCGTTGTAAAACACATTTGTCTATAATTCTACTAGTATGACATGCAGAATGCATTTCTTCTGCTTAATTTTTAAAACATGCTGCTTTGTCACAATTACTTACCTAAACTTGTTAATTGTCTAGATCTACTCTCTTTTGTGGAAGTGGAAAAAAAGACAGCTGACTTAAAAGGAGAACTAGAAAAAGCATTGAAAGAGAATGAACTTCTACAAAAGCAAGTAAATGAGCTAGCAGAATTACAGTCTTTACCAAATACTGTTGAGATACAACAGAAGGAGGTAAACAAAAATAACATAACTTTTCCCTTGGTTTTATGTTGCACTTGACTGGTAGCGTATTAATGGAGACCTATTGGATTTGCAGTTTTAAAGCCAAAAGTTATCTTGAGTCAAATGACCGGAGTTACTTCTAGTGCAACATTTACCTGCCTATTTGCCATGATCCCTGCTGATAACTGTTGCATACATACAATTGTGTTTGATCCTGGCTTAGTGTTCTAAAACTGAGGTTTTGCCTAATTGGACATATATAAAACTTCAAGACCTCTTAGTAGAAATGCTTCATGAAGCGAGATATCTAACTTGCAAATTTTGGAAAACTTGGAAGGAAACTTCAATTTCTTGGCAGGTCAGAGCTTGGTAGACGGTTAGCTATAAATGTGTCTCAAAGGGTTTGTTTGCAAACACTTCCTAGATTTTCTTTTCCTTACATACCTGCCATTAAGCATATGCAGTGAAAATTATCCAGTGCAAGTAGTCTCAGACTCATGAACGCTTTGCAAAAATTTTGAAGTCCTTCCACTAATAAACAAAACCTAGATGTTAACAACTTTATAAGCTCTGTATCATGAAGAAAGTATTGATACACCAAAATACTCAATTTATTAATTATAGCTAGACACATCACTACAATTTTAACTCAAAACATAGGAAAAATAATATTTAAAGAGCATCTGGAAAGTTAGAGGAGATGCTTCAAGGTTTTGGCAGGGGCTTGTCTGTCTTGCCTCTCTTTGAAGGACTGTTTGCTAGACTACTCCTTCCTAACAAAGCAAAACCCAATGTACAGTGATCCCTGTTTGCCTATATTTAATTTCCTATATCTACATATGAACATGTTTTTATTATGCATCTATTTCAAATCAATTGTGAAAATGCTATTAATATTGTTTGTCTCTTGACAGATTATTGAAAAATGTGAGGAGCTGCGCTTATTAAAATTGGAAAGAGAAAAGTTGCTTTCTGAAGTAGCTGATAATGAAGCTAGGCTTAAACATATGGCTGAAGAAATTAAAAAATCACAAGAGGATCTAGCAGATGCACAACTTAAATATGTAACATCTGATCAGGAATATGTAGCACTTAAACAGCTCCATGAAGAACTAGAGCAAAAATATGTAGCTGCGTCGGAAAACAATGAACAAATGAAGCTCCAAATAGATATCTTATCTAAAGAAGCACAAGAGTCTGAAACAGCTTTGAATGAAGTGAAATTAGAGGTCAGTGTCAGCTTGCTCCTTTTTTACAGATACCATGCTCATGGTGCTGTATTTTGTATGTTAACACCACTATTTTTAGAGTAGTCTTAAAGGTATACACAATATTATCCACTCACGCAAGAGGCATTTCAGTGCTATTACTTATTTGATGCCAGGTCTACAAGGTTGCAGGACTATGCAGCTCAGTGGTCTCTTTCTTCACAGACAAAAATATGTATGCATTGCTCCAGCCTGTATGTTCTTTATGTACTTGACCTTTTAATTCTTTTCTCATTCCTAGTTTTATCTTTGTTATTAAGATTTTTTTTTAAAATATGCTGCTATGACTATCTCTATCTGAAGTCATGCAAAGTTTCCTCATTGGGAACTGGAGTCTCTCTGTTTAGAACAGAAGGTCTTTCAAACCAGAGAGAATCACTGTATAAATTGGCAATTAGAAAGGAAGAAAACAAGTTTAAGGGAAGAACTGAAAATGCATATTTTTTACAAGGTGTCAACATTGACTGTTATATTCCAGCTTTGGATTTGATAATTTCTCAGCTATGCTAGTTTAATGTGTGATGTTGTGTTTTAGTAAGAGTTTTACTGTGAAGAAAAAAAACACAGGAAAGTTTCAGAAACAAATGCTTATTTAATGTGAGCAGGAATATACTCAGGGACTTACGTAAGTTCATCATTTCACTTTCCTCCTGTTAAAAGCATACACCCTCTCTAAGGTAATATAAGAATCTGTGAGAACATGTACATGTTATGCAGTTTTGCATTACAATGAAAGTGTCTTGGCTTTTCCTTTACAAACTAAAGCTTTCTAGCACAAAGAAAGAACTGGAAGAAAAAACAGCAGAGTACAAACAACTCCTTGAGGTAAGAGAAGATTTTAGTCAGACTCAGCAGAAATTAAATGAAATGGAACAATTAAAAGAGCAAGACAAGGTCATGGAGGTCAAGGATTCAGAGATCCAGGCAGTTCTTCAGCAGCTTGTTGAATGTCAGGAAGAAATAAAAACGCTAACCCAGGAAAGAGATTACCTGAAGCAAAAAGAGGAGTCTCTCCAAGCAGAGACAGAACAACTCAAAGAGGATATAAAGGACACTGTTTCAATGGTAAGAATTCTGCCTTTATAGAACCGGGCCATACCTTTTAAGGGGAAGAGTGTAAGCGTACTTATAAACTACATTGAAATATATAGGGGAGTAGTTTGGGGCAGGGAATGATTTGTTAACCAAGGAGTGTCTACTAATGTTGCAAAATGCTTAGATTTTCTTTGGATTTTCTTCCTTTTGTTCTCTAGAACATCTTGGCACACGAAGAACTGAGAAATACCCAGAGTTCTCTCAAGCAATCCCAGGACATTGTCAAGAAGTTGGAAATAAATATTTCTGAAAAAGAATCTCAGATTCTGAGTGTTGAAAAGACACTGGGGAAAACCATTAAGGGACTCGAAACACAGGTAATACTTTTACTTAACTATTACATAACATGCTTTTAATGTCTTTTCCAACACTGAAGACAAGCCTAGTTAGACTATAAGCAGACTCTGGCCTTGGAAAAATTCCAGACCTTTGATAGAAAGTGGGCAGGAATATACTACTGCCTGATCAAGGTTTTTACCAGTTGCTGATACACTCCTGTAGAGCTTCAAGCTGTAATATACACTCTAATATACCTTTTCTTAACTAGTGTGCCCCATAGTTGTCGATTTGAGTGGTGACAAATGGAAGAAGGGAGCAGCAAATGGAAGAAGGGTACCTAGGCGTAGGAATGAGGCTAATGGGTTGTAACATGCAAGCCTGATGAGATGTGTAGCATTGCTATAAATGGCAGTTCAGTTCCCAACATACAACAGAAGGCTGATCCACTGGTTTTTGTGCCTGTTTGTTCAACAAGCGCCAAAGAAGTGTGCTGAGAATGTTGGGTATGACAGTCACTTCATTGGTGCAGTTTCTCCCTCCAGGGAATCTGTAGTATGTGAGACTGGATTTTTCTTGAACTGTAACTAAACTTGCCCTAGTGCTGAACAATGGGATATTATTTGGAATCAATACCCCTCTTTGACATCAGTGCAATTTTCCAACTTTTAAAACCTTAAATTGTCTTTTACCCATGTAACTGAATATACTTGAGCAAGTAAAAGGCAATTTAGCTAAGTTGCTGCACTATTAATTTGTTATGTACTGATTTTCATATCTGAAGCTATTGTGGCTTTTAGGAGACATCATTATCTGTTAGAATCAAGCTTATGTAGTGTATGTACAGTGAGTAATTTTTATGGAGTTATAATTGCCTGAGTATTTTTACACATTTGCTGTTGTCTACCAATGAGACAAAAGCAATGAAATTTGATTGATGTTATTATTTTTTTAAGCAAAATTGTTACATCTTTATTTACTTATAATAGTAAACCAGTGGAGGCATCTGCTGTAAAATAATTGAGTTATAACAACTCATATATACAGGAAGTGCTTGTGATATATGATCCAATAACACTCTTAAATCAGAACCTGAGTACCAGAACAACATAATGTAATTAATTAGGATGTCACTGGTATTTTTTTCCAAACTGTCAAATTCTTTCTGCCCATGCTAGAGATTATTAGAAATATTAATACTGGTTGTTTATTTGTTCTTTCAGCTCACTGAAGCAACTGAAAACCTGAGTCGAGTCTCTTCGGAATATAGCAAACTACTGGCAGAAAAAGAACAAATTGAAGTAGTAATCAATGAGAATGTGTCTCAGCAGCTTGAGAAAATCACTTTACTTAATCAGGAGAAAGATGAACTACAGCAAATGGTGGAGGCTTTTAAAGCAGAAAGAGATCAGTTAGAGACTGACTGTCAGGAAAGCAAGGAGAAAGTATGTATAAAATCACCTAAGTAATTGTTCTAAAAGCAAGTTGGATTATTTCAGTCATGAAGCCTTCTGTTAACTAGTTTTTATTCCTCTTCCTTCACTTGTTTAGAGCAGCAGTAAACTAAAACCTTAGTTCACTAGTTTACTAATCCAATCTGGATTTTGGTATCTCTTTTTAGTTTTTTAGTCTTGCATCCCCTCTCTGACCTTCAGTTACTGTGCTCCTCTGGGTTTAGACACAGTTGTGTGCCACCTGTTGCAGAAACAGGCCGCAATCTCTTGTTATGTTTTTAATCTACAGTGTCTTTGTATTTAGTGCTTAACAGTAGAGATAATCCAAGTTTACTGATATCTAAGTGCTTAATTCTCCTACCACTTCAACTCATTCTGGACTGATGAAGAGAAAGCTTAACCCATAAAAGATGCTACTTAACTCTCCTGTTTCTCTTTTCTGATGTTTTATTTCCTGGCACGTTAGTGATTTCAATATTCTAAGTATTTGCATGAAATGTGTGCTTATGCTGTCACGTTATTTCAGATAGATTTCTTCTGATAGTTAACAAAAATCAGGCTGATAATTTCTAAAGTTAAAAGAAAGTCTGGCAAGTATTTCTTTTCCTAAGAGAACCTCTGCAAATTATTTTTAAAAGTAAAAGCTTTCACATGAGTTCTAGCAAACCCTAGGTAGAATCACAGATCTCAAGTATGTATAGACCAACTAATTAAAAACTAAAATAAGGAAACTAAGATGATCCAATCTTATTATAACTTACATCTTGCTACTAAAAAACTGTCTTCCTTTGGAGTTCTTAAAGTAGGTGTGGGGGAACAACAACTGAGTTTAGTCTAAAGTTAACACACTTATTATTTTGATAGTTTTGTCCTAGAAATTCAAATGCTTAAGTCCTGATAAGCAAACCTCACTGACATTGAGTGAGCATCAATGTAATTCCTTGTTCTGCAGTCACTAAAAGTTCTGACAGAAATGGAAAATCTACATCATCATCATCATCTGATAATCCAGAAGAATGTGCTAGCAAATGGAGTAGGGAAATTGCAAAACACTGATGAAAAAATAAATGAAGAAATAAACTGAAAGAAAAGGCAAAAGTGGTAATAAATGCTTAGAAATAGGTTAGTGGGTGTTCCCTCAAGGACTTATTATAATAGCAGATATTTAACAATGATAACTTGTGCTGGTTTCTTGGTCCAATAGAGGACGTCATAGTAATGTAGTTTAGCTACAGAAGAGTATTTTGCTATTATTTACATGTTGATTTTTAATTTTTGAAAATATTTTTTAATAGGTAGTGAAGTTGAATGAGGACTTAAATTTGGTAACTAAGGAAAGGCACCAGCTGCTAGCAGAACTGAAAGAAAAGACTGAGAATGAAAGTAGTAAACTTCAACAGCTGGAGGAACAGTGTGATTTGTTAGCCCAGGAAAGACATCAACTCCAGGAAATGCTGGAAGGTCTTCAGTCGGAGAAGAACAAACTGGAGATTAAACTACAGGAGAGTGTTGATAAGGTGCTTTATCTTTGATTAAAGTATAATAACTATAAACACTTGGTAGACAAATATGGTTAATTCTTGAAGCTGTCTTGAAAAATGTTTTACAAGTATTAATGTTATACCCAGACTGAAAAATATTGGCATGCTCAAAGTTCTGTCTTGTCAAATGGTATTTAAAGATGTATGGAAATACTTTTGAAAATGTTACCAGAGGTTGCTTTATTTAGAAATAAATAAGCAACCAGAAAATATATGAATTTCTTTACCAAAAGTCTTAACAGACACTTTTAATGGATTTCATAAAATGGTATGTTTTGCAATTGAGCTCCAAAGCTTTGAAAGTAAAGCTGACAAATTCTGACTTTTACTTCTCTTGTGGATGAAGCGTATCTTCACAACAGTGAAGACAAGTGAATTGAGTGGTATCCATTGAGCAGCAGTCCTTGTTTAGATATTGAGCAATCGCTTCCAATATCTGTAGTTTATTTAAATCTATGGTGGGAGGATAATCGCCTTACTCTCACTACCAATATCTTCTAGTTCACCTGGTTTTGAGTATCTATTGTCTTGCTGTGCAACTTAAATACAGTGGAAGTTCAGCAGTTTAGAGCAAGGAATGCTAGTTCTGTAATCAATTACTAAAGATAACAGCACTCTAACCAGTCCAACTCATAAAATTGTTAAGTAATGTTTGGATGGTTCTTGACGTGAATCTTACTCAAATTACATCACTGTTGTTACTCATCTGCGTAAACAGGGATTGCAGAAAATGCCCAAACATGTTGTTATTATACTTTATCTTAAATTTTAAAATATTAAAATATTATTAAGGATTTATTAATGTGCAAGTTGACAAGCTTTGCTTAGTGAAAGTAGAAACTGTCAAAGACACAACTTGAAATTTCTTGTGCTCTAAGGTAGGGGGTTTTGTGCCAAGTACTTATACTCTGTGAAATATTGAATAGCCTGGTTTGTGAGAGTTAGATTCACGTGCTATCTTCTATATTTGTTTCTCTATGTTTACTCCAGATTCTTGAAACTGAAAAGCAATTGAAGCAGCAACAAGAACACCTCAACAATGAGAAGATCAAAGCTGAAGAGAGAGAAAAATATTTGTTAAAGGTTCAGAGGCGGTCAGATATTTTGGAGGACAGCCTAACAAGCAAGGTATGAGGAGTTTTGGTTTTAGAGGCTATTTGGCAGTTCTGTCTTCTGATATTCTATCACTGATGTGCTAAAGTTTTTTTTTTTTGCTCAGAACAAATCCTATGTAATTTCTAAGTCTCAGCACGTCTTTTTATGGGTGCTAACCAAGCATGAACATGGGCAAAGGATTTTGTACATATTTCTTTAGTGGTGTTTAGAAGTAGCACCCTGAACTCGTTTCAGCTTCATAACCAGTTGGGTTGGTTGCTCCATTAGAATGGGCACTGATCTATCCAAAGTGTGTAGGCTTAATACAATAGACATAATTGTACATGTCTTTATTCAGGCTTTAAAATACACAGTATAGACAGCAGGAACCTAAGCGGGTTTGGAGCTCTGTGCACTTTCAAACTACAACTGTTGTTTAGAAAGTCTTGCACACAGCTCTTGCCAACTCAGTCTTTTTGTAGTTTTCAGTTGTTCATTTTCACCTCTGAAACTCTTCCTTTGCCTGTAGATCAAAGAGTACAATTAGGGATCATATCAGCAACTGCTACTTTTCTATTCATTAGAGCAGATATAAAGATAATTCATTGCCCATCTCTTATGCTAGTCTTCCATTTCTTTCCTTTTTCTTGTGATGTGGACATGTATTGACTGCCTTTTTGGTTAAATAATAGGAAACAATGTTGACTACAGTAGAGTTCTCTGCATGTAATGTTATTCCTCTTCCTTTTAATTTCTTTTTCTAAGTGATTGGAACACAGAAATTATTTTTAAACTTCTTGCTGTTAGTGCAAATTTTAGAGTTATTGTAAATTGTGTTCTCTGTATTTGTCAACTGATTTGAGTATTTCATAGGGCAGTGTACAGACTGGGACTAAATATTAATACTTGTTTTTTCTCCACTATTTATTACAGATTCAACAGTTAACTGAAATGCTAAATATCATATCATGTGAAAAAGACCAGTTATTGGCTGAAAGCATTAGTCACTCTTCCCAACATAAAGAACAAATCTCATCAATTAATCAAGAAAAAGATGAGCTACAAAGACTTCTCCAGGATGTCAGATCTGAGCGGGACCAACTCAAAACAGAATTGCAAAAAAATTCCGAGATGGTTAGTGTTGCAAGTAGCATACCTAAGTTATTCATCACATCTCTTCTTAAATGGTACTTAAAGATTTATATTTTTATTCTAGTATGTTGAAACAAATGCAAAACTAGAAAGTGCTCTGGAACAACTGAAGCAGAGAAGTCTGAATGATATGTCCATTCAGGTGAATTTACTGGGTAATGCAGAGCAGGTGTTTGATGACAGCCTGAAGAAAAACTTATCAATTAAGGTAAGCTTACCTCTCTGCTTATTTTAAGGATACATGTAAAACCTTAATACTGTCTTGTTCTGGAGCATAAATCTTACTTCTGTGTACATTTAATAAAATTAATTGTGTATCTTACCAAGATACTGCAAACCATGGGATCATTTGGTTTATTGCTGTTCTGTGGCCGTGCATCCTGTTCCAAGAATATTAAATTGAGATGTCTCAACTGAGAAGTTCACTTGATTTCATTACTGTCCAGCCACCCCAAAGAAAATAACTAATCATGTAGAAGTGTTTCACCATTTTGTTTTTGCAACCCCCTCTAAATCCTCCCTTCCACTATCCCTGTCAAAAAATAAATCAGTTTCCAGTAAATTAGTTTCATTAAATGTTTTCTCTCCATAAATAGGAAGCTTCTGTCATTCCTTAGAATTATTTTTTTTATTAACTATTATGAGTATACTCCCACAGATATGAACGGTACTACTAACCCACTGAAAGCCTAAATAAACCAAGGTCTATGGATATGTGTGGAACTTAAAGTACCACTGTACTGTATTTTTTTTACATCTGTGCAGCAGATTTGGACATCTTTTCACATGTGCTAGAAAAACCCTGAGTGTTTTTTCAGTTAATGCCAAAAGCTGGAAAGGACCAAATTGCAAGAATTAGTTATTTGTAGCTTTCTTCTATTTATCTACATCAGCAGTAGGGAGCTAATACTGAAGGAAGTAAACAACATCAATTGATTCCTTTTAATGACACTCTCCCTTTCTAACTTTTGTTGGTAGGATCTTGTTTGCCTCTGTTTCTTGTGCAGTTTTCTTAAGTATCTTGTACTTGTTCCTGTTGGACATATGGTATATGTTAGTTCCAATGTTTTTACTGTGGAGCAAAACGTTAAACTCGAATCCTGCTTCTTTCAACTAAGAACCAAATATGGAGGCGGCATGCCTAGAAAGTTTTGTACTTGCTTTAAAATATATAACCTAGCTAGGTATGTTGAAGTTTACTAGAAGTACCTTGATGCCCATAGCATTTCTCAGCCTCCTCATTCATTAATCTCATCCCCCATTTTATGGTAGAGTGCCAGGAACAACTTCATGATCCCTTTCTTTCAACAAAGGACCAAGTGGCTCAACTTGGGAGGGAGAGGAGAAAGGGAGAGAGTACTCTAGCTTGTGAGGGAGAGGATAATCGGGGAGATCATCCCGAGGTCAGCATAGCTGGCAAACTTATGAACAGGCAACAGTTCCATTTCAGGATCTACAAGTCTTGATGTGGCTAGGCAATCTAAATCACAAAAAGAACTTGAGCTTGTGAAATGTGATTTTTCTGGAAAACTAAAATTCTTTGCTTTTGTGCATGGCTTTTTGTCATATTCCTATGGTAGGTCAAAACTTACTCCTATTAACTTTCTTGTAAACATGGTCCATAATGTAGAGGTTATTCCTAGAGCCTGATGGCTTATTCTAAGTGTCTGTTTATAGCTAATCACTTTTTTCCTTATTGTGCCTGAATGAATTTATTTCACTTGCATTTAGGAACTCCTTGAGAAATTTCCAAATATAGGGAAGAGGTATGAATGTCTCTCTACGGTGTCTCTTAAACTGCGGAATGAACTGGATAGTCAGAAAGCACTGGTGGCTGACATAATGAGGCTGCTTTCATTAGAAGAGAGTAAACAAGTCAAAAGACTTCAGTATGAAAATGAGAAACGGAATGGTCTTCTCCAGAGTTTATTGAATAAACTGAAGGTACTAACTTAAAATGCTGAATGTGTAGATGCTTCATATTGCTTTGGTTTGTTTTTTTTTAATAAGCTCTCAATATAGAGAGCTAGGATTCTGCATACTTCAGCTGTGATTTATGTGAAGGTATATCTTGTGGAAAATAAGTTGATAGTAAAAGCGTTACAATCCTGGAAAACTGGAACTATTTAGTTAATCAAATTTAGCTTTTACCAGTAGTCCAGCTGCTTTGCATAGCATTTCATTAACAATAATTGATTTTAATTGGGAAAATACATTTTCTTTCTGTATTCCATAAATCAAATTAAGGCCCCTTAAGTATCTTAGTGTCGGGTAGAGACACGCAAGATGCCTTGGAGATTCCAGTTTATTCTGTAAAACTATCCAAGTAGCTTGATACTTCTGTAGCCTTGCAAACCTTCCTTAATTTGTCGTTCAAAGATTCCAATTATCAAGAAAAAAGTGAAGGTAATCAAAGAAAGAACTCCTGTTATCATATCATTTAGTGTACTTTATGCTGAAGTGGTTTTGTTTATTTACTATGAAATGTTAAGGTGATTTTGTTGGGAATGGGGTGGGAGGTCGGGCAGGGTGAAGTTCATGTCCGGTATACAAAAATACTGGACGTGGTCTTGAGTCAGTCATATATATATGTCCATTAGCTAAAAAGTTTAAGAAATATTCCAAAGAACTTTATTTCATAACTCCACTTATGTTTTGTTTTTTCTTTGTTTCCTGTAAATGCCTTTCAACTTATACAGTCAAAGATGTTTAAGACATAAGAAGTGATCTTGACTGGAATAAAGCTTTAAATAAGCATTACTTTTGTATATTATCTGCAGCTTTCACAGCTCTTAAGAGAAAATAAATACAACCAAAAAAAAGTAAATGCAACAAAAATACTTTGCTTTTCAAAGTCCGGATTCATGGAAGGTTATCTAGCACCTTTTTAGACTTTTCACCCTTTTTAGGACCCTATAGAAAAATAGCAAACTTTAGAAATGCTGACCCAGATGGAAGTCTTTCATGCTATTGCATGTGTGAACTTAATTTCTTTAGCCATATTTTAGTTGTCCTGGATGTCTACAGACTATGAGAGTGAATAGATTGCATTATATAATAAGGCAATTTACCTGGATGCTGAGTACCAATTTGAAGCATACTCACTAATACATCCTGTTCTTCTACAACAGTTTCTGTTCAGTCGCGTTTGCTCAAAGAAATGTAACTATTACACTACTGTTAACAAGTATGAAATGGAACTGCTCGAGGAAAAGAGAAAACAAGATCAGCTACAAGCTCAGATTCAGTTCCTCAGGAAGATTTATTTGAACCAGAGCGAAACATCTTCTCAAGAATTAAACATCAGTGAAGCGCTGCACAGTTTGCAATTGGATGCAGAGGTAGCATTTGAAGCAATTTTCAGACAGAAAGACTTGAATATATCATAGTATGGGGTAACGTGGTGGTGCTAATCCAGTGCCATTGCTTTTATCTCTTAAGACTTTGCTTAAGAGGGAGGTAGAATTCTTATTTTTCTGTGCTACTAATTCTATAATATGAGGATTCTGGTTTATATAGTGGCTCAAAGAGAAATTATTGCATTGTAAGACAGCTGGAATGTTGTTTTCTGATTTGCCATGTAAAATACATACTACCTGGTAGAAAGATGGCTTTTTAAATAATGACAGAAATTTGTTCTAATATGTATATTTTTCCCCCTTTCCCCTTCCTACCTGCCCTAGAAATGTAGATTGTCTTCTCATTTTCCCAACTCGGCTTAATTTGAGTTTAGTGAAATTCCTTTAATGTGATAATTAGACGCTAAAACAGACTTCCTACAAATCTTGATAGCTAAGAGACCAAAATGTGTATTTACTGCTTGGATAGCCTATGTGTCTATTTAAACATGAATCTTTTTTTTTTTTTTTAAGAGCATTCTCAAAGATGTATCAGAAATGGAAAGTGAACTTCTCTGGATAGAGACAGAGCTACAACAGGAAGAGAGTGCTAGAAAAGAAACAACACAATTCTGGGAAGGTTGTTCAGGAACTCACTTTGATGTGAATAAACTTACAGAAGGGTTAAAGAAAGATAATGAAAGGCTTTCACAAGCCCATAGATTCTGGACTCCTAAAGTAAAGGTACAGTTAAGTCTTCCTCAGTCAGAAAGTTTTTTGTGTAAGGACTCTGTAAATGCCTTTAATCTGATTGAAAATGAAACAAAAAAAAAAGGCTATTTAAAGATTATTATTGTCACACTTACAGGTAAGTATGAATACAGTAAGACAGAACCACAGACTCGTTTGAGTTGGAAAAGACTTGCTTTGTAAAAGGTTTTACAGATGTGGGAGGTGGGGTGGTTTTGCATTTTAGACTGAATTCTAGAAACTGTAGGTTCAAAATTGTTGCGATCACTTTCCTCCAGGCTTTATGCCCACAAGATTGTCTGCTCTCTTCAGGCCAACTTTATCAGAACTTCTTTAGCAGTTTTTAAAAATGAAGTGTAACTTATATTCTCATACATTTTCAAACTCCAGAAAGTCAAGTTATTCTAAAGGTAGTTCAGTCTTTTTTTCCTCTTCTTTCCTACTTGCCTTCTGCACCTTTGACAGAAAAGTCCAAGTGTTTTATGGCATTAAGTTCATTATGAAGAGCATTTCATGAGATCTCATCTCACTGATTAAATATATTGAATGTTGCTCAAAAAACAGGTTATAGGAGAGAATCCACTACCTTCTGATTAGTTGTAGGTACAGTCTTCCTAACAAGAATATCCTGGAAAAGTTCCTGGAGTGTTCATAATATTATTCCTTCTACAGGTATTGATCTAAAGTATGAAGAGCTCATCTCCCTTCTTCCCAAGTGTGACTCAGTTCTGTCCTGTTAAGTTTAACCAGTTCTTATAAGTTTCTTCCTTAGAGTCAATAACCACTCTTGACTTCAGGATTTCCAGATGTTGGCAGGCTTTTAGGATTTCCTGACAGACGTTAC
This sequence comes from Piaya cayana, assembly GCA_013389865.1. Classification (NCBI taxonomy): domain Eukaryota; kingdom Metazoa; phylum Chordata; class Aves; order Cuculiformes; family Coccyzidae; genus Piaya; species Piaya cayana. The sequence continues at coordinate 168,273 of WAAB01020683.1, read as the reverse complement.
GTAGATCAAAGCTTTTTTTCAAACAAATAAATCTAGTATTACTGTTGTTTCCTGATAAGTCTGAAGTTTTTTTTATCTGACATGTTAAGCATATGAGTTTCTAGACCAGTCCACTGTGTATGTTTTCTTTCAAATGGTTTCAGTGGACATTTTATAGCAACAAAAACTCTGCTTGTTTCTGTTACTGACCTTCAAGAAGTCTTTCCAACAATACCTCCTTTGTTACTGTCTGAGTTAACGCAGAAATACTGGTAGAATTGCCATGCAGAGTCCTTTTCTTGTACAGTTTTCTGCCTCCCTCTTTTAGAAATGAAACCAGACTTATGAGTGTTACTGATTCAGTTTCTGATAGACATCTTTAAATGGTATACTGAAACAATAATATGCAATGAATACAGGCCAAAAGACTGTCTTCATTTACTTTATTTCTAGCTGAGAATTATTTAACTTATCTGTGTGACGCTATTTATTTTCAGATACTCCTTGAACTTTCTTCAGAGCTGGATGCCAGGATTGCCAGTTACAGTAAAAATGCTGATGTTGAATTGAAACAGAGAAAAGAGAAAAGTGAAGAGTTGTTTCAGGAACTAAACACTCTTAAAGAACAACTGGCCCCTGGTGCTTCTGCCAGTCATGCATTAGAAGAAAATTATAGGCTTCATAACAAATTAAAGGCTGCAGAGCAAGATAGAAAGGTACCAGTATTTGTTTCTAAGGAAAACTTTGATGCTTGTCTTCTAAGTGAGAGTACTTCAAACTGAAAAGAAAATAAACATTGATGGCAGCTGTAATTCTGTACTATACAACATGGTGGCCCAGAGTGTACTTCGTTTTTCCAGCTTTTTTTATTCCCAAAGTGGAAGCTTGAGTTCTTGTTTGTAATGTGATTATTTTAATTACCTATTTTCTGTACATAAATAGATGTCAGCTTAAAAATTTGTATAAAATGTTCCCATCTGGTTTTGAAGTCTCCATACTAATAGTGTGATACTCCTGATGCTTCTTTTAAGCACGTAGTATGCACTATGTCAAACTGAAAGCTGGAGGAGAATCCTGTGTCTAATGCTGGGAACTGAGGACACGTTTCTCTGTCCTAGTTTTATGTCGCTGTTCCACTTGTTCAAAGCACTTTTTTCTGGAACACGCAAGCCTAAGAGGAAAAGGTGGCACAACAGTGTTGCCATAAAGTCTAGTTGCCATAAAGTCTGTAGTGTTGGATTTTTAATCATAACTGATTATATCCCAACAGGATATGGAAATAAAAATTCAGAACTTGGAAAATGTAATAAATGAAGTAGGAAAAGAAGTCAAAGAGAGAGATGACAGAATAAGCAAGTTACAAGCAGAGACAAGAATAAAATCGGTGACAAGCGAGCAAACTCAATTGCAAGTTAAACTAGATGAGACAGAGAAGTGCCTCAAAACTGCCTTAACTGAGATTCAGAGTCTCCAGGTATGTGCAAAATACTTTTTCTCATTCTTTCCTGTCCTGAGAGAGACAGCATGCATGCTTGAGACCAGCTCTAGATTAAACATAACACTCTAAAGTCAATTTATTTTTCCATGTAACATTCTTAGAGTAAAACTCTACTCGCCTGTTGAATATGCAGTTTAAAATTCTACTAATGCAGACTTCAGAGACAGGATTTAAAATCCCATGTTATCATGTTAGAAGCCAAATGTATCACTTCTACATGATGTTTCTGGAACATTCTAAAAAAAGTCCAAATTTTGAAACTGAAGCATGGACTGGTTTTTCTATTTAATATAGTTGTATAGTAGTTCAAAATTTCCAGGCTTATATTTGCAAAGAAGTCAGCAAAATTTGCTGAAATAAGATTGTGTTAAGATGCCAACTAATGCTACAATGCTAGCTGGTAATGCGGGCATTCTTACCCCAAAGTAACTTCTGTTTCCAGTCGTGTCCTGCAAAATCTAGCAGGTTATATTTAGGATACAAAGTAAGCAACTCTTAAAGTAATTGCTAATCAACAAACCTTTCTTCATAGCAGATCTTTTATTTTATCTTCAGGGAAAACTAGACAAAGATGCTGTGTCATACAAAGAAGAAATTGATCATCTTAAAACAGAATTGGTAAAATTCGATATGGAAAGAATGAAACAATCCAAATGTTTTGAAATTAAGTGAGTTCATATTTTACCTCATTATGATTCTCAGCTACTTGGGTTTTAGCTTCTACTTTTCTGTTTAACTTTTTCAACAGAATGAGAAGTGAGTGTTTGGCTTTATGTCCTATGTTTCTATTGTAGCGAGATTCCAGACAAAGTAAAAACCATTTCCATCTTAGGTTGATTACAAAGGTCTTTCCTCATGCACCCACCAAAATCTTTCAACCCGTGTTCAGCCAGAAATGTCAAAAGAAAGTGAGGGGAAAGCAGTAACTGAAATTACTATGTCCATGGAGAGAAGGAATACACAGAGAATAATTCTAGTCCAACTTCTGTTTGTAATACACTTTATCTAAAATCTAACTGATAATAAGTTTATGTAGTTTTGCCTGTACGAGTTGGGTATGGTTTGTATCTAATAGCTCATTTTGAAAATCAAACTAGCTGTCTTGCAACTGTTATAATTAAACTGACACTTTTTTTTTTTCTCCTTCCTCCCTTCCTGCCTCAAATAGACTTGCTAATTATAAAGCTATTATAGAACAAAAAGAACATCAATTAAGAGACTTAAAAGAAGAACTTAGAAGAGCACACCAAGAACAAGATGTTACTGGTAAATTCAAGATAAATATAAGGAATTCTTTCATGCTAAACATTCAGTTTTAAGGTTATATGGTTGAAGTCCAGATTGAGATGCAGGCCTTTTACCTGAAAGAATGTGAGGGCGATTGAGTGCTTTGGAAAATGAGATGGAAAGTAAACTTTTAACTGCACATACGCTGCATTAGAATCAGCAGTTCCTGTGGTTTTTCTCTAGCCATATTTGATGTTGTGGTGGGATAAGCTGCAGCTGTAGTAGCTCACATTGCTGTTATTTCCTTAACTGACATCACATAAGAATAGCTAGTTCTCATCATAACTGACACACCTGAAGCTGTAACTATTTTAACTCTAAAGTGAACAATCTCCTAAGGTTCATGATAACTCCCTGGCAGTGTGAATACTGGGAGGTGTGTTTCTCTATAAAAACAGATTAACTGTTGCAGTTGAGATCTAGTGAGGTTTTACATATAAGACCATAGGAATGAATAGGCTAAAAATTATATTGACTTGGTTTTAAGCACTGTCCAAATAACACACAGCTGTATAAACCTTTTCTAGTGCTGCAGCAAACAGAAGCTCCTTGGCAATCCCAAACACCCATTACTTGTGGTGGTGGCAGTGGCATTGTCCAGAGCACGCAAATACTGATTCTAAAATCTGAACATGCTAAGCTTCAGAAAGAGAACTTGCACCTGAAGAAACAAAGTGATCTTCTGCTGAGGTGAGTATGGAGATGATCAGCAATGTGTTATATCATTGGTCACTATTAACCTATGCATGTCATTAGAGTTTATAGGAAATCTATAGGAGAGAGTAATTATGACTAGTAGTAGTAGGGTAAATTTTCTAGATTCTTTCACATAATAAACTTTTGTTTAAAGCTTATATTTATTGGTTTTATATATATGACTTTTGATCTTTAAACGCCTTTCTTCCATAAGGATTTCTTAAATACTGGAAGATAAATTGTATGTTGGAAGACATTTTAGCTTAAATTAAAAAAAATTGTGCATTTGAAAGTGAAGCAAGATACACAGATATGGTCTTGCATTGACATATCTGTCATGCTGTCTAAAGACAGAGGAACTGTCTGTTAGGAATTTTTTCATTATTTAAAGGAACCGCTTCATTTTTTTTTCCTAATTGAATGCTGCATTATTTTGCTCTTTGCAGTAATGAGCGTCAACTGAAAGACGAACTTAGGAAATGGAAAGAAAGAGCCCTAAAATGGAGAGAAAAATCTTTAAGTGAACACACTCGAGAGAAGGTACCAAAGTCTCCAAAGACAACAGTGTCTTCTTCCCTTAAAGAGCAAATGCCTCCACCCTCAAAGGAACCTGTTTCTCAGGAAACTGTGACTCGGGACACAACATCATCTCTGCCACTGCCTCATCCAACAAATTTCTTTGATAATTCTGGTTTGAGTAAACTAATGGGTATGTAGCACAGTAGTGTTGTCCCATAAAGACCTGGAGAGGAAATATAACAGGTGGTCTGCAAGTTGAGGTCTGCTTTTCCATACTCAGACCAGAAACTTGCATGACAAGACAATTTTTTTAATGTTTTGTCAGCTGACTGAAGGGCTGACCAGCTGGAGCTGTGAAGGTTATATATGCTTTACCAGACCCTCAGTACTTAAAGGAGTCCTTCACCCCCTGAAGATTATACAAGTTGTTTTTTAACTTTTGGCTCAGTGGAAGTATTGATGATAGACTTTAAAATGTTAATTAGCAGAATATCGTTACTACATAGCTGATGCCTTAAAATGTTTTGCTTTTTAACTTTACATTAGTTAAGCACAGACCTCTGGCAAAACTATTCAGAGTTAACTTGGTGGTTAAGTTTCTTTTAAACTTCTTTTTAAGATGGTAGGCTTTAGTCTTTGACATTGAATCTGCCAGCTTGCCTGGCTCCAGTTGCAGTGATATCTGTCTTGATAACTTCTGTTCCTTGGCTCTACTCAGAATTTCTTGTTTCTGGCCTGGTGACTTCTGGGGAAGTTTCCTAGTGATCTACGCTAGCTTATATTAATGATGCTACCCTCATCATTACACATGCTTCTAAAAATTTGCAGAAGGCCTCAGCAGACATGTTGAAGAGTTAAACGATTTTTAAGGTGTCAATGTCAGATTTCCATAAAGAATGTTACTCCTCGCTGTTTCTTGTGATGACCAACTCTAGTAATAATGCAGACTTCCTCACAACACAAAGCTCTCTAGAGGAAAGCTTTGATAGTTGACATTTAAAACACTAATCAAGATTAAATTACTGTATTTCTATTGCTTGTCTAACTGCAAAAGTTTGCGTTACATTAATGTTTTTGTCTTCTGTATAGGTCTGCAACCTGCGGGGATAGAGCCCTCGGAAGAACATGTTGAGCGTTGGTTCAAAACTCCAGAGAAAGAGCGCACCCTCGATTGCGCCACCCAATAAAGCTGCTCTGTTGTAAGCTGCCTCTGCTGTGGCTACAGCCAGAACCTGCCTACATGAAAGATAACTGCTCCAGATCAAACGCCATCAACTTCTTCCACAAATTCTAACTAATTTGATGTTTATAGGGCACACAGTTAAGAGCTCCTATTAAACCTCTTACAGTGTTTCTGCAGCTCAGCCAATTTTGGTGCCAAGAGTAAATTTTATTTTGTATTACCTTTAAATATACACCTAGTTCTTATTTGAAGCTGGGTATCGGACTTCTATTTCATAGCAAGCATGGGACATGATGCTTTCCTGCTACTCTAGTAAATGGATGATTAACTGGATCATCGGGGCTGCAAGCTGAACTGTTTTACTAGCCTATTTTATATGTATTGTGAGATCTACTTTTTTGTATGTTTTGTAGAAGTCCATTTGTTTTGTCAATAAACTTTAAGCATTTAAAAATATTCCTGCTGGTTACTTCACTTGCACTGTCATCCAAGGATGTTTATTACAATATTCAGTGTCTAAAGACTATCTTTTATAGTAATCTCAACACTTTGGTCAGTTAGGGTTTTGTGTGTCCTCCATAGATCTTTGCAGTAATTAAGAGCAGAAATTTACTCTTGCACAAGTCAATTGCTGGTGTTTTGGTTTAATTCTTCTTTCTGAGTCTCTCTGTTAGGATGTGTTTGAAGTCTTAAAGTTGGATACTCCTCCCTTTCTGCCCCTTGCACCCTCCACTGCCAACTTGAATTTGGCACTCAAAACCTGAGATCAACTGTGTTAAGGATTAAATGATCATCATGAGATGAGAAAGTCATACCTCACAAAAATACTTCAGAGATTTTTCATAAACAACTATCTGTTTGCCCTGAGTGGCTGAAAACTGCTAACTACTAAGAAACTCCAAGTACCTCTAAATCTCCTACCTGGAATGTATTTTGGGAAGCTTTTAAATATATTGCTAGGCAAAAACATACAGGTTCTAAATTCTAATACTGAGCTCACCACCGTCGTCTTTCCTACCACAGCTATGGGTATGTAGGAGCAATTTATTTCTGAACACTGGTGAGCACAAAGTGTTGGTATTTGTGTGATGTGGTTTTCATTTTGGTGTTGGTGTGTTGGCATTTTTTTTTTTGCAATTTCCTACTGTGTATTTGGCTAGCAGCTTTTTTTTTCAGTCCTTATATTTTGGTGTTCTAATAAAAGAATTAAACTGCCTTTTTCCTTCCAGAAGGGGGGGAACTAGATCTTTTCTATAAAAGATTTTAAGGGGGGGGTGGGTTTATTAATATTTTTCTTGCTTGAAACATTTCTAGAGTTGGAGATGTCTAGTGATCAAGTTAAAAACAGACCTGTCTGAAATCAGTAGGCAAAAGGTGTTCGGACAGAAGGATAAATGCTTTCAGAAAGCTTTATAAATATTTTGTTTATTGGGGAGCTGATTTTATGAAGCCTTAAAAAGATATCACAGCTTAGCGGAGAGCTGAGAAGATCTTTAATATTACTGACCTTTGTGTACATGTCCTAGTTTACCCACAGAACTTGCTTTTCTGAGGAAAACGCACCCAAGGGAACTTCAGGCACAATTTCAAATTCTTTGAGTGCTGTGAGTAGCTTTAAGTCTAGTGTGAGGTTTATAACTAAATTACTTTGTCATAGAATTTTCCAATTGGATATTCAGTCTAACTTAAACTACTCAATACAAAAAGAGGGGAAGGGGAAAACCACAATTTATCATGCAAGTATTGTCTGAGTTTGGAAGTTGACATCTTGTATTGCAAAAGAGACACTGCTGGTTGCAAAACTGGGAGGAGGGGCTGATGCACTTGAAGCCTTCTTTACTTCCTTTCTGCTTAGAAAGGCTATGGAATCTCTTTCTCTGGAGATGTGCAAAACCTGTCTTGATGTGTTCCTGTGCAACCTACTGTAGGTAAACCTGCTTTAGCAAGGGGGTTATATCCAGAGGTCCCTCCAGCCCTGACCATTCTGTGATTCTGCTTGGAGAAAAACATGCTTGTGGCCTTTTTTTTTTTTTTTTTTTTTTTTTTTTTTTTTTTTTTTTTTTTTTTTTTTACTGAGAATCTTGCCAATTTCTTGAATTCCTTAGGAAAAACAGACAGCTAACGCTGATGATCTTTGTCCCTTCCTGTGCTGGAGAAATCACACTTTTAAAATCCTGAGTTTCACTAGATGGCAGCATCTTATTCTTTCTACAGGAAATTACGTTCCTCTAAAGAAATTTACCAGACTACAAATCCCAAAAGGCACAGCAAAAAAAAAAAGTATTAAACTTCCTTTTGCACAAAGGTCGGTAAACGTAAGCTGCTTCTGCTCTCGTGTTGGGTAACTACAATATTTATTTTTAAATGCTTCCTAGAATTGGTGTGGGAAATATTCCTAAAAACTGATTGTTAGGTGATTTGGGGAAGTACTTGGACTGATCAGGACTTCCCCGCCCCCAGTGAAAAGATGTATGTGACAACAAACAACGAGAAAGAGCTTTTGCCTTGAGGGAGGACTTTAAGTTCATTTTTAGATGCTTAGGACTTGCTGCAATTAGTAGAACTTTTACCAGAATTCTGTTTAAGGAGTTACATTTTGCAAAGCTCGGTATGTTTCATAGCTGACCTTCAGAGGCATCCTAAGATGTCTTTTTACTACTCAACCCAAAAAGTGATTTTAAGGTATTGTACTTTCCCCTAAGTAGAAGGCGAGTCTCACTATTTGCTTAGGAAACTGTTCTTTTGGCTTGTGCTTTGTCTCTTTCTTCCTCTGTGTGTGCCCGAGCTGGGGGCAGGGGGAGCCTAATGTGAAGCATTTTGGTGTCTTCAGTCATGGTCCGTAACTCCGTGTGACTTTTATTTAAAGTGAGATAATGTTTTTTATATTGAACAGAAAGAATTTTTCTGTTAGACTGCTTCAGAAGACTGATGTGTTGATTCTCTAACCTTCAACAAAACGTTTATTTTCCTCCAACTTTTCTTGGGAAAAGCTGCTGAGAAAAGAGGATTTCTATTCAAAATTGGAGAAAGGAATAATTGATTTAAGATGTAGGACACTGAATTTGACTCAGTAATCAGAGTCACAGTATGGATTTGAGCATCTCCAGATGATAGCACAGATTGCTAATGTAGGGGAGATTACAGCATCTTTACTCTGTATGTTCAATTCTTGTTTATATTTAAAGACTTCAGGTTAATGGGATGCCTTCCTACACTTTTAGCTACATAAACTTTGCTGTCTGGATTATAAAAGCGCAGAAAACTTTACTTATTGGGAACCCAGTTAAAAAACACTAGATATTGCACTCTGACTGGAACGTTTCTTGGGCAGTTGTTTGAATCATAGAATTTCTAGGTTGGAAAAGTCCTGTGAGATCATCAAGNCCAGCTCCCTCCTCTCCACAACCTCCCTTCAGATACTTGTAGAGAGCAATGAGGTCTCCCCTCAGCCTCCTCCTCTCCAGGCTAAACAACCCCAGCTCTCTCAGCCGTTCCTCATAAGGTCTGTTCTCCAGCCCCTTCACCAGCTTGGTTGCTCCTCTCTGGACTCGCTCCAGAGCCTCAACATCCTTCTTGTGGTGAGGGGCCCAGAACTGAACACAGGATTCAAGGCACAATTTGCAGTCCAGCCATTCCTGTGTGCCACTGAACAATGTCCTTGAGTACCTTGTCTACCCATATTTTAAATACTTCCAGGGATGGTGACTCAACCACCTCCTGGGGCAAAATCGTGCTATTAAGTAGTTTACTTCTTAAATAACCAAAAATCCTACTTTTGAATTCATAGTGGTGAGAGGATGGCATTTGCTTTTACTTGTTTGCCTGCGAATTTCCATGCTGCATTTCTCNCCAGCTCTCTCAGTCGTTCCTTTCTTTAAACATAACGCAGCATCTTAAAATGTCTGCTTGGGCAGAAGATGGTTGCGTTTTGCCTTTTGGCTGCTACAGATGGAGGAAGGTGGAACCTCCTAGAGGTTCTCTACAGCTTGCCCCAAGCTCAGCAGTTGCCTGAGAGCAGGCAACACAAGAGAGGGAGAGACAGGGCAGATCTTCATTCCCCACCCCACTCCTACCTTGTTGGAGCTGGGAATCTGCTGTGCCAGAAAAATCCTATGAAAATTCAGAGCAGACAGCAAGACCAGGCTATTGTATGGAATTTATTGCAGTCTAGGCAGTTGATGAGTTTATAGTTTGAGAAGAATAGAAGACAGACCTTCTTTCTAAGAACACAGTGGTGGAAATGCTAGATTACAAAATATTGTACTTCTGTTTCATCTTGACCTTTTTTTTTCACTCCTTTTCCTGTTTAATAAAGAATAAAGTCCAATTTCTGTTATAGTAAAGCTTGACTTTCGAGCTCCATTAATCTTTTTGTGGTCCTTGCTTATGGCTGAGGCAGCCCCTGCCCCCTCAGAACCCTAGATGGCTGAGAGTCACACTACAGCCAAACAGGACAATTGGTGATATGGTTTGATGGCAGATACACTATGAATTGTGTCTAGTTTTTTTAATACCTTTGCATCTGATTCCCAGGGAGTATTGTCGGCTCATCTTTCTATTAAAGATTCTGTGATCTCTTTTGTCTGTACAGGTCAGCAGGATGGGTCGGCTTGATGGGAAGATCATATTGCTGTCTGCAGCAGCACAGGGGATTGGACGAGCGGCTGCTATAGTGAGTAGGAAAGTGCTTGTTTTCCTGTACCTAAGCTAAGCTCATTCAATGACACAGTTTTCAACTTACTAAACCACAGATAAAGCCAAAGCTACTCTTTGAAAAAAACAGGGAATAAAAGTCACTTTGACCTATCGTGCATGCATTGTGCCATTTGGATTTCTGGAAGTCTTCAGCTCTGACGGGTGACGTTAGGCAAGGATGAGGGCAAGATCTCAGAACACCTTCAACTGCTTTTCTAAAAATATATGGTTGTTGTGTCTGTGCCTTTAGTCCAATATCTCTACTGCTTTGTTCTGGGAGATGATAAGAAGAAATACTCCTTCTATCCTCCTTACCAGGCTGGATACTGCAAAGATCCCCTGCAGCACAGCCTTGTTATATCTCCATTAAGAGCTGACATAACCAAATCTATGTGACACTAACAGCACAGCTACAACGTACTTCACAGTGAGCAACTGTGAGAAATCCTTTACAAATTTTATTTAGTTACTGTTAAACAGAACTCTATCTCTGTATTGACTCTTTGGTTAACTTTATTTCCTTTTTGCTTGTTTTATGCTGCTTCTTCTGTCTTCCTTCTTCTATAGTAGATAGAGAAGCTAGCAGAATAATCTCCATATCTCTGTAAGGTAATCAATAAGCCAGGAAAAGCTCCTGTAAGTAAGATTTTTGCCAGATTAGCAGTTTTTCATGCATGCAGTTAAGAGTGCAGAAAACAGTTGATATCAGCACTTACATTAAAACACTCAAATAAGTAGTTAGTTTTCCTGATGATTTAACTTTGTAAATACCCAATAAGCCACAGAAGGCTAGCATGTTTAATGCCACTATCCTCTTAAACTGCACTTGAGATACTAATTTTGAAGATTAGGGGCTACAGTCTGAGATGTCAGAATACTTTTGACACAGAGGTTACTTTGTTAGCATAGTTGTTCATTTATCACAGTGCAGAGAATGCAAGTTTTGAAAGGAGCATTAAGAATGAAGGGATATAGAACATAGAATCACCAGGTTGGAAGAGACCCACCGGATCATCGAGTCCAACCACTCCTATCAAACACTAAACCATGTCCCTCAGGATCTCGTCTACCCGTGCCTTAAACACCTCCAGGGAAGGTGAATCAACCACCTCCCTCAGGAGCCTGTTCCAATGCCCAATGATCCTTTCTGTGAAAAACTTCCTCCTAATGTCTAGCCTAAATCTCCCCTGGTGGAGCTTGAGGCCATTCCCTCTTGTCCTGTCCCCTGTCACTTGGGAGAAAAGGCCATCCCCCTCCTCTCTACAACCTCCTTTCAGGTAGTTATAGAGAACAATGAGGTCTCCTCTCAGTCTCTTCCAGGCTAAATAAGTAAGTATCTCTAAGTATCAAAGAAAACTCATGCTTCTTTTGATATTGCTCTAATCCAATTATTTGGATGCAAAGGATTTTCATAAAGTTTATATGCAATCGTTCCTTTTTTTCTGACTTGTGCCTTCACACGTCAAGTCCCATAACTTCATTTAAATTCATTAACACAGTCAATTCCAGGTCTGTGTGTTTGTAACATGCTTGCTAGCACACAGGCAACTAATAAGTGAAATAATAATCTCAGTCATCTTAGCGTGGTTACTGTTCTTATACTTTATTTATGGGTTCCTTACTTTAAGGAAGAGATCCTGAATCTTTCTTGCATCGTGTATGTCTCAAGGATATGTGGTAAATTATGTCCTTTACATCCTGACATGCCCAGGATAAAAAGTAAGAAATCGGCTCCCTTCAGCCAACTTTTGTTTCAAGCCAAAAGGGAAATAGGAAAAAAAACAGATTTTATTTCTGGAAAGATCTGGAGAATCTAAATATAAACTGCATGTCTTACTTGTATTCTTCAGGCTTTTGCTAAGGAAGGAGCCCAAGTCATTGCTACAGACATCAATGAGTCCAAACTGCAAGAACTGGAGAAATACCCAGGTAAATGACCTGCAGCAGGCATTAGTTCAGCTCTCCTGAGTTTTGTTGTAGAGTGGCTGAAGTATAATTTGAGGATAGGGCAAAAATCAAAAGGCCAGAAAAATAATCGAAAATATCCAGACTAATTCTTTAAATGTTGACATTGCTTTATTTTTTGTGGAACGGCAGAAATTTAGCATGTAAAATACTGCGACATCAGCATATCAAGCAGAATATTATTTCAGGCATGTGGAGTAACTTTGACTCTTGTGTCACAGAAGCAGTTGATTTCAGTTTTAGTGTCTTCCTGAGAAATATGTTAAGAGGATAGCTCTCTAGTAGAATTACTGTGTCTTCAGAAACCAATTCCACCAACACTAGATATTCCTGTTTGTACAAATGCTCAGGCCTGAAGGTTGCTTTCCTACTGGTTGTTGCACGAATTTAAGTAGAACTCTTGCTTGGTGAGTTTCCACATTGAGGTGAATCACTGAGAAAGGGACTGTTCTGAAAAGCCACTAACTTGAATCATAGATGCAGTTCTCAGCACTTCAGAAAAATACACTGCTGATCTTTAGCCAAATACACTGAAATGAGTACCATGTTTTTCTAGGCATTAAAATACGGGTTCTGGATGTCACCAAAAAGGAGCAGATAGAAAATCTGGCCAAGGAGATTGAAAGGATTGATGTTCTCTGTAACATAGCAGGGTAACCAGCTTCTATTTGATCTTTCTCCTTTTTCCAGTTTTCCCCAGCCTTCACAAGTAATTTCTTTTACTTCAATTCATTTTATTTATTTTTTTAAATGCATTTTATATCTTTAATATAAATTGTCATGTGTTTTCATCAACACTGAAGTGTTTGGGTGCTCTATACCGATGGCTTTTTCTCTGTCTCTTTTCATTTTCCTATTACCAAATATTTCACTGCACGATTGCATCTCTGTTTTGTTCTTGATACTCACCAGAAGAAAAGTGCTTTTGCTTGCGTTTTTATCCCTCTTTTTCAGGGTTGTAAGGTTTAGCTATTATGAAATAGCAATGGAAAAACATTAAAAGTCATAGAAATGTAAACCACAGACAGTAATTCACTTAGGGCACTTATTCTAGGTTTGTTCATCATGGAACCATTCTGGAATGTGAAGAGCAAGACTGGAACTTCACTATGAACCTCAATGTTCGCAGCATGTATCTAATGATCAAGACATTCCTTCCTAAGGTAACTGTTTGTTGCCCATGATTTTTAGTCACTGCTGCATTGTGTATAAAGCGTGGGAGATCTAAGTTGTTGCCACTGGGACTGTCAGCACAAAGTCTGACCCAGAAAGGCAAGTATGCTGCTTTGTATAGAGGAGGCCCTNCTTTGTAAGCAGTTCCTCTCCAGCTTTCCTGTAGCCCGTTTCAGGTACTGGAAGGTCACTATAAGGTCTCCTCTCAGAGTCTTTTGTTCTCCAGGCTGAACAACCCCAATATTCTCAGCCTGTCCTCATATGGGAGGTGCTCCAGCCCTCTGATCATCTTTGTAGCCCTCCTCTGGACCCATTCCAACAGCTCCACATCCTTCTTACGTTGTGGATTCCAGTTTTATGATTTAAGAGAACTTATTGGGAATTTCAGGTTCTGCTTTATTGCTTAAGTCAATAGATCAAAAAGAGATCAGCACCTATTCATGCCAAATAAACCTTGTTACCCTCTGTGTCAGTTGCATGCAGGATAGTTCTGCAGGTTGTTACGGGCTATTCTGCTGGACCTGCAGATGACAAACTAGTTTGCATTTGAATAACACAAGTATTCTTTTGCAGATGCTTAAACAGAAATCTGGAAATATTATAAACATGTCTTCTGTGGCATCCAGTATTAAAGGTTGGTAGCTTGCTGGAGAGTTCCTTACGTAAATCTGTAAAATGATGAGAATGAAAAATAAGTGTTACACAGCTTTGAATTCAGAGGACACTGCTAATTCTGTGGAAGGATACAGTTAAAAAAGAGGTGAACACATCATAGAATCACCAGGTTGGAAAAGACCCATCAAATCATCAAGTCCACCCATAACTATCAAATACTAAATCATGCCCCTCAAACTCATACATATGCGCAAGAACACAGATGGAAAATTGCAGAAATATTAAGTTTCTTGCCTTTGTGTTTATGCATCTGTCCTGAATGTTTTTGCAGCATCGTTTTTACTGGTTTGTGTTAACTAAAAAGGAATTACTTGCAGTGATACTGTTATGTACATTCTTCAGAGAAACAATGACAAAATGGCAGTTGCATAAGCATTGTAGCTATGCTTGCCAAGGAAACCTGACGATGACTAACAGATTGGGCTCTGCTCTTCCTAAATCGTGATTTTATTACATTTCCTAGACTACTCCTCAAACTTATACTATTGAAAGGTTGTGTGCTTTACTCAGGTCTATACCCGAGTCAAATTCTGACAGTAAGCATTCTACTTAGCCTTCTACTAGCCAGCATTCTACTTAGGGAGGTACTGCAAGTGCTGCAGGAAATTCTGGAGTCCAGAAGCAAGTGCATATTGAACAAATTTGCCTTTTTTTTTTTTTTAATGTTTCTACGCTGCTTTCACATCGACCTTCTGTTAGGAGTTGTGAACAGATGTGTCTATAGCACTTCAAAGGCAGCAGTTATTGGTCTAACAAAGTCTGTGGCTGCTGATTTCATTGAACAAGGCATCAGATGCAACTGCGTATGTCCTGGTAAGTGTTCTTACATTATTTTGTAAACTACGAGCAGGTGCTAGAAGGTCTGAATTAGTTTGACATTATGAACAAAAAACAGATTTGCAAGTGGCAACTGAAGTTACCAGCCATCAAAACGAAAAAACAGCACATACTTGGAATGCTTCTGAGATTTAAAATAGGAAAGTTGTTACTTTTATAGTAAAGCTGGATTTTCAGTCTGTTAACCCAGCATACACACATAATATATGCATTACACAGAATTTTTATGTTTATTTTCAAGGACATAGCCTGGAGGGTAGAAGCAGGCAGGGGCTAGCTAATGGGCTAGTCATTGTTTGACCATCTGAAAAGTATTGAGTCTAATTCTCAGAAGTCTTGCCTTTTATCAAAATTTGGAGTCCTATGCTATAATTTATATTTATGCAATCTTTTTTCCCGAGTTATATTATGAAGTTACACATATGTGTTAAGACATGCAAACAGAAGTAATGAATGGCATTTTGGTTTTGTCATGATTGTTGTAGTTGATTTTTAATATTGAATTTAAAATTTTGCTTAGGAACTGTTGACACACCATCTTTACAGGAAAGAATCCAAGCCCAGCCTAATCCAGAAAAGGTGAGAAAGTAGTTTATTAGTTTGATCACATGTGTGCATGTATTTAACTCCCTTTTTAAAACATAAACAAAACAAAGCAGCATTTCTGCCCAGATTCAAGAATGTTCCCTGTTTCACAGTAACAATGATAACATAACGATAGTGTTTCCTCTTATAGTTCAGTCAGTTTGTATTCAAGACAGAAGCCTTAACAATGCCTCAGAAAGATACTTTACTTATTGAATACAGAGGGTTTGTCATCTGTGAAACTACTTGCAACTGTTGGTTAGAGTATCTGGTGGAAAAGTAGAAGATACTTTCTACTTTGTCATGTTGCAGCCATTAACTAATGGAAAATCATCATAGAAGGCATTGTGATCTATGCAATTCAAAATTATTTGGGATCCTTAACCATATTGACTAGATAACTGTGAGTGCTCATTTGAAAGGTCTGGGAATATCTGTCACCAAAGGAAGAAGGACTTACGTTGGCTTTATTCTGCAACCAGAGATTTAGGTCCAGTCTCCTCCTATTTTTTCAACCTGAAGTTTTTACCACTCTTAATCTTCCAATTCCTTTTTCTAGCATTAATTCCTTATCCAGTGTACTAAAGTAAGTTAGTGCTTAGGGCCTGTTGCCAGTATTATTTTATACATGTTGGGCTAATTGGATTTAAATAAGTTGGGGGATCTTAATATAACAAATGCTCTTATGCTTTTCTCTGTCTAGGCACTGAAAGACTTTCTAGCCAGACAGAAGACTGGTAGAATGGCTACTGCTGAAGAAGTGGCCAATCTCTTTGTGTACTTGGCCTCTGATGAAGTAAGTATGAAACTATTAAATTCCTCGTTGCAGAATTGCATGTTATTTTGCTGAATTGCAATAGAGAGTATTTGTTTTAGGAGCACTGAGCACTTCTATTGCCTTTGAGGTGGATGATTACAAAAATGAAACACTGACCTTAGTACTGAGTTCAATCTGTGATACAAAAGTACTCAATATTGACAGTGATCATTAAAGCATTAGGTATTTGGTGCTATAGCCGGGTGGTAGCATCCTGTCTGAGGAAACTGACTGTCCCTAGGTCACCGTATATGACAGGAGAAGTGGCCTTGTCTGCTTTTCCAAGTTTGCATCATGGCTGGGTCATGTTTTAAGGAGGTAGAATTAGGAATCATCACCTCCTTTGTTACTCAAGCAAGTATTTGTGTAGAACTACTGCAGATTTTAGGTCAGAAGGCTTAATATTCAGAGTGAATCTACCCTTTCAGCCTAAGAAAAGCAACAGACTCGCTGAGACACAGACCAAAGTGTTACAACCACTGCAAATACCGCCAACACTAACGAACACACATCCAGGTTATTTGAGATGCCATAAACTTACTATGAATCTAAAATTGAATTGGATTCCTGGACTTGCCCAGTACTCCTACTGAGCATAACACAATAATTTTATGGAATTAATTCAGTCTTAAATGTTGTTATCTATCAGTAACCTGGATTTCATTTTCAGCTTTATTTAGTGTTTCTCTAAAACCACTGATTTTTTTCCAGTCTGTTTATTACAGTTTTCAACCATAAGTAGATAGAATTCCAGTTTTTCTGTATATTCCAATATGCTTCAGTACTGGCATACAGAGCTTGTCAACAGCTCAGCTGCTCACACTTTTCTCCCCATGTAAATTTTCGATTGGTGCCTCTTATAATAACTGAACAGATTCTGCTCAGCTAACAGAGTTATTATTCCTGTAGGTGAGATATCTGAAGCCTGTGATTTATGTGAATTTGTACATTTAGAATGCACTCTCATCTTAATGCTTCTAATAATACTTTTGCTGCACTCCTCTGAGTAAGCTGAAAGGCTTTCATTTCTCATTTTTTATATTCTCTTTATTCAGATATTTTTGTAAACAAAAAAGTGTTTATATGACTAGTGTTTTGACATGGAAAAATTCTTTCCCTGTATTTGATAGCCATGAATAATTAATTACTGTTTCTTTTTATCTACTTTTAGTCTGCCTACGTGACTGGTAATAAACTAATCATTGATGGAGGATGGAGCTTGTGATTGGCCCTACCTGGAAATGGAAATTCATGCTATGAAAGTCAAAAAGCAAGAATCATGATTCTCGGTTAAGATAGCTTGCAGAGCTTTAGATCACTCACATGATTATCTCTCAAAACAAATTTGGTACATTTTTACTGCTCTACAATCTCTTTCTAGATTGTTCCTACTGATTCACTTCTTCCTAACCAGTGAAAGACTGGACTAGAATGTACTCCGTGTGGCTCTATTATATGATAAATCAAAAGCATGAACAAATAAACATTTAACATTTAAGATTAAAGAGGGTAAAGAATATTATTTAATGTACAAAATCTTAGTGAAAGAAATTAAATACTACCTTTATTCTCATCCTGCAAAGTGTTTGTAATTTAAATATTCACAATTGGATTTCCTGCTGGCATTGACAGACTATCTAGAGAAAACCGAGCAACTACTTTTAAATCAGACAAACAGATCCTGAACTAAGTGCAATTGAAACAGAACAAAGGAGAAATAATAGCAGATTTGAACTCTTGAATCATTTTGTTATTGGTAATAGATGTTTCCACATTAGGGAAAATACTAGTTGTAAAGTGTACTTGAAAGCATATTCTGCTTCACTTCTTGTTCTCTACTATCACTAGCAATTGTTTTAGAACTGTAGTAGCTGGGGAAAAAACATTCTAAATTAATGAAAAGAATACGTCTCAATCCTGACAACACTTACAGACCCAAAAGGGTGTCACGGTCCACTTGTAAGCATACTCGTGATGGTTTGTTTCATTTATGATTTCAGAGTGCAAATAATTCAAAGAGAGTCAAGGGAGTCAAATTTTGATCTGAACTGGCACTTTATTAATTATGCCCATAAAATGACTTACAATAGAAAGAGAGAGAAAACAAGGAAAGAGATGGGGAGAAGAGAGAAGGAAAAGGGGTTCATAGCTACCACCACGGGTCCACAGATGTCCAGCGTCTCTGGGAGTCCTGGTCCAGAAGGTGTTCCATTGTTTCAGTCTTTGCTGGAGGTGATCCCATGGTGGAGGGGGTCTTCTGTCTTGGTCTTCCATTGCCCCTCTAAATTCAGCTGCTGCAGAGCTGCCTTTTATGCTAGTCAATGCAACTGTAACTCGCCTTTGCCTGTGGAGATGTGCCAATCTCCACCTAACAGGCCACACATGCCAAGAGAGGAGTGTCTGCAGGTCTCCTCTCCTTGCACATGCGCTCCTTCTGGCGGCAGCGGTCGACCTGGGGTCTCCTGGTTAAGGCCAGTAGTCATCATCACCTTGTGCAGATGCTCTGTAGGTTATGGGTCTGTGGTAAGTCCCGTCATTAATCTTCCTGTCTTTTCCTCCTTGCTTCATGGATCTTTAACAATGGTAGGGAACAAGGGGTCTTGAAGACAGGTACAAAACATTTTTGAGATAAGAAAGCAGGTACAAAGCATTCATTCCGTACCGTTCTCTGGCTGTTTTCTGAGGCCTGCATTTCTGATTTATACAGTCAAGTTCTGAGGCTAAAAATGAGAAAAATGTTGAGACAGAAATCTATCCTTTGACCAACTCTTACAAGGGGCAGTCAGTGCGACAGTCAAACACACTCTAGATAGGTAGTGTAAGTGTATGGGCATATGAAACATCCTGCAAGTCTAGTGAAAAGTCAGTGTATAAGCTACAGATTTTGCCATGGTAGATAGAGCTAATACATCCCTCCTCAAAAGGATGTGCTAATATTGGACAAAAATTGTCAAATTTGTATGCCAGGTGCCCGGTTTTGGTATACTGGGGCTTGATTCTCAAGCGCGAATGCAGTTCATGCTAAAACATAAGGCTAAGTTCCTTTGAAAAGGGCTGTCTCTACAAGAATTTGTGTTGATGTATTTATTCTGATAGCACATGGTAGCTTTGATTTATGAATCAAAAATCTGTTATTATAAGGTCTCGTACTCTGAAAAAAACATAGATCCTCACCCAGACAGATAAGGCAATGAATAACCTGAATCCCAAAACTATTTTATTGCTAACATACAGCTAAAATTAACATGAATGACATGGCCTGACTGCCTATAAATATAGTTACTATAAAAAAAACCTGCACGCAGCTCCATATAACTAGATTATGAATGACGTTATATGTAATTTGGTATATATTCATATATTTTAAAAACATGTATATGGGGGAAGAAATTAAAGAATAAACACTACTGTGTATAAATTGGTCGGTAATCAGAAAGCACAAGGGAAAATATACGATATTTTGTGCATGTTTCTGTAGTAGCTGCCGTGTTTTTTAAATTATGATTTAAAGTTTTTAATATTAACTGAAACATTGATATAAATTATTTGATTTCAAAGATAATGTCTAGTTAAAATTGGGCTTGTTATTTGTAAAAGTTACATTTACTTACAATTTTAAAATGAGAAAGCATTGTGGATTTTGGCTTCCTCAGGCTCACTATAGGTTTAATTTTTACCTTTAATCATGATTGGAGCATTCTGGTCTTGCGTAGTTTGTTTAGGGTGGGGCAGGAGGGAGGATAATCTAATATTTCAGTAAAGTGATGCTGGCAGCTAAGCAGGATCAGGTTCAGACAGAAATCTGGGGTTACCCAAAACTACTCCATCAATACTGTTTCAGCGATTCCAGAGTTTAATACAAAGGCCAAAGTCCTTCTTCAGTAGTACATGCAGAAGTCCTTCTTTGAAAAGAGAATCTCCCCACTGCAGTAATATGGGAAACTTCCACTTCAAGTATAATTAAGAGTCTGGGAAAAAAATAACTATGTTTATTGCATCTTGAACTTCATTAGTTAGCATTTATAAGCTCGTTGATGATTCTAATACGTAAATGCTACTCAAATGGTTTTTCGTCAAAGCGCTCCTGCAAGAAAACAGGATACAGTTGGCTCATTCCATTGCACTAAAAGCACAAGGATATGGCTTTTTCAGTGGTAGTCCAAGAAGCTGGTGGGCCAAAAAAAACCTAAACAAAATAAAAAGAGTGGAGCTTGCTGTCTCTTGCCTTACTGGCAGTGCCTTTCATGGATGTGTTAACAATTACAACTCTGAAATGTGTTCTACTGTCTAGAGATTTTCCAGCTGGAATGATTAAAGGAGAAATGCTTCTTAATGCTCTTGTGACCTCTTAATTCCCTGGTCAGTTTTCATGGAACTGGGTAATTCTGTTTCGAGTCCTTCCACTCCAGTAATAACATAAAGAGGATTATTTGACTTTTCAGATTCTAGGTCAAACTTTTCCTCGTAGAGGAGAGGGAAAGAGACTTCCCTGATTCAGAGTCCTTCTGGAAAATTTAATCTGATCAAAGTGCTTTTTTACCTCAGATTTTTAGTCAGCTTAATCGTATGTAAGGTTCCTAGGAGCACAGCAGCAATGTTGCATTTGGATCTGCTTTCACATGCACCCAGTATAGCCTGAAAATGAGTTTGAGAGTGAAGGTCTGTCTCATTCCTTCATGTGCACTTACAGATGACGTGAACACACTTGATTCTGCCCATTACAGGGGGGTTGGAACTCTTTAAGGTCCTTTTCAAGCTAAACTACTCTATGATTCTTCTTCAAGAAGTTGAAATGTCTTGATGGGAACACCACAAAAATGCATTTTGGTTTTAATTTGTTTGGTTTGTTTTGATTCTACTACCTGCCCCAAAGCATTTGTTTTGTGTGCACCTGGAATGGAATCATCTAGAGATACTTATTCTTTATTGTACTTGACCTCCATCTGCCCTGCTACAGTCTAAGAGGTTTGAGTGTGGCTTCCTCCATCCCCTCCCACAGTTGTGGGAGAGGCAGCAGAGCAAGTGACCCTTTTAATATGTACAGGTTACAGTGAAACGACAAGGGAAGTGGAGTGGTGGCCGTGATAGAGACAGTTGTGTTTCCCTCTCAGTTCTCATTCTCCTCGGTGCAATGGGCTAGGGGTTGGCCCATTGCTCAGACAACCCTGATGCCTCTTTAACAGCTCAGATTGTAGCTGAAGGAAGGAATAAATCATTATGTTAAGGGAATGAATTACCTTAAGCAATAACAAGAATCAAATCTTGGTCAGCTTGCAGTTAAGACTGTGATTGTAACTGGAGTTTAGCTTGTTTACTCATTAAAATGGGGAACAAATCAAGTATTGAAAGGACAGTCCAGCAGCAGGAATGAAGAACAGACCTGAGCTCACCAATGGCACATGGTGAGGAATAGATAAGATAAAGACCATCAGAAAGAGGCTTCCGAAGACACGAAGAAACAGTGATGTCCATGCAAGAGCAGATGATAAACTATGGTAAGTTCCTAGAAAAACAATGGATATGTAATATGTTTCTGGGGATCTATATGCATAAATATATATGTTTAACCAGTATAAAAGTTATGTAACCAGTCTCAGTAGTTGGACACATTAGATGGGTTACCCCATGTGTAACCCAGTGCTGTTTATTAAAGGAATACCTTCTTAATAATCAAATTTGCATTGATTATTGAATTTGGCTTTCTCACAGCACCATAGCCCCACTTGCAGCCTCTCATCCTGTGACCTTTTCTCAGTGCCAAGAGACATGAAAGGCAGCTGGGAGGCCCTTTCAGTCTTCTCAAGCCCCAAATGAGGTTTTTGGTGCTGTCTTTGGTGACGTTGTGTCTATGGAGGAGGGACCATGTCAGGGAGGAGGAGACAGAGCTGGCACTGAGCTGTTGCTTGTAGGAATCCTCTTCTCTCTGAGCCAGAGAAGCTGTGCAGGTAGTGGTTCCTACACTTTGAGCCCTTCCATTCCCCAGGTAAGTAAATTTTCTGTTTCTCTACCTCATTGCACCTCCCTGCCCTGCTTCTGGGGCAGCAGGAGAAGGGAACGTGGGGCTTGTAGTGGGGGAGCTGCTGGGGAAGGAGGTTGCATCAGGGCTTACTTACGTCTTTTTGTGGATGACGATGCATGGGTTGGGTTCTGGCTTCTTCTTTTTATGCGTTTACTGTTAATGCTGGTTGCTCTGGCGATGGCTGTGGTCTTTTATTTGCATTCCTTTATGTGCTGCGTGTGTGCAAAGCAGAAGCTGATAGTCAGCTGAGTGCCGGAGCTCATAATGCAGGCAGCACATGCCCGTCTGTCACAGCCACAGCTCAGCTCTCCCTCACTTTTCCTCCCCCCCCGCCAACTAGAACAAGTTAAATAAGAGGATCTAATAAAAACCTTTCTTGTTTCAAAATAAGGAAAGTATTATTTTTACAGGGAGGCACTGAAGTAAGTCTATGTGCTGTAACTTGTGCTATGAATTCTGCATCGTGATTTCTCTGTTGTTGGTAAAGAGGGTGAACCAAAATAAGCCCACAAAACCTAACAATTATCACGATTCTATGAATCTAACATAAAACCCCTCACCCCAGTGTGAGTAAAACTAAGTGCTCACTTCGGTCTCATTAATCCAACTGACCTTTGCTTGAAAGTAATGGTGTC
This sequence comes from Piaya cayana, assembly GCA_013389865.1. NCBI lineage: Eukaryota > Metazoa > Chordata > Aves > Cuculiformes > Coccyzidae > Piaya > Piaya cayana. The sequence goes on along the minus strand of WAAB01020683.1, from coordinate 145,710 downwards.
AAGAACGTGACAGGGTGAAGACCTGTCACAAAACAGTTAAGGATAGTGTGTCCACTATCATACTCCTTATTCATGCCTTGAAACCATTCCTGCTAAGTGGAACATCCAATTCCTTTGCTTAGTCAGTATTTCTTTCCTGTGCACTACTATGAAACTCGGGAGCTGAAGCTGTTTTGAGGTGCATTTGGGTTTCTCAGAAGTATTAACATGTTTAGTGTCAACAGCCGCAGGACCCCAAGAACTAGGATGTTTCCCCTGCAAACCTGGTTGGAGAGCAATATCTTTCTGTCCCTTATCCTCACAGACCCCTTCCGGAATTACAAAATTAAGTACATATACCCTGGGAAGTGGGTGGTAAAGGGAAGCACTGGTACGTTGCTAATACTTTCTATTCCAGTAAACAGATTGGCATTTGTGGTTTCCCAGCCTCAATTAAAAGATGAATAATCCTACAAAAAAACCCAGAAGTTATCACTTAATTCATTAAAAATATTTGGTCCCACAAGAGAAAATCCAGAATTACTGGAATTTGATTATTTAACTCTTTACATTTAAAAGAAAAGAAAACAAGACCTTTGAACACACTGAAAGCATTTGCCTATGGCTCTGTATTCTTCCTCTACGCTTTGGCCGTGGGTCAAGCCAGTTTGGTATCACAATAGATCAAACAAAACCACCCAAACGTTTCAGTAGCCACTGCTGTTACTCACAGCATCAATCATTCCCAAATGTCAAACACAGCATTGTAAACTGATGACTTAATAATTGTGAGAATCAACTTCTTGACTCCCTTTCAACAACTTAGCAAGGAAGGAGTTTTCTTGGCTCAAAAGTTCTGGCTTAGCTTGAGTGCTGTTTCATATGGGCAGAGCAGTGTAAAAGGCTTCAAGAAAAAAACTGGTAGCACTAAAATGTAGTTGGTGGAGAATGTACACACACATTTTTTTGTAAGTCACTAGCTAGCCTTGTCTTCAGGTATGTGCATGTGATTTATACATATGTATATTACAGCCATACTTTTAAGGAGGAAATAACAGTTTAGCAGAGATTGTGATTTAAAACTTTTTTTAAAAAATTTTTGTTTTATTTCTAGTGCTTGACTTCGTAAGCCTAATAGTGTTTTTCTGTTAGTTTCTGTCTTTTGTGCAGCATGCACAGGCATGCAAAATACATTTACTTTCAAAGTTGGACTGTGAGTGTTTTTTCAGTAGATATCTGGGGAAGGAAACAACATGACTGAAGTCTTGCATTATGAAAATAATATTATTTGCTTCTCTCTAACTTTATTGCTTTCTTTAGGTTTGCAACAATGGTGAAGGAAGATACTGTAAATGACAATAAAGATTCTGAGCCATCAGAATGTGAGAGAAATGGTATGATTCCCATGCATGACAGAAGTGAGGTAATTAATGAGGCTCTCAAAATACAGTTTTAGTCAGAGGAACTCTCTTTTTACTTTCCTTTTTCTCCCTACATCTGTTGAAATCCCTATATCTGAAGGGAGTATAAAGAGAAACCTCCTCAGTGGGAATTTCTTACAATTAACAAATGTTGAGTTTTTAGAAGTCTGTGGGTATGTTGGATTGGTGGAAATCAGTGGCTCCAATTTCAGCTTGAAGTGGAAAATGAATCAGTGTAAGTTTTAAGACAACTAAATGGACTTAAGACTTGTTCCTGGCTTTCAAATTGTGCCTGTCCACTTGTTGAAAGCTGTTTGTGTNTTTAGAAGTCTGTGGGTATGTTGGGTCCACTTGTTGAAAGTTGTTTGTGCGTCTCTTGCTTTTCTTATTTAACAAAAATTTAAAAGCCACCATTCTATACTTCGCTGTGTGTATTTCTCATGTTGAGTTCCATGACTTTAAAAGGGACTTGCAGTAAGTTCAAGTAAAAGTAAAATTCTTACTGTAAAAAGCACATTAGAGTAAACACAGAGTATTGACTGTAAAGATAAGTACCATATGGTGTGTCTTTATGCACATGGGAAGCTGGTGATAGCAGAATCACGAGGTAGATAACCAAGTAACTGCATGTGCAATCTCACAAGATTTGTGTTCCAACTGTGACTCTGAGTAATAAATATAGACATATATATATATATTTATATATATAGAGAGAGAGAGACAAGACAGAAAAATAATGGGAAATATAGAACTCCTACTGGAGGAGGGCCAAACCACAGTACAGGCAAGAATTCCATGTCCATGCTATGACAATGAGCTGACATGAAGGTGAATAATCATGGGGGAAGGTAGATGATTAACTTGTCAAAAATAAGAACCCTAAAATGAAGTGAAACACATATCCAAAAATGGTCAAAAGGGGCTTTGGCTATGAATATGGAGAAGTAGATGATTCAGTATAAGAGAATGGCTTCAAGGAACCATTCTTCAAAGTAATAGCTCCCAGGGTAGTCTTCATCTCTACCTTGATTTACCAGCTTGAGCCTTCCAGCAATGGATCATGTAAGTAATGCTCGCACTGGCCAGCTGCTCTGTTTCTTTCATCTTTGTCTAATCATAAGTAGGGTTTATTATTTTTGTTTAAGGCTTTGCAACAGAAGTTATTTAAGAGTTATATTAAAGATGCCGTCTCTCTGGAATGATGCTGATCACTAACTGTATTGTGGAATGCAGTCTGGAAACAGAACCCTGTCAAACTGTAGAAAATACTGATAAATATTTAGCTTATTAGGTGAACAGGATGAACTTGGCTTGTTAATATCGTTTCTTTGTTAAATATGCTGATGTTGTTGCTATTTGTATCAGGACAGGAGTCCTGTCAGCTGCAGATAAAAAGGCAAATATCCTGCAGCTCTCTGTGCCACGCAAAAACAAACACACAACCAAAAATCCCAGGTACACTACAAAACCAGACTATTCCTACAGCGATTGTGTAATTAATATAGTTGTCTGTTGACAGTGTGGCTCTAGTGCATCACAACTGATTTCAGGTCTTGTGCTCTACCTCAAACGTATACAGTGCTATTTCTGAGAGGTCTCATTGTTTTCATTCAGGAGGGACCAGCAGTAGATGCCAAAGGTACCGATGGGAATGTACAAACAGAAGAAACGGCTCTCTTGAATCACTATGCTCAGCAGCCTTCAGAACAAACAGCAGGGTCTCCTATACCTTCAAGAACGTGGAGGCAAATATTTACTTGTCCTCCTCAGGGTTTACTGGCCCAAATAGTGACAGATGGTATGTAATAAAGGTAGAGTTTAATGGAAAATTAAGTGCTTGCTTCTTTGGATGTGACTGTATCTGTCCATTATTCTTGAAAATAATGAAGGGAAACAGCTGTGTTTTACACATCACACTTTTGTTTCAATATTTTAGCAGAAAAAGATAAAAAATGAGGCAAAACAATTGAATTGAATACATAGATTTTGTTCCTCCATCCTCTTTTTTGTGTTTAATACGGTAGGTATATTTTTGCATTGCAAATCGTTTTCATCAGAAGAAAGACCTCCTAATTCTACTCTTGATAGTCTGTTCTAGTGTAAGGACATTGAGATTATTATAAACACAGTGGCATATTTTGTCACACTGGATATTTTTTTGTTGAATTAAGGCAACAAGTACCAGACATTGTAGTGATACTTTCTTTGATTTCTTAATACCCCAGGCTTGCAAAGCCAAGAATCCCAACTGCAAAGCTATCTGACCCATTCTGTGTAAGATTTGCCCTGCACTGAAGGCTCCCACAAGAGAATGCTTGTTTTTTCCCCTAACATAAGACACTTCCGTGGATTTGATTGCTTCCATGGCCTCTTTCTCTCCCTTGGGATTCTTAGGCATTTGTGTGGAAATCTGCTGGTGTTCTCTTTGCCACCTGTCACCCTCAAATATGATTAAGAAAAATCTAATGTGAAAATGCAATATATTTTCTTATGATTAGGACGAAGGGGATTTATTCTACACATTTTTGCTCTGCTTCTGTCTTCTGCTTTTATACCTATGCATGCTTGTTCTTATTGCATAACTGTAGGGACAGATTTGAGAATCTGAAAACTGCACAATATTTTCAAAGATCTTGCAATATTTTCACATGTTTTAGAATATTTGCACTTCATTTTCGTGCAGTATTTGTCAGGATTTTTTTTTTTCCATATGTATGAATGCTGTGATTGCTGCATCAAGGAAAGTATCTGTACTAGTTCAAGCTGTCCAGAGACGTGACCACTTTTACCTTTTTTTCCCAGGGAAAGCAATGTATAGCACAAGGTGTTCATCCAGACAAAAATGAGTCTTTACTTTAAGTTTGGTGTCTGTTAGGTGCTTTGCAGTGTCTCAGAGCTTACTCAGTACTTTTTGGTCCCTAATGATGTTCCTGTTACTGTTTGAAAAGTATCTTAGCTTCTATAAAATCAGAACATCAGTTTAGGGAGCATCAAAGACTAAACATTGCTATGATTAAACTGATTTTTAAGCGAAGTTATTGCATTTCTGAAAGTCATGGTTCTTTTTTCCTTAGTAGTAAATCAAAGGTGATCTAATAGTGAACAAATTTGCCCCAAGAGGTGATTAATTATGAATATTTCTTGATTTGTTCCAGTTGCAATCGTGGTCCTGGTTTGGGCAGTGGTTTGGTCCATCACTGGGAGTGAGTGTCTCCCAGGTGGAAACCTTTTTGGAATTCTTTTTCTTTATTTTTTTGCTGTCATCGGAGGTAAAATTTTTGGATTCATTAGAATACCAACACTACCCCCTCTTCCTGCTCTTTTGGGTAAGATATCCTTCCTTCTTGCATATTTGTTGTTCAAGTAATTTATGCATGCTGGATATGTTTGGATTAGGAACAAAGCGTGTCACGCTCCAAGTTGTTCTCACCGGCTGTATACTGACATCTTACTATGCTTAGTGTCTAAATGACTGAAGCCATTGACAGACAATAAAACTTCATGACAGAGGGGGCACCATTATCTCCCTGTAGTGCATGGATGCTATTTTGTAACTTGCACAGACAGGTAACCTGGTCTAGACAGCTTCATGTGCAGCTCTGCCCGGGCAACATGCATGTTCTTGCACAGGGCGTGAAAAAACTCAAATGAGAGAGAGGGAAGTTCTGCATATAGCATGTGTGTCTGCAACGATATAAACATAGAATGTAACAGACAGCACCTCTGCCCTTCCTAAGTAAGCATCCCTCTTTTAAAAAGTTTCTGACCATTTGTGTTTGTCTTTTCTTAACTACATGTTGTCCTTATTTTGGCTGAGAGTTAGATTTATTCTTAGTAGCTTGTATAGTGGTGGATTTTAGATCCAGTATAAGAGTAACCTTGATAAAATACTGATGTTTCAGTTGTTGCTAACTAATGCTTACACTAAGTGTAGGACTTTCAGACTTTTCATGCCCTGCCAGCAAGAAGAGAAGTGCACAAGAAGCTGGGAGGGGGCACGGTCAAGACAGCTGACCCAAACCGGCCAAAGGGATATTCCATACCATATGACATCATGCTTAGCATATATAAAATAGAGAGAGTTGGCAAGGGGGTGGCAGTTGCTGCTTGGGGACGGGCTGGGCAATGTTTGAAGGGTGGTGAGCAGTTGTTTTTCATTTGCGTCACTTGCTTTTCTTGAGTTTTATTTCTCCCTCACATTATTTTCCTTTTCACTACATTTCTTAAAATTTCTATTACTGTTATTTTATTTTATTTCAATCATTAAACTGTTCTTATGTGAACTCTCAAGTCTTCTTACTTTTACCCTTCTGATTTTCTCTCTTAATCCCATGGGGGAGGGGTGTGAGCAAGTGGCTGTACGGTGATTAGTTGCCGACTTAGATTAAACCACGACACATCCGTACATAAAGGTTGTGAGTTGAGCATGAAAATTCTTGTCAGACATGTAATACTGAACAATAGAAACTTAATCATGACAGCACAGGCCTGTAGAGGTGCTTGGGACAGAGTTCATTGTTCAGAGTCTTTGAGGAAAACTGGAGAAATTTTTGAGTCCGAAGAAGAGACAGACAGTGTCTTTGAGTATTTATTTTACATTAAAAATACAAATCTTGTACTATTACATACCATTAATCCACTTGTGCTAGGTGCAGTTTTGTATAATGTGGCTCACAGAGCACTTAATGCACCTTATGGTAAGCCTCTGCCTGAGGAAAAAAGGGGTGGAATTGCTACCTGAAACAGTCACATCATATATTTTAGGTATACATTGCAGAGAGGTTTCTGCAGCAGGCAACATGGAGCAGAACAGTGAAGATAGGGTGTCCCTTTTCTAGGAAAAAAAGAAGGAAAGATTTTTCACAGAAAGGGTCATTGGGCACTGGCAGAGGCTGCCCAGGGAGGTGGTTGAGTCACCTTTCCTGGAGGTGTTTAAGGCACGGGTGGACAAGGTGCTGAGGGACATGGTTTAGTGATTGATGGGAATGGTTGGACTTGATAATCTCTTCCAGCCTGTGATTCTATGATTCTATGATGTCCTTTGAGGTGGAGTATTTTGCTTGAAGTAATTATCTAGGTTAGAGTGGCTCTAATGACTTGGACTTCAAGAAAACATTGCAAAGAGCATGTAATCATTATCCTAGGCCTGATACAATTGTCATAAGGTACCACAGATTAGTTATACCACTGTTTCTTTTTCTGAGAGGGAGTGGGAAGCACAATGACCAAAAGTTTATCATGTTCCAGGACAAATCAAGTCCACAGCCAAAGCTCACACTGAGCTTGGACCAACCTAAGCACAGTGGTTTTTTACATTTTGTCTTCTTTGGTGCCCCATCTCTTACTGTGGCTAATATAAAATTATGCCACAAAAGTGTATCTTGGAATCATCAGCACCTACAATAAATCTCTGCAGATCTATGTTTAAAGTCACCCTCCCCTGTACTTTTCTGTATCCTTCCAGAACTACAGTACTGATAGCTTTGCAGGAAGCCTCTGATTAGTCAGTTTTACTAATATTTGCAAAAGGCTGGATTTGTAACTAGTTAAAATTGAAGATAAGGGCAAGTTCCTGATTTCCCCCTGCTTTTCTCACCTCTTTGCATAAAAGTAATATTGCCAGAGCATTTTAAATGTCTATATTAGTCCATGATTAACTAGTTTAGATCATATTTCGTAATCAACTCAGCATAATGTTTCCTGTGATACCTGCATTTCTTACACCTGAGGGATTTTAACAATGTCTGAGATAAAGACATGATACTAGACAATCTTTTCACATTAAGATAAAATAACAATAAAAATATCTTTAAGAACACAAAGGTGTATTTGCTTTTGGTGTGACCTGCACCTGCTGAACAAAGCTGAATTCTGTTGACATGCTGGAGCTGTGTGTCAGCATCCTGCATATTTTTTTCATTGGTAACCTAGTGTGTTCTTACGTCACTTTCATCGTTTTAAACATATTTGTTTCTTTCCATGCCTCAGTCCCCATCCTTAAAACATGGCTAATAATTTAGAATGTGAATTGTTTCTTTATCTCCCATAAATATGTTGTCTATTTTTAAGAATTCTATGCAGGCTTTAAGTGCAATCAAAGTAAATTATGTGACAGAAGCTTATTTGCTTTCATTTAAGGGATGCTACTTGCTGGTTTCCTAATCCGAAATACTCCATTCATTAGTGACATTGTCCAGATAAACCTACGCTGGTCTGCAGCACTGAGGAATATTGCTCTTTCCATTATCTTGACCCGAGCAGGACTTGGCTTGGATCCAAAGGTAGGGCACCAGCCATTGGTTTTGTACACTTTGTTTGTATACTCACAGTCTTAAAAAAAAAAAACAACAACAAAAAAAACCTAATTTCTTCTGTTAAAAATATTGAACAGTTCAGTCTTGTAGGATCTGCAAATCAGAAAGCATAGTTTCTGTTCTATACTCATATATTAACAGTGGATTGTAGAGTAGGCATGCAATCTAAAAAATACCTGAAGAAAACTGATTTTATGCCTATTTTCCCCCTCACCTTAAAGAAATTTCCTGAATTTTGCAAGCAGAACATCTTGAGGACAGGTGTTCTGTCATGGTCTGTCAGGAAGAGTTTATGCTCCTTGACAAACTCCCTGTCAGTTGACACTGACAAACTAAAAGAAGTGACAGAAGGGATCCGCAGTCCTTGAAAGAGAACGTTCCTTGTGTTGACACCAACAAAAAAAACCCAGCCCAACCCAAAAAATCCAGATCTGTGTGTGTCTTTTTCACCTTTTTTCTTTTTTTTCTTTTGAATCGTTGCCATTGTAATACAAATATATTCATTGCAAAGATGAGTCCTGGTGCACTACAGAAACAATTCTTCACATCACAGTAAAGTCCATAACATTCCTGTGAACAAAAACCAGCCTTCCTCCCCACAATGTGGAACTTGATGTTCCATAAATTAATGCAGGCAAGGTTTTACTAGATAAAAATCAGCTGGCTGAATTAAAGCTATACTATACTGACCCCTATCTATTTAAGAGGTTGCTTAAAGTTTATACAATAGTTAGATCAAGTATAGATAGATCAGAACAACTAAACTGATTTGTCTTAAGACGGAAACCAGGGAGTTGCCAATCCTTCAGATATTTAGAAAAATAGTGTTTTGTCATTCTTGAAACGTTGCCTGGTTTCCTAGATGATTATCATCCAATTTTCCAAGATATTGAAGCTTGTATAAATGTGAACTATGTGTCGTTACACATAATTTGGATGCCCAGTTCTGTGAGATTGCTTTTCTTTCTACTCCATGACAACTTTTTTTGCCAAAGGAACTTCATTTTTGACTCACTTTTCTCCCATGTGGAAATCAAAACTGTCATTTGGATTCTTTATGTAGCAATGCTTTCATGCAATTACCATTGTTCCTCATGTAATTGAAACTGTGAAGGCTCTGGTGATTCTTAGCCCTAATTAGCAGGGATAAACATCCCCTAATTAGTGGGGATGTGCAACTCATTGAATCTCTTTACAATGTCAGAGTTAGGGACCTGCCCTGGCAGGGTCATGTTTGTGACTATTAAGGCAGCTGTTACAATAAACAGTAAATACTCTGTTTTAGAGGAATTTTTGAATAGAAGTTGCTGAGCCAAATGGAACTTAATCTGCTCTGGATATCAAGTGAGAGACACTTGAAAGAGATACTTGGCTCCTTGCAACAAGTTTATGTAGTTCTACACTATCTTGCATGGTTTGTTCATGGATCTGGGGGGGAGTGACCATGAAATTTGTGGGATTATAGCAAAATCTTTGGATGAAGCAAATGAACTTGAGTAACTGTGGGTAAGTCAGCTGTGCTGAGTGCATCCATTTCAAATTGATCTCAGCTGACCCAGCTTCTCACATTTAGTTTGCTCTGCACAAGAATCCAAGCAGAATTCTCTGCCACTTCTTCCTGTCACATGCAAGAACCTTGTGGAACCTAAATGCATTAAGTTTCACTGCCATGCTTGGAATTTTATGTGCAAATCCAGTTGTGCTTGAGTCTATCTCTGGCTTAAGCCATATAAAGCTGTCGTCCCGCACTGCAGCTCAGAGATGATTCTTCTAATAAACCATATCAGATCATAATTGCATTTCCTCTCTGTAAAGCCAAAGGCACTGATACTGATGTCTGAACGTGCTTTTATATTACAGGCTCTTAAGAAACTCAAAGCAGTCTGTTTACGGCTTTCTTTCGGACCATGCCTCTCAGAAACATGCACAGCTGCTGTTCTTGCCTACTTGTTGATGCATTTGCCATGGCAATGGGGATTTATACTAGGGTAATGTACGTTTTTTTTTTAAACTCCTGTATGACAAAGGTGCCTGTTTTCATGAATCAGCTAAATGATCTGAGTGCAATTAGTTCTCTGCACCAAGCAGAGAGCACAATTCAGTGCCGGTCAGGAAACGTGCTGAGCCTCTGTGGTTGTTTGCTTGCCATTCCTCTCTGACTCTGTGGCTGATTTAGAGGTCATGTCTTCAGGCTGTGGAGGAGTTACTTGCATTATTACTCTTCTGTTCGTGATCTGGGAATCTGAAGGATGGTGCAATCCCTGAGTCTTTAATCACAACGCAGAGAGCCCTTAGGGGCTGAAAATTATACCACAATTTGGACAATATTAATTCTGGAATTCAGGATTTCCCCATAGAGAGGTGCATGTCAGGCAGTCTAAGAAGAAGGATAAGGTGTGTTGTAGTCTGTGATAATATCCTTGAAGAGGAAATCTTTACCATGAAGTTCTTTCTAAACTGGGGGACTTGATCCAGACCCATATACAGGAGCAAGACAGATGAACTCCTCCCCATCTGCCACACACTTCGCTTTATAAGAAAGAACCAGGCCACTGAGTCATAAGCGTGTCTAGACCAGGTTCATGAATTGGACAATCAAGGCATGTGTCAGGAAGCATAACTGGCCTGCAGTGTAGACTCAAGTCTAGTTTGCGAAGCCCTTTACTTTTAATACTGTTAGGTTGGGCAGGAGGTAAAAGCTGATTGCAAATCTACATAGCAATGTCCCTGCTTGTATGGAGCAGGAAAAGGTCCTGAAGGTCTGTTTGTTTATACTTGATAAAAATTGAGGTCAGAACATTTCGAAATATTTTAGTTCAGTGCTTTTTTTTTAAGTGAGGCTGAACCTGTGTGTTTTCAGTTTTGTTCTAGGTGCAGTCTCCCCTGCTGTGGTGGTTCCCTCAATGCTGATTTTACAAGCTGGGGGTTATGGGGTAGAGAAAGGTGTCCCAACTTTACTAATGGCAGCTGGCAGCATTGATGACATCCTGGCTATTACAGGCTTCAATACTTGCCTTGGGATGGCTTTCTCTTCTGGTAAGCTGGTTTATCTGTATGTGGTGAAATCCAGAACCAACAGCAGTATTTGAGGAATCTGTGCTCTGTTATGACTGATTGGTTTGAAACTTAATTATACCTCCTTGTAAAGTTTATGTATGAACTTGAATATTGAGAGGGAAATTACCCGTGATCAAAAGCTTTGGTGTGTTACATTGCCTGCTTCGAGTTGTGGATCACATCAGCTTTCAGAGAACACTTTTCCCTGTCTGCAACCTCAGCTGCCAAGTCTGGTCCCTACATGCCCTATATTAATGCTTTCAATTTTCCATGGGTTTGGCAATGACCTTGCAGTGGCTCTTTTTCTGGCTTCTCTGGTACATTTTATTGGCATGAGCTTGCACTATCCAGTTGTTTCAGGGTCATAGGTTCCCTCCTGAACCCCTTTACCCCAAGTAAATTAAAGCAGACACTGTCCTGGCATTGCCCCTCTAGTTGTACAATATGGTTTGTGTGTGAAGGGTCTGGCTGGGCTTACTCAATGTTTTTCCCTTTGGCCGAATAGGTTCTACTCTATACAGTGTGCTACATGGAGTGCTGGAGGTTGCTGTTGGCATCGCAGCTGGGGGAATTCTGGGAATGTTTGTGCGATATTTCCCAAGCCATGATCAGGTAAAACACAGTTAAAAAAAAAAAATCGTTATGAATGGAGATTCTTTGCTAAGGGATTATATTCTTAAATTATTGATTTCTTAGCTTCATCTGAAGCTGGTTTTGGGGGACTGTCAAATGTTTGTTTGACTATCCTTGCCAATAGATGTTTTTAAAGACTTCACTTTTCCTTGGATAAACTGTTCCAGTACTTGACTGTGCAGGTAGAAAATCCTGTTATCACAGAGTTGAAGTAGGACTGTTAGAATAGAACATCATGTTCCTAGTCATACAAAAAGCCTTTTGATGGTAACATTTTTTAAAACAGAGGAAAGAAAATATATTTGCAAAATTCTGATTTTCGAGGGATTATTGTCCAAAAAAAGCTCTCAACTCAACTGAGTAGCTAAAGTCTCACTTGAAAGCTTTGGTTCTTTCACAATGTTTAATGATAATTGTTACCTACAAATTGCTATTTTCAAAATTAACTCAAATAACCTTTTTCTTCCAATTCTAAAAGAATTTTTTTGTTGTTTGTCTTTTTTCCTGGCTGCAGGCGTCTCTGCCATGGAAGAGGTCATACTTTTTACTTGGGCTGTCTATGTTTGCTGTATTTGGCAGCATCTACTTTGGCTTCCCTGGAGCAGGAGGGCTGTGCACACTAGTTTTAGCCTTTGTTGCAGGCGTGGGATGGTCTGACGAAAAGGTGAATTTTTACATAAGAAGCATACGATACCACAACTCATTTGAATGGATAGCTTGTCAGGAGTGGTAATGATGCATTTATGAACTTCAGGGTTTGTACAGATTTAAAAAAAAAAAGTTATATTTATTTTGGTTGTCATTAACATTTAGCATGACAGAATATTACTCTGTGTGTGAATAAATACTGAGACAGGGCCAAGCGTACAGACAGAGAAATGCTTGCAGGGCTCTCTAAGACATTTTAAGCCATGTAAAGGAAGATTTTGTTCTCAAGGCACTTGACTAGAAATCCAAAGCTTTCTGTCCCAGCTCTGTGAGTGTTTGTAACCTTACACAGTCACTTTATGGTAAGAACTACAAACAGGTGTCCAAACACAGTTTAGGCATGGTCTGAATGCCCTAAGCTTTTGTTCCCTCCGCTTTTCTGGGGTGAAATGGAAAACAGTAATTAACATCCTCTCTCAACTTTCCCAAATCCCAGCCAGTGTATTCTGGATAAATTAGAGAGCAGGATGTCCACAGTAAATGGTGATATAAAGCTATACAGAAGACCTACAAAAGATTACTTTTCAGTCACTTTCTCCTAGCTACCAATTTGTTCCCTTTTATCATTGCTTCCCTGCTGCATTTCTGTGCCTTGGTATGTCTCACAGCCTTTTTTTGCTTGATATCATCTCCACTTAATATTTTTCTATCTATGTGCAGCTGTAGCCTTGCAACATGCAGTTGGAGATGGGGAGATGATGATAAAGGAAAGGGGATCAGATATGGCAGAGTCCACATTATTATCCCCATCTAGTTCCTGACTTCAGTAAGACTTCAAGTTTTGTTAATGAAAAAGAAACCATGGTTGATATTTAAAAGTATTACATTGACCAATTTTAAAAGAAGAAAAACTCACCTGGAATTTAAATACTTAAGGGCATTACAACTGGTAGAGCTCTCTGTTTGGAAAGCTTTTAGATCTTTTCAGAAGGAAGGACCTTGAAAGAGTATATGCAGTCTATAAATGCTTAGTTTAAATTCTTTTGATCAGTGAATGAAGCTTCTTGGCCTTAGAGATGTTGATTTCAAATGCCTTCGCTCTTTATCAGGTACAGTCAAAGATGTCAGCATACTATATACTCAATATATTACCAGGGTTTTCCTGCTGACCTTCTTGAAGGCCATTGCCTCATGCTGTTCCTGTTGGAAGTCACTTTGCAAATACTGTCCACGGGTACCTGGTCCTTGAATAGTTAAAAGGGCAGTAAACAGAGTAAAATAACACTCACATCTGTAAAAAGGAATTTTTTTTTTGTCAAAAAAAAGAAAAGGCAGGAAATAACTAGGAGAAATGGGGCAAATTAAAAATGTTTAGAAGTCTGTATATTTTCACCTCCTTCTCTCTAAAGTTACAGAAGCTTTGCAGTCATCTCCCCTTCCATTAACGTAAGAACAAGAGATGTTGCAAAATCAGTGCTGGAGAGAACACGAAGGACAGGACGTGTCTAGGCCCTGTATAGATTATTAAGTGACAGAGCACTGTAATTATATTTTCCACACGCTCCAGCTGGAAGGTTCATTTGCTATTGAAGAACCCACTTAATTAAAGCAGAAATTCTATTAGATACGCTACGTGTACCTTTTCACATAAGGAACATAACCTGTTTATCCTGGCTGCAGTTGTTTCAGGAAAATTGATAGGTGTAAAGTTCAAACACAAGAAGAAAAGATGGTTTTGCCCTTATATGGTACATCATACTGGATAGTTCAACACTTCTTATTAGTATGGGATTTCAGACTCATTCAGTCTAACTTTGTTCTGCTCACACGGAGACTCTGATTAAGTGCAGTGCAGGTGGAGTTAGGTCATTATTGAAACTTTTGAGGCTCTCGCTATGCTCAGACACAAATAGGAGAACATTTTTAAGCATGCAGTTCCTAAAGGCTCAGAAACTTCATGGCAAAGCTGTTCAAATTACATCCTGCTACTGAAAATTGACTATACTTTGTTTTCCTCCTCTTATCTACAAACTGCTCCAGTACTGTTCAAACGTCAGTGACTTATGTCTCTTCTTGAGACAGCAAGTATTTATTTACTAGTAAAGCTAGACACACTCTGACCTTTGAAGGACATGCAACTGATTTTGAGTCATTTTGGTATTAGCTCAAAGAAGGAGGAGCAATTCTGGACACTCTTTGATACACTTTTACTTTTTCCTTTTCTTAATAAAATGTTTTGTCTGCTTGGCCATATTTTTGTGAATTTACTCATTATTTTTGTTTTCATTGCAGAAAGAAGTAGAAAAAATCATTGCAGTTGCATGGGATATCTTTCAACCTTTTCTTTTTGGTTTGATTGGAGCAGAAGTATCCGTTACATCCCTTAGGCCTGAAACTGTTGGTAAGATGATTATCTGGCTTTCATTACTGGCTTCCAATCTCTATAAAGAAATCTAAAGCAAAGCAGACCATGGCTGACCCCCAAAAAATTCCAAAACAAAACTCAACCCCACTGTAAAGCTACAGTTTTGGGAGGCTTACTCCCTGCAGGTATCTATGCGCAGAAGTACTGAGATGTATTTGTCTTTGTTGCAGGATTGTGTGTTGCCACATTAGGGATTGCCCTAGCTGTGCGAATCATAGCAACGTTCCTGATGGTGTGTTTTGCTGGGTTTAATTTCAAGGAGAAAGTATTTATCTCATTGGCATGGATTCCTAAAGCCACTGTCCAGGTAAATAGTCCACATCTCTTTCACTCCAGGCAAAATCTACTGTCCTTCGCACAGATTTTCTCTAACTAGTGCAGCAGTAAACAGGGAGAGGATCAGACTCAGTTAACAGCAGAGTGTAGTATAGGGACACTTCAGATTCTAAACTGCCCTAAGTCTGCTTGAAAAGTGCATGAAATGCCTTCTGTGTGAAGGTGTTTTGCTTACATCCTGGGTTGTACTCCTAACAGTGACTGAGAACTGTACATACATCATAGGAAGTTTAACTATTTCTCAGCTATTGCAGGTTATTGTGCCTTTGCACACAAATTCAGAGAACTCTCAAAACAAAAGTAGAAGTGTTTCCCTCTTACACCATATGAAGTGTTTGCAGGAATAGTCACACCAGGGGCTCAAAATGGGTTTTTAGTTCATAGTCATTTTTGGTAAGGGGCAGTCTGACAGCTGTAATGCTGGTGAAGGCTCAGTCTGGCTGCATTTCTGCTCCTTGTTTTCAGTGATCCTTAGGTAACTTGGACTTCAACTCAATAACATGAGTACTTGCAAACAGAAGTTAATAATCAGAACAAGCAAGGATTATTGCAAGATTTTCAAACTAACTTCTTGGAAGCTGCTATTAGTAAGCCACTTTCAAGACACATTCAAGGTGTGGCATTTTAACAGATGCTGTATATATGTCTATATTTATATACACACACTGTCCCATTACGTTCATGCATTCTCCAGAAATGTGGATAAGATGGCAGTCAAGTGATGTTCTTCACAGGAGGGAACCACCCAGATTAATTAGCTTAGGAAATTCAAAGTGTAGCAAAGTGAAAATTGTTCTTATAGGTGTAATATAACATTTCACATAATCACAGAATCACTAGGTTGGAAAAGGCCCCCATGATCAAGTCCAACCACTCCTATCAAACACTAAACCATGCCCCTCAGCACCTCATCCACCCATCTTTTAAATACCTTCAGGGAAGGTGAGTCAACCACCTCCCTGGGCAGCCTGTTCCAGTGCCCAATGACNATTCAAGGAGCGGTCTCACCAGTGCTGAGTACAGAGGGAGAATAACCTCCCTGGACCTGCTGGTCACACCGTTTCTGATACAAGCCAGGATGCCATTGGCCTTCTTGGCCACCTGGGCACACTGCTGGCTCATGTTCAGTCACTGTCAACCAACACTCTCAGGTTCTTCTCCTTCAGGCAACTTTCTAGCCAGACTTCTCCTAGTCTGTAGCACTGCATACTGCCTAGAAACAAATGGGTTGAGTGTATTAAAAATGTCAATTTTATGTTAACTGTTGACTGATGATTAGTCCCTTCTTTTCCTCTTTCAGCGGTAAAGGTTACTTGTTTCATCTCAGCAATATTTCCTTCCCTACAGGCTGCAATAGGTTCCCTTGCCCTGGACACAGCAAGAAGTCATCAAGATGAACAACTGGAAAAGTATGGAATGGATGTACTGACAGTAGCTTTCTTGGCTATCTTGATCACTGCTCCAATTGGGGCCCTGATTATTGGCTTGGCAGGGCCCAGACTTTTGCAGAAGGCTCAGACAAATAGCAAGGAGGATGAGGAAGGTGCTGAGGTTGGAGAAGAGGCAGAGGCCTGTGAACCTTCGTAAGATGGACGTCTACAGGAATACAGTCCTTCAGCCACTTACACTTCTGTTGAGTAAACACAGCGTGTCTGTAATCTCTCTGGAAGAAACTGAAACAAGTATTAGTTATGTCTGCTATTTTAAAAGTAGCCCTGCTGGAGTTTTATACTTTTATGTGCTGATGGTGCCTTAGGAGATGAAACAGCTAAATGTACAGTGAATGGGCTGGCCAGGCAGCGAGTCACTGAGAAGTCAGCAGTTAGTTGAAATGTGTGGGTGTGAGGCCACGGGCAGGATTGGAATTGTTCAGGCATAGAGTGGAGTCATGAGGTGGAATATAATTAGAAGAAAATGGAGACTAATGTGAATAACTTCTCAACGGTTGAAATCGGGCCATGAGATAACAAGTTCAACGACTCAAAGGATGCAGCGTCTGAGTGAGAAATTGGTGACACACAAGAATGAGTCCTGCCACGGGTTGGACTTCCTCATTCAGGTTCCTAAACTTGACTTTTCCTATTGCTGTTCTTCCTCACAGCTCATGGACTCCTTTGTGCCTTCAAGGGACTGTCAGCTCTAGGCTGGCAGAAACAGCAAGTGGTACTTACATGCCAAAATTGATAATTGGGTCCACCACAGAGACTAGTAATACAGGTGTTGCTGGTGCTGGTAGAAAAAAAGGACTGAACTTGAAAATGGGATGAGGGCTGTAGGGGGGCTATAAGGACTGGGAGAGGGTTGTATGGGACTTGGATGGTTGCTTCTTAACATGCATACTTCAACTCTTGCACAACGTGATGTCAAGGTGGGGGAAAACCAGCTGTTTGGCCACTGAGAGCAACTACGTTCTGGTGCTGGCCAGTGTAGGACAGGGTAGAGAGTTGTTCTCAGGTGGGTTTCACTGACACAGTGGCAATGAGTTGTCCCTTTCTTCCTCAGCTCCTTTCAGGGAACTCGGTAATTGCAGACCTCTTCTCAAACCAAGATTCACGGGTCAGCCGGGATCTCCTGTTGATTTCTCCTTAGTTAATACCCATCTGGCTGAAAAATGTCATGATCAGGCCCTCTTCAAATTTGCATTTGGACAACTGCAGCAAAGAAAAGCAGTTATTTGCTAAAAATGTAGCCAGTTAGTGCTCTTTATTCCCAAGACGTGAGTGGCTGGATTGTGTGTGGACAGTGGAGGCCTCTCAGCTTTGCCACAACATTATTTATCTCTGACTGATGCAGAAAACTTGACACGAACAGCCTTGAAAATGCCATGCGGAGAGGGATGGTACAAAGCAAAAGGAAGCTACCTTCAGAAAGGCTGCTACGTGAAGGCAGATTTCACAAGGAAATGGTGTTCAGGACACAGCGCTGCCACCCTCAGTATGTACCCACAGATCCTACGAGTCATAGAATCACCAGGTTGGAAGAGACCCACGGATCATTGAGTCCAACCATTCCTATCAATCACTAAACCATGCCCCTCAGCACCTCATCCACCCCTCCCTTAAACACCTCCAGGGATGGTGATAAATATCTTGAGGAAGATTTTCACCGGGGGAGCAAAAAGTTCAAATGTGGTTTTCTTCATTTCATTTTATTTAATATAATTGTCTCCTGCACAGTCAGTTGCAGTACAGTTCACATTTGATTTTGTGGTTCCAAGAAGAGTTTCCTCTCTATTCTGCTTGACTGTCCTAAAGCTGGGAGTAAACTTCCTCTGTTGATCAAAATCTTGCTCTTGCCTTTGCCTTTGGTATCAGTTAGGGTTTAGTATTGGATACCAGCAAATCTTTCTTACTCTGCTACATTTTGTATAAGTAATTAGCTTCAAATAGGTCATTCCCAGCTCCATCCTGAGGCGCTTATGCAGTGCAGCATCCCTCAGAAACTGAAAGTTTTGTTATTTTTCAGTAAGGATGTTAGATTTTGCCTGTAATTGACGTGGGCAGTGCCTCCCTGCAGATTTCTACACTACTGTTCTTTTTACAAAACACTATAGAACATATTTGATGTGTCTATATTTTTGGCATCACTAAGAGGAATTAATCAATCCCATTTTAGCTTTTCTGCTTTCAGTAAGCAACACAAAAATGTACAAAAATAATTGAAAAGAAACCTATCTGAAACTGTATTATTGGCAGTGTGTCCACGTATGCCTCTCCATATAGCTTAATTACAGCTCAGTACATGTGCCTTTTTATACACCTTCCTCTCTGGGTCAAAAAGAAAGCTTCCTGAGAAACACTTAAGGTTCACAGCCTGGAATTGCAGCACAGCGATAAAAATACCAGGTACGTTTTTCCCTAACTATTGTCAAATACATTGATATTTTTCTTACAGAGCGCTCTCTGCTTCCCTGGGGAATATACAAACTGTAGTTCAGTTCATGCTTGTCCCCTGAGTAGAGAGGAAGATGCTTTCAAGTCGCACACTGATGAATGGTTAGGGTGCTGCGTTTATTGTTTACTATATCAACTACTGACTTCTCCGCCCATTCTGCCTCCTTTGCATGGCCAAGGGAGACACTCTGTGACTTAAATAGGGGGTGTAGTTTTGGTAGAAGGCTGTTACATTTAGAAATTGCAATGTCTGTAAACCTAATTAAGATGAGAGAATATGGTGTTCTGTTCATCAGTGACTGCCTATAAAGTAATTCTACTTGAGTAAAACTTCTACTTGAGTAAAAGCTTCAAGGCCAGGTTGGATGGAGCCTTGGGCAGCCTGATCTAGTGGGACGTGTCCCTGACCATGGCAGGGGCATTGGAACTAGATGATCTTTAAGGTCCCTTCCAACTCAAACTAATCTATGATTCCATGAAAACTTTAAGGAGCAGAAGCTTTATAGAGTTCATTTGTTCATTAACTTTCATAAGAAGTAGAAACTTCCTGCAGAGATGGATCACTACACCAAATTTGAAGTCTGTTCAGTATAAGAAGTGTGATGTGTTAGGATTATAACCCTTTAAATTTGAACACAACCTTAAGCATGCAAGCAAGCCTCTGACAAACAGCCCTTGTTCACAATAGCCTAGTATCTGTTCACCATTATAACAGCATCTCATAAATCTGATGTATCATGTCTCCTTAAAACCAGCACACTCTCAATTTATTCATTAGATCAGTCCCACTATTCCAAGTGCTTGAATAGCAATACCGATGAAGTGTCATCTTGTTCTCTAATCTAAATGAAATTGAATTTATTTTCTTTTCCTCACCACCATATGGAGATGTGTCTCACAAGACTGCTTTCCTCCAGCTTTTATTAAATCCTCAAGAAGAATGAGGTTGAAGGTACTACATAGATCTGTAGATCTAAAATGAAAAGCATTAATGCTTTATAATGCTCCTCTCCTTGCCTTCCAGAAAGAATGAAACATTTGCATCTTGTCATGAAAAAAAAATGGGGTGAACTTCAGTATCTGAAGGGGAAGAAGAAAGTGGGAGAGGGACTGTTTATAAAGTCTTGTAGTGATAGGATGATGGGGGTATGGCTGTAAACTGGAGAGGCGCAGATTTAGACTAGATATAAGAAAAAAATTCTTCACTATGAGAGTGGTGAGGCACTGGCACAGGTTGCCCAGGGAAGTTGTAGATGCCCCATCCCTGGAGGTGTTCAAGGCCAGGTTGGATGGAGCCTTGAGCAGCCGGATCTAGTGGGAAGTGTCCTGCCCAAGGCAGGGGGGTTGGAACTGGATGATCTTTAAGGTCCCTTCCAACCCAAACTTTTCTATGATTCTATGAACCTATGAGACAAGGGTTTTTAAAAAAGTATCATGACAATTTCAACTTATTTTAAATAGCAGTTAACTTTGAGAGAGATTTAACTTCTCATCACAGTTTGTGCAGGTGAAGTCACGAAATCGAAGACTACCTCCCTTTTAACAAAATGCCATGGAATCATTCATGAATAACACATAAATTCAGGCCAATAAAATCTTTATGTTACGCCAATCTCTTATTTGCAGGAAATAAAACTATAGCCAGAGGATTCTCGCTGCGATGCAGACATAATTGCAGGCATAATGTGGGAGTACTGAGCACAGCGTGTGTGTGCAGTTTTAGAAGGTTCACAAGAACCTCTGCAGCAAAAGCGTCTGATGGTACAGCACATTCCTGGTGGCAAGCAGCGGGAAGTTGCAGTGGACAGCATATGGAAAGGGGAAAGACAGAAATTGGCCATCTGGAAGCAGGGAAGTCACACAGGCCAGGTGACGCAGCAGTAATGTAATTATATATGCACTGCTCGCTGTCTCTTTTTCAGCCTACCTGAGCAGAGTAGTAAACTTACTTAGACTGAAGTCTAAAATTAACTGTGAAACATTCACGATGTAATACAGCCATAAAAGAGTGACTGATACAGATTTTCCATTTTGCTTTTTAAGTAAGATCAAATTTTGTGCCTCCTGTACTTCATGTACATATACTTTGTCTCGTAGTTGTCACAAGTCGGACACCTTTCTCTAAACGTATGTTTTATAAGTTTATTTGTAGTCTGCTTTATCTGTTGGTCAAATTCATAGTCAAAGGTAAACAATTCTGTTCAGATAAGAGTAAAAAGGCATGTTGTGACCTGCCAATTTTAGCTTTCCCTGATTTTACATCAAGACTGTGAAGACTTGGTCAATTGCCTCAGTCCAGGTCTTCATTAGGATTAGGGGGAAATCTATCCCTTTGTGCAGGGCTTCCAAATTAGGTTACAAAAGTTATCCAGGAGCAAGACGTGACCAAACAGATCCTAGCAGGTAATCAGTTCAGCTCTCAGTCACTGGTGAGATAGAAGGCTCTGCAGAAACTTCCATTTTTGGCTAGCTATCCCTGTAGACTTCAGGTAGTCCTAATAATCTGAATCAATTAGTAAATGTTTGAGATTTTCTATAAACATTTCAGTGATCTGCGGTTTATTATTTTGTGGACATTTTAATGATTTCCTTTCTACAAAGCAGCACTCCGTTGCGGTTCCTATTGCAGGCCCATAGTACAAATGTGTTCCATTCCCTGTCAGACATTCAAAACCAAACAAAATCACACTTATTTCATAGAATCATAGAATAACCAGGTTGGAAGAGACTCACCGGATCATTGAATCCAACCATTCCTATCAAACACTAAACCATGCCCCTTAGGCACCTTGTCCACCCGCCTTAAACACCTCCAGAGAAAGTAACTCAACCACCTCCCTGGGCAGCCTGTTCCAGTGCCCCGTGACCCTTTCCATGAAAAATTTTTCCCTAATGTCTAGCCTAAATCTCCCCTGGTGGAGCTTGAGGCCATTTCCTCTTGTCCTGTCCCCTGTCACTTGGGAGAAGAGCCCAGCTCCCTCCTCTTTACAACCTCCTTCCAGGTAGTTGTAGAGAGCAATGAGGTCTCCCCTCAGCCTCCTCTTCTCCAGGCTAAACAACCCCAGCTCTCTCAGCCATTCCTCATAAGGCCTGTTCTCCAGTCCCTTCACCAGCTTGGTTGTTCTTCTCTGGACTCGCTCCAGAGCCTCGACATCCTTCTTGTGGTGAGGGGCATTTGGAGGTAGTTTAGCAGCACTCTCATCTAACAGCAAGCAGGGAGAAAAAAGTAATTACATAATCAAGGTGCACTAGAGTTGGAGTCAAGAGGTTAGACCTTACACTGTTATTTTCCTTCTAGAGAAGCTTTGTGGGATAAACAAAACCAATTATACTGTATTGCTTACTCTAACAAAATTTGTCGTAGTAGAGCAATGGAAATGAGAACAGGATTGATCTATGTAGTTTACTTCTCGGAGTTCAGAGGAAATCAAATTATTTGAATGTAAAAGTATCCTGATAAAAGCTGGACTTGTATGTAATGAAAGCCTGCTCTAATAGGCTGTGGATTTTAAAGTCTAAAAAAAAGAATCTAAAGGCAGGCTTTGGATTTCATATAGTAATTTATTCACCACACCCAAGAACTTGGACTTGGTAGCATTCAATATACCACATCTCTAAGTGAAGACTGAGTCTAAAACACTGAGGAAAATCCATGTTACTACTACTGTAAGTGTTATGTCCTAATATAATGTTTATGGTTTGCTCATCCCTTCAGGTAAGACTACCATGAAGCATTTAANAAGAATCTAAGGCAGGCTTTTGTATTTCATATAGTAATTTATTCACCAAACCCAAGAACTTGGACTTGGCAGCATTCAATATACCACATCTCTAAGTGAAGACTGAGTCTAAAACACTGAGGAAAATCCATGTTACTACTATAAGTGTTATGTCCTAATATAATGTTTATGGTTTGCTCATCCCTTCAGGTAAGACTAACATGAAGCATTTTAAAACTGTACTATGGTTCTATTACACACTTTGTAAATGCAGGCATTTAGTATGCAATCACTTCCCAGTCTACCATCCTTTGCTGAATGTGAGAGGTTTAGGTACCTAGAAGTATAACTGCTACAAATGCCGAAGGAACAATCTACCATGGTTCTACCACTGCTGCCACAGCTGTTATGCAAGAACTGCTCTCTGACTTGCTTTCTGTTTCTGCACTGTGGTGATCAGCTTTGGCAACGGCAGATTGCTCTGGGGCTTCTCACCTGCCTATCACTGGGTCACCTGAAAATGCTGTTAAGTAACAGCTGAAATCTGCCTCGATACAACTGTCTAAAATTGTAGCATGGATCAAATTTTTACTTTTAAGCTGATGGGTACATCTTTCCTTGGAGAATAAAACACTTCAGAAGAATTAAATAAAAGTCTAGCAAATAGATAAGTAACAATGATTTACCTGCATCTGAAATTAAGCCATACTCACAGCAAAATTATGACCTGCCTTAATAATCATTCTTTATAGGTAACAAGCCTAGAACACAGCTCAGCTGTGCTTTCTTGAGTCTGTCATTTTAACCAATTCCTCCCATGAAAGTCCCTGCAACAAAAACTAGCACTTACAGTGCAAGTGAACTTCCAAGAAGCAAACTTGTGTTTCCTTACAAGAGCTCAGGAATGATCAACACAGGGGCCTGAAATAAACAGAGAATGTTAGTGGCTGATCTCCTCAGTAGTTCTGTTTATACAGCCTAGAACCGCAGCACTCCATCTAGGATGCTGTAGAAGTCTTTCCAGCTGCGTGGGATTTGCCAGAGCTAGACTGCCTTCCGTGAGACTAACAGACTGCCCAGGGAGGCACCGCACCAGCCCGACTTTCGCCTAGAGTAACTTAACATTGCTATGCTGCCAGCACTCAATGGTACATTTAGGTATATCCACAAAGGATGAATTTAGTACACTTTTTCTTCCACCAAAGTGTGCCTAAATTTGTTCCTGAAAAGCAGAATGAAAGACAGTTTCTTAGCCAAACAAGTCTGAGCAAAACAAAATCAAGAGAAAGGTGCATTTGGAAATAAGGAAAGTTTCCTAACTGCATGCTCATACAAAAAAAAGGCTTAATTGTAAGAAGTCATTTTATTGTTGAAATAAACGACTTATTTACAGAGATAGTTACTTTACAGTTTCACAAAGCAGATGTAATTCTTCTCAGAATAAAGTATCAAAACAGTGACAGATACAGCACTGTCTAAATGCAGTTTATTCCAAAAAGAAATCTACAGCAATCATAAGACTAAATAATATCAATCACATAACAAAATGCTGTCCCTTGCAACTACAAAGGTATAAAAAGACTTTTTATCAGTCACAATTTAGTGGATTAAGCATCTGCTATACTTCTTTCTTCTTGAGTATTAATGGACCTACGTTATCTCCTGTTAATTCATTGTGCTTGTTGTGGGAGCCATCACAGACAGGGAACTGGAAGAAAGCATACATGAGGAATTAGTGTAACTGTACAGCAATTGCATGGTGATTTTTTAGACTTCCTATGCCAAGAACACTTTGATAATGTTGCTAGTTTCTCCTATTACGTTCCATTCTGACATCAAACTCCCTGTCTCCCATCAAGCACATCACTAAGTTAAAAACCACTGCTAACAGGTAACTAAGTTTGTGAGGTCCTAAAATAGGTGTTCTTGGACACAAAGTTAGGGACAAAGCCTTTTCCATGGAAGAACCGCAGGCAAAGCAACCATCATAGCCACAAATGGTTTAACGTTTATTGTGGAAGTGGTCTTAACAGATCTAATCATTTGCAACCAGAAAGTACTGTTTCAAGAAAGGCTGAAATAACTTGAAGTAATTCCTCTGAAGGGAAAATAGTTGAGAGGTTTCTTAGGTCCAGAGATTTTTTTGTTAAAACAGGAAAGCATTTGGCCCAGAGAAGACAAAACCAGACTGCAGTCAGGACACTCAAAAGAAACTGAGAGCAGGTGAAAGACTCATATACATCTAGTTGATCTGGGGGATATGGACTACCCAAACCAGTCATCTACTGGTTGCTCTGGACCAAATTCAGATATGATATCCCTCCCCAGTACAGGTTCAAACTTACTTTCATTCTAATTTGAACAGCTTTCTGAGCATTGTTTTTGCAAAACAGAGTAGTTATCTTCTAATTAGCTGCAATGTATTTCCAAACGTTAAACAAGGCTTGCTTGGTTTTAATATACTCACATGTCGTCAATCTATGTTTGCAGACAAATGCCTACTGCGTTTCTTACAAGTTTCTATAGTTGCTTTCTACACATAGGTAGGTTTACAGTGGAGAAAAATAAGAACTGTGCCATTCTCAAAAACCAACAACACAGTCTACCTCCCAACAGAATCAACAGGTCAACATGTTGCAATTCACCGCTGCAGAACTGACAAAAATATGCAAGTATCAGTCACTAATCCTAGAGTAGCACAAAGTGTCTTACCGTCTTTGAACGCCAACACCTGCAATAAGCTTTAGTGAGGCACAGATCTTCAATGTTTATTTCATTCACTACTTTTGGATTTTCCTTCTGGATCTTGAGGTTAATCAAGCTGTCCTTTTGCTGTTTCTTCTTGTGGAGGAACGGGCGAACAGCAAGGTAACCAAGCAAGGCCAGCACACCCAGGAAAGGCAGTAACCGCAGCCATTCTGAAACTAAAAACAGGTGGAATTTAGATTGTTTCCTGACACCACTTCAGTATGGTGCAGCATCAGCTACTCTCAAATGATTTAGGCTTAGGGGAGGGAATGAGGTTGCTCGGTCAGCAAGGCTCTGAGGGCAAACAAGACTCTGTGGGTTAGTCTTAAAACGGACCACACAGATCAAAACCTGGATTTTACTGTGGCCAAGGTAAAAGTCTCCTAGAATTTCATCTGAAGTATAATTTTAACACTCTAGAAGGTGATTGGATGGAAGAAAATAAATCCAAAACAATATTAGACATACAAAAATGAGGGACCCTAAAATTACAGGAGCTCTGAGATGAAACAGCACTGTGTAATAGAAAACCAGGTATGATTACATGCAGTGATCATATTCGGTGCTGGTATCTTAACATTCTATATAGAAAAAATATTTAGTCGCTTTTCTAATTATTTTTTGTTTATAATATCTTATACATACTCTATATTTTTATAAACAATTGCATTAAAAACAATTTAACTACTTATTTCAGATTTTTAGCTTCCTGAAGTTTTCCTCACTTGATTTTGTTCCAAGTTTTTTTTTAGAAACTTTTGGTAGAAAATATACAGATTATTAGATAAGCACTAGCAAAACCTTCATTCTTTTTATTTTTCAGACTTCTGTTTGCTTGGGGATCTGTAACCAGTTTCTACAATACACAAAGAATACAAAGAGAAAGAATAGAGTCTTGAGATCAGGTAAGTCAACCCACAGAAAACTGCTTTTTACCAAGCTGAGGAACAAACTTTTAAGTATATGGAAGAGATTCAAGTATCCTCTGCAGGCCCACTTGCCTTGATAAATGTTCTAGATAGCCTGGTGAGAGAAAGACTTAGTGGACTTAAGAAATTCATCAGGACCTGGCATAAGACCTATATGTATTAAAGGTTTTTTCCAGCAAAACACATTGTGACGATACTCCCGTGTAATTTAAGAACCATAGGGGAATAAAGGTGAGAGCATTTTTCTAAATTTCTGGAGAATATGGTAAATCTAAATACTCATATAAGAAATGAAAGACAGTTTTAAAATGAGAAACAAAGCAGCGAAATGGGCTTGAACACAAACAGCTGCACACGCACTTTGTAAGACAAGATACTATAATCAAGTTCCTCTTTTAAATGATTTCGGGTCAGTACATAGAACGAAATTTTGTTCTACAGTTTGTTTTCTGAGATTAAGATCCCCAAGAAAGGAAATGCAAAAGAGCAGGCTAAGGATGCTAGGTAGGTTGTAGCTCTCAAATTACATTTTTTTGGTAAAGCTTGATTTTATTTGTAATAATAGAGCTCATGTTCATGCTGATACTTGTTCAGTTAGAACACGGTGGCTTTTTTCTTAAGAATTTAAATTTTCTATAGGTACAATATGTAATGAAAATACTTTGTGGGAGCAGTTTTATGGGTTTCAAGCTTTCTATAGCCTTTGAAGTGAAAACAACTTATTCCATTTACCTGGGAATGCACTGTAACTGTATAAATGCTAAAGGCACTGGGAAAGAAGAATGGTTCATTTAAAATGGGTTTCATTGTCCAAAGAAATATAATGAGGCTTTAAGTTTATAAGCAGTATAAATATGCTGGGGAAAAAAAAGTACTCAAACCTGGTTTTAAATAAATTGTGCCTGTTCTAAATGAAATCATTTTCAAGTATCATTGACATTGTGTACCTTAGTGCTACAATATAAACATATACGGTTAATTCTATACTTTGGAGACTTCTACTGTTTCCAGAGTTTCCATTAGAGCATTCCTCTTAAGATTAGTTCAGTGATAAAAAATGTCATCTGACACTACTTGAGATTCTGCCTGTTTCATCACTGCTGAGCATGGGCATAGATGGTTCCACTCTGCAAAGCACTGAAGTACACGATACCTGAAGAATTTGCTAGTACTTGGCTTGCTTTCTTGTACCCTTTGCAATAGGGCTAAGGTTAATGAATAAGTACTTTCACTCCTTCATCAGGAAAATAGTTATAAAAATTACGAAGAAACCCCCCCAACTTCGTGTATGTAGCAGGCTTCCAGAAACAAGTATTTTTTTGTAATAATCATAGAATCATATAATCACCAGGTTGGAAGAGACCCACCGGATCATTTAGTCCAACCATTCCCACCAGTCTCTAAACCATGCCCCTCAGTACCTCATGTACCCGCACCTTAAACACCTCCAGGGAGGCAGACCATTCCATTGCCTAATGACCCTTTCAGTGAAGAATATTTCCTTANATAATCTCCCTGGACCTGCTGGTCACACTCTTTCTGATCCAAGCCAAGACGCCACTGGCCTTCTTGGCCACCTGGGCACACTGCTGGCTCATGTTCAGTCGGCTGTCGACCAACACTCCCAGTAATAAGTACGGAAGCTCTCTTTAAAACTTTTAAGCAAATGAAGAGGCAGTGCTTTAGGCCTTCAGCTAGAATCCCACTGCCTTTACTAATGTGCCCTCCGACTTGCTGGTACTTGCATAGAGAAGCCTCCTAAGTACAGTGCCAGCGAGCCGAGCCACACATTTTACTCTGTTATCATTTACCTCCCAGGGCATCTTAAACGACTTGTGATGTAACTTTTGGGATGCCCCCTACTCGAACAGACACCTTGGCTAGCCCGGCCGGGAGCACTGCCTGGGGGCGGGGGGGAAGCGGCAGCCCGATATGGGCCTTGGGGTGAGGAAAGAAGACACGGGATGGGGGGGAGACACGGGATGGGATGGGAGGAGACACGGGATAGGATAGAGGGAGAGGACACGGGATAGGATAGAGGGAGAGGACACGGGATGGGATGGGGGGACGAGGATCCAGTATTAGGGAGGGAAGACACGCGATGGGAAGGGGGAGGAAGAGGGAACACGCCTGGGGAACGGGGAAAAAAAAGAGGGTCACGTTCTGGGTTGCTGGGGAAGCAGGAGGCCACGGGTGGGAAGGGGCGAGGGTCGCCGGTCGTCCCCTCCCACAACCCGGGCCCGCTCAGCCCACCAGGTACCTGTGAGGCGGATGAAGCCGCCGATGCTCTCAGGCAGTGGCAGGCGCTTGAGGTAGGCGGGCAGCTGGACCTTGACGATGCGAGCCAGGCTCTCCAGCACCATGGTGGCCGGGAGCGAAGGGAGCGCGCCGCGGGCACGCGCAGCCCCCAACGCCGCCGCCGCTGCCGCGCGCGCTCCCGCCGCGACCCACGGCCGCGCGTGCACCGAGGGGCGGGGCGGACGCGACCGGAAGCCCAGCCCGCGGGCCACAGAAAGGGGCGGGGCTGCGCCTGCGCGGAGCCCGGATGGGGCGGGGTCAAGATGGTTCGGGATGTTTGGGTCTGCGCCGCGCATGCGCAGAGCAGCGTGTACAGGGCCGAGCGAAAATGGGGCCGCCAGACGGGGGCGGGGCCAGAGTAGACAGCGCTGCTGGGTGGTGTACTACGCATGCGCAGTACCGCGCGGGGTGGGGCTTCTGGCGATGCTGCGCATGCGCTGAAGAGCGGGGGCGGGGCGAGACCACGTGATGGGGGAGCGTGGGGAGCGGGGTCGCGAAGAGGGTGAGGAGCGCTGGGGGCGCCATGTTGCGGTGGGGCGAGGGCCACGAGAGGAGGCGGGGTTTGCGTGGTTCCGCGCATGCGCAGAGCCGCGGGGGGCGAGGCCAATCCAGAGGAGGGGCCGGTATTGGCGTGGTGCTGCGCATGCGCATATCCGCGAAGGGGACTAGTTAGGCCGCCGGGTAGGGGCTTGGTATGCGCATGCGCGAAGGTGGGAGCGCCACGGGAAGAGGGCGGTGTTGTGTATGCGCGGGGGGCACGCGAGGGGCGGGCTTCAAGCGGTGCTGCGCGTATGCGGAGCTACGTGGAGGTAGGTGCCGCGCATGCGCAGTGCTACGTTCCTCCCCCCCGCTAGGCGGCGCGCGGGCGGCGCCGGCCATTGGTGCCGGGAGGGAGTGGTGATGGGAGCTGAGCCCCGGTCAGGGGCAGCGAGGGAGGCCCCACGAGTGCGGCGCTCTCCTGAGGCGGGGAGGGAAGGAGGGAAGGAGAGGGATGGAATGGTATGTGGTGGCGCGGGAGGCCTCGGTGCGAAGGTACAGTCAGGGGGCTGGGGAGCTGCGGCTTTATGGCATGCCCTCTGGTTTGTACCGGGTGCGCTGCTTGTCACCGTATTGCACGGAGGTGGTTGTGAGGGCTGGAGCCTCTCTGCTGTGAGAGTAAGCTGAGACGGTCGGGGTTGGTCAGCCTGGAGAAGGCTCCAGGGAGTCCCTAGAGTGACCTTCCAATATCTGATGGGGCTGTTTACAAAGGCTTGTAGTGGTAGGACGAGGGGGAATGGCTTTAAACTGGAAGGGGCAAGACTTAGACTTGACATTGGGAAAAATTCTTCACCATGTGGGTGGTGAGGCACTGGCACAGGTTTCTCAGGGAAGCTGTGGATGATCCATCCATCCCTGGAGGTGTTGAGGGCCAGGTTGGATGGGGCCTTGGGCAGCCTGGTCTGGTCGGAGGTGTCCCTGCCATGGCAAAAGATTTGCAACTGGATGGGCTTTAAGATCCCTTTCAACCCACACCATTCTATGATTCATGTTGATGGTCTCAAAAATATTGACATAAAAGACTGATTTTTCTTAATATGAACATGTTTTTTATCTAGTCTCATAACATCCGAGCTGGGATAACATGGGTGGGGAGACATTTAACGCTACAAGGAGAGGCCCATCCTCCTCATGTTTGGCAATAGTTTGTGCAGAAGAAGCTGTATCTCTGAGCATGTTACTTAATTGTATTTCATTTAATGTCAAGGAGACTGGTAATTTTCACATAGAAAACTGGCCCTGTGTAGCCAGGTGTAAGTTTAGACATTCCAGCCAGATTTGAACATTCTCGCAATAGTCCTTTGGCTATAAGTCTTAACACCATTTGATTCAAGATGCTTTGCTACTGTGAATGAATCCATCAGGTGCTAATAGCTATAGTGCAGAGCATCTTCAGGAAAGCTGAAGCAGTGCAGTCCTAGAGTATGCATCTTCCTTACCTGATTCTGATGGCAGTATAATTTTATTTTGTCAGTGTGTGGAAACCACACTGTATCTGCCCATATTAACTGTGCACTTTGCATGCCAATCCAGAGTTGGTAATTAAGAAGTTTTTGGTAAGTTAATAGAGTTGAGCAAAGCCATGAAAGAGTAATTGTAGGTATTTCTTGAGTCATAGCAACCCACTGGTCAGTCAGTAATCATGTTTACCTTTTATTGACTAGGATATACAAACCCAATGCTAGACCTGTTTCACTAGTTTGCTTTAGTGATTGATTCACAACAATCTTAACCGTAAGTTAAAATCACCATAAAGAACTAATGCAAAAAACCCCCAACCAAATACTGGAAGGTGCATTTTAGACAAACAAATCCAGCTTGTTTGTGCTTCTAGCCTGAATCTTACATCTCAGCCTGTGACCCTACCTTAGCATTTACTGATGAATCATTTTTAGGTAGTGAGAACATTCCTGTGCTCTCAGAGTATCTTAGTTCCCTGCCTCACCTAAGTTTATGCTTCTAATGACTATGTCTGACATCCTAAGATGATTCCTTCTTGTGTAGGTAAATGCCTGCTATTAGAAAAGATAATGAAAGAGCAAAATGCTTGATTGTTCTGCAAAGATTACAAATCAGATGTCATGATGTAACTTTGTGAAACTTTCTGAGGGAAGAATACATAAGGCTGAAGATATATAAGGTCAGTCCTACAGCTCTGAACCAAACAGCTTTGCATTGAAATTGAGAGCCTCTTTCCTTCCCTCCTCCTTTTCCTCTGCTCTTCCAGCCTTCTCTGAATGCTAGCTGTGATACTGGGAGCACTGCTAAAGTTTCACTGAAGCTCCTGAGCCTTGCTGTGCTGCCTTTGATCAGCACTCTGCTTGACAAACTGCTGGACAATCTACACGTGCTGCACAGAGAAACTTCTTGCTGCACCTTACCTGTCTGGATAGGTATCAGTTAACATGAGTCATGGATGGTTTTGGTATATGATAGGCTGAAGTCATAGATTATGGAAAAACTATAATGAAAGTGAAGAATGAATGAGATTCTTAACTGAAGGAGAGGCAAAAGATGGTTATTGGAAATCCAGATTGATTTGAGGCTCAAGGAGATGCATGTTCACTCTCCAGCCTGGCTGTAGGCTTCCTGTTTGCCTTAACAGGAAAATGTAAGCTGCGGGCTTGCTCAGCCCTGCAGAAGAGAATGGGGGTTATGCGGTAGTCTGTCTTCAGGGACCACATAATGGCATTAGAATTTAAGGTCAGTCAACATCAGGAGGTTTACCAAGCAGGTGTGAAATCGTGGACATTATTTTACAGGCAGCTTGCTGCTTCAGGGTTTTATCAACATCCTCTTCAACTTTGCCTCAGATCTCTTGGGTGTCTTGAAAATCTTGTAGCTTTTTTTGGGGGGGCGAGTAATATGCAACAATTCATTCTTGCTTAGTTAGCTTCAGTTTGTGACCTGTTAAAAAGTAAAGATTGCCCCTGCTTATGTGTTTCATGGTGAATTTGGCCACTGAAACTCTGGTGTTGGTTAGGAAGTACAGGAGTCACTGTAATAAAAGTAACAGCACAAAAAGCCCAAGCATAAATACTTGTATAGAACCTGATACTGAAATCTTTCAGCAGTAGGTATCCTCTATCACTAGGATATTTCTTCCAACAAGAACATTACAGATAAGATGGAGCAGGGAGCTCCCATGAAGAGATCTACATAGGCAGTGCTAGGTCAAGTCTGCACGGCCTAAAAGAGAACCAGCCTAATTAACTTGCTATACAGGCTTTGAGGAGAGTGGTAGTAAAGTTTGTGGTGTAGGTGCATACCATGTTTGGCAGAATTTATTCTGCCAAGCATAATATCACTACAACATAGCTGCATTGGTCCAGCTCACAGTAGAACTAAGAGTTGCCTTCTACATCCACAATCTGATTGGTCCTGATCCAACAGACCGAGCATAGCTGAAAAGCTGGTTGCTTTCCTCC
This sequence comes from Piaya cayana, assembly GCA_013389865.1. NCBI lineage: Eukaryota > Metazoa > Chordata > Aves > Cuculiformes > Coccyzidae > Piaya > Piaya cayana. The sequence goes on along the minus strand of WAAB01020683.1, from coordinate 113,345 downwards.
TCTTGTTACCCTTCAAAAATTTCTTAACTTCCCTGTGCCTTTACTTCAGCTGTAAAATGAGATAATACTTACCAATGTAACTAGAAAACTAAGCTTTGCAAAGGGAAAGAACGTTTATAAATTATTTTTATTTATTTTACTAAGTACATGCCAGTAAAGCTAAAAGATGAAAGAAAGGCCTTGAGGTAGCAAACACACAGTCCTGCCATCTCTAAGTGCCACAGTCATTTGCTCAGTGCTCTTTCATGGTAATGAGCTTTCCTATCAACAGGATGTCTCCTGTTGTTAAAACCATTTTCTTGGAATTAGCATTGTCATTTTCAGTACTGAGTGCCTGGAATACTCTGTAGCAGGCAAAAGTACTATTGTCAGCTAAAAGCCCAAGAGCTCCTTTCTGTGATCAACAAACCCAAGCCTCTGTCTAGGTGGAAGCTAGATCTCTCCCTTTGTATTCAAATAATTTCACAATGGGACTTGATTAACTGTTGTTCCTGCTGTAGCAAGGCTCTCTCCCCCACTTCCACAAAAGCAAGCAAAATCATTACACCCAGAAGGGCTGTAAGAACTATGATTCACTTAATGCAATGTCTCCATCAATTAGTTAAGCAGCACTGTAAACACCCAACTATTAAATGCTTGAAGCCCCCAAAATAAGGAGTTTGGTTTAAAAATGCAAGCCGTGGGGCCTTAAGCTTATATATAAGCTTACTTTCCTGTATTTTATGCTTATGACCATTGCAAGCAAGTTGCAGCCACACAGCACGCAGGTTAGGTTTTCATTTGTTTTTTACACCCAGAGGGTTAATTGCCTTGAGAAGAAAGCTAAGATCTCAAGTGCTTTCTTGATCTCAAGATCAGCTTGATCTCAAGCTGAGATCAAGTGCTTTCACTTGATTCTGAGAACTGGCACCTGGAGTGGCTTCTGCAGTTTATTGAAAATATCTACTATTCTGTGGTGGGCAAAGTGTTCGGGAGAAAAATAAGTTAAGGAAACATCACATTTATAATTTAATCAATATGGTAAATTTGTGAATAGCATAATCTTCATATTGTAATATTACTTCTAAATCAGCATGATGTTACTTTCTAATCTAATGTCCAAGAATTTTACAATGTCACTATTATGTTTTGAAAGCAGATACTGTTGTACTTGCTTGAGTACTGTGACTGCAGTGTCTTAGTAATGGTATTATTGTTGTATTTTTAAAATCCCAGTGGTTTAGAATGCTATTTATTGTCACAGATTGTAGCAAATTGATTTGTGAAAGGAATCAAAACAGGAACATAAAGAAAAACAAGATTTCTAAGAATTTAATCAAGTTCTAACAGCAACCTTGTGTGAGAGAACAGAGCAGGAGACACTGGTTTAGTCAAGAAAAAAAATATGCTCTAGCTTCTTAGCCACAGTTTTATCATTTATTTTCTTCTTCTGAAGAAGGAAAACTGCTGGAGAGTGGGAAATACTACCCATGAATTATGTATATGAAACAAATTTGAGGAAAACCCCAACTGAGAAAGAATATGTGTGTACTCAGTGGTAATTTCTAAGATATCCCCAGATAGAGTTCAGTCACTTTCTACTTGCATTGTATGGTTTTTCTTCCAAGCTGGAATGATCTTTTTATGCAGTGATTAGCACTGGTCCACAGCAGTAGCTTCTACAGCTACTATAACATTTGCAAAAAATAGCACAAGATGAAACTATGAATATCCACTCTAAGTTGCTCATTTCAACTGCCTTTATTTAAAGCATAGGAAGTAACAAGTTCTGTGACTTGAAACTATTGTAATTAACCTAAGTCAAGTAACACTAATGATGCATAAGAGAGTACACAGTAAATATAACATTGCAGTGAGTTTTAAATTTTGACCTATTACATCTTTCCATCCACATTAGACAGCTGATCTGAAATGTCATGCTCATGAGGATCCAGGCTGATGTGATCACTGGTTGCATACAGACTTGCACAAGTTTGGAATTTGATTAGCTTTTAGGGAGTTGCTAATCCACAACCATTTTCCTCAAATCTGAACAAGTATCCTTGAGATTCCCTTATATACTCATAAAAGACCAGATATGTTACTGATTTGTGGCTGGTTCTGCTTGGTTTGTTGCCATAAATCAGGCTGCAAAGTCCTCAGATTGTCTCCTGGGAAGAAGGTGCAGTGAAATAAAACAGATACATCCTCTCCTATGCTAAAGGACCTACAGAGGACAAAGCCAGTATAATATGGGAAGTACACACTGCTAAATGAACAGACAAGATGTAAAACTACTATGAAAACACTAGAAGCTGTTTTCTGATGATGGGAAAAAAAGCTGTAAATTTGTCTATGTTCTCAGCAAGAGACCACTCAACATTCCCTTTTAAACTGCATTGATCTTTTCTGTCAGTGAAGACTGTATACCCTCAACCTGGCAGCTAAGGGCATATGTCTTCCCTTAGTACTTCACTCCTTTGGCATTACAGCTGTCAGTGAAAGACAGTTCCTTCATTTTGGAAGGCAAAGGTGAGAATGCCACAACAGTAATTCCTGTGACGCAATGTGCATTCGTCGGCAGTGGCTAATTATAGCACAGAAAAACTACCAGCTTCCCCTGCCGAGGACATGATCTCTGCAATATGACGGCACTCGGCTCCTAAGTTCTTCCCGTGTCAGGATGCCCACTGACACTGCAGTAAGTCAGCAGTTTATCATTCCTTCTCAGGCTGCTGTGTAACAACAGCGCTATGGAGATTTCTAAGTCTGCTTCCCTTTTCCAAGGGAGCATTGACAGTAACCCATACTCCTTCTCAGTCATCTCAGAACAAATAGGAACAAAAGAACCCAAAGCCCAAACCACCATGCCCCTTCAATTTCAGGCAACGAATATATGTACAACAGATGGAGATGAAAGTGGGGGAAAATAGCTATCTTGACTCCAAGGCCAGGACATGGAGTAGTAATACAGCAGGTAAATAAGATTAATATAGCCTCTTTTATGCCTATCTTATTAATGCTTTTTCTTTTCTATTTTTTCCAGGCATTCCCTGTCCTCCAGACTGCAGATCAGCTATAACACAGTGCACTTCCAGATGTAGGTAGTTGGCAGTTCTCTAGAAGATTTTTAAGTTACTTCCTTCCTTAATTTGCAAGATAGTGCAGAATTTTACATAAATTCTGTACTTTATCCCAAATCAGGGAGTTGTAAGGCCTGTAAATACTTTTTTTTTTAAAAGTCAGTCTCTTTTTTTTCCCTTTGAATCAGCAGAGAAAGCAACCAACACAGTGAGATATAAACGTATCACCTCAAAGTTTACAAAACTTGCTTTACAGGAGATGTAAGTCTAAAGACTGTAAAGGGTAAACATTAAATGAAAAATAAATACATGATAATTAAGAGGTATTCATCTTGAGCAATATGCTAAGAGAGTGCTTTTGGAAACTAGAAAAGATCCTAGTGCCACCTTTTTTCAGATCAGACAGTCTTACTGAAAACTGGTCTTATCATAGGTGCATGTAGTTAATTTAGTAAGATGCTTGAGAATGTTTTAAACTGCTTCCCCAAGGAGAATTAATTTTTTTTTTTTTTTTTTTTTACACTTTTATGTCAGTTATTTTGACAGCTTCAGGGACAGATACATTAGAATTATTCAGAAAACAGGGACAGTAGAATTGGATCCTTCAAATTGCCTATCCAACATGACCCGATACTGTCAAATAATCTGAATGATGTAAGGGTAAATGTAGCATTTAGTTTCCAAGTGCCTGAGTCCTCCACGCCTAATTACAGCAGCGTTTGCTTTTCTGATATGGGAGGTAAACAGAGACCATAAAATTATTTAAGAGGCCACCAAATCGTCAGGAAGGACTATGAAGTTATCTTTTACCATGTTAACTTGAATTTACATCACTATGACAGAGAAAATTATTATCTTTAATCACACTACCAGCTCCTTAAGTTCATATTTTTCAATGTTTTTTTAAAGATGACGTCCCATTATCTAAAGCAAAAAAAATAATTGCAGCTCTCATTGTCTTTTTAAAAATGAATTAACATCTATTGCTTGTAAAAGTGACAGATGTATGTACTAGTTCTTGAAAGGCTGAAAAGCATGCTTGGCCTTGAAGAATCAAAGTTGCCAGCAGTGCAGAAGGTAGGTGGCCTTTGCTTTATAATTTGCAAAATTTTCAGCAACTTGCCAACACCTGACCATGGCTTTAAATTGAAGAGGGAAGGATTTAGATTAGACGTTAGGAAGAAATTCTCCACTTTGAGGGTGGTGAGGCACGGCACAGGTTGCCCAGGGAAGCTGTGGATATCCCATCCCTGGAAATATTCAAGGCCAGATTGGATGGGGCCTTGGGCAGCCCAGTCCGGTGGGAGGTGTCCCTGCCCACGGCAATGGTGGTGGAACAGGATGGTCTTTTAAGGTCCCTTCCAACTTAAACCACTGTGGGATGATTCTGTGTTTCGTGATTACCCTGTGTGTCACAACCCATCCTTTCAGAAATACTGCCGTGATCCATCCCCCTCACCATAATGATGAGCAGTGTAATAAGTGGCTAATTGCAATATTAGTCATTTAAAGTCATCAGCAGTATTTCCTGAGTTACGGTATGACAGCAAACAAGAATATTCCTTCCTTCTAAGAGATACATTTGGCTATAATTACCTGGATATTTGAGGTCTAAGCAATCTCTTGGACATCTTAACTGGGACAGCAAAAAAATGAACAGATCAGCCAAAACCTTAAAGATGAGGTTGCTCAAAAGGATGAAAAGTGAAATGACTCCTAGTAGTACATGATAGTTGACTAGTTAAACCCATTGTTAAATACACGGCATGCCAGTCAGTTTAAAGACAAACAAAACAAACAAAAAAACCCCATCCCTGAAGTATTTCTGTGGACTTCCTTGTTTTCCTAAGTCATTTTTTTAAATTAAGTGAGTACAGCATCAAACAAGGCACTGCAATCTACAAGGCTATGTAATAATTTCCCCATGGAAACATACTATTATTTTGTGTAAAAAAGAACTGGGGGGGAGGCAGAAAGAGAATGTCCTACAGGAAAAAAAAAGCCTTTAAGTGAAGTGCAACAGAAAATCCACCTGCTGCCTCTGTTGAGATGTAGTGGGTTTTTAATGTGAATGATTCACCAGCAGGACTGCCTCAGAAGGAGGGGGAATGGCCAAGAAAGGTAGTTTGCTGCCGGCCACTTGGGAAGTCAGTGGTACTAGGGCTCCTAACTCAGAGAGTATCCATGCCCAGGGTCTTCTGGGAACACTGACTGATCTCTGTGGGGAAACCTCCTAAGATAAAAGGTGGTTCATACCTCAGTATAAAGTACACCATTCGTGTCCTGATTAGCTCAGGCTAATTCCCTGTAACTTTAATCAAACAACGAAAACTGTACTTAGCATATAGCAAGCCAGGTGAATGGAAGCCTACACTTCGATCAGCATGGCATGTTGTGAAGTCTGAACAGCCTTGTCTGTACTAGGGAGCCAGTGAAACATGTTAGCTCCATCAAAGGTTGTGGTTTGCTTAGTATATTTGCATCCGGGACCAATCATTGGAGAAGCAACTGAATTAGGATGGTCCAAATCTGACTAGTAATCAATTACGTCAAAGTAGTAAAAAATAGATGTTTCTTGAAAGTGCTTCAGAGTCCTTTGATGTCTCCCTTAGTAAACACAATAGGCCAAATGAAGTACTGCTGAATAGCGTTGTAAGATGTTGGTATTTTTCAGTAACAGCGTACCTCCTACAGACTTAGCATGCAGTCTGAAGGCAGCCTGAGGGGTCAGAAAACAGGTAGAACAAGGAATAGCAACCACCTCCAAAGGGATGGGGTAAAGTAGGTCACCATTAAACTTCTTTTTGAAGACATCTCCAGTGGATGTACTCTGGCCTACTGAAATTGTTAGAACTCTGATTTGCTCCAGAGAGCTGAATTCAGCTGATGTTACTTTATATTAGCAACTATGAGTATTTGCTCAGCCCCTTGAGCCCATATTTTAAGATGCAGTTTTGACATGTATGTACATATTACCTATGTTTATTCAGGAATGTAAAGAATTCATATGAAAGAGGAAAACAGTAGTTAGTTAGTAACTGGATGACAACAAAACTTCTTGTTTTCCAAAACTGGCATTGGAATTATGCCATGCACGTGCTCATTTGAGTATCATGCTTCAATATCCATAGAGCTGAATCAGCACAGAAGATGAATATTTTTGTTGACACAAACTGCTGCTGACTTGAAAGGAATAGCTTTTATATTTAGAGCAAATAGTAGTTTTGCTGGGAGAAAAAAAAATGTTCTGTATGAATACTAATAAATATTCTGTAGCAAATTTCAGAGATTTCATTGTTTAGGTCTGTGAAAATGACAATGAATTTTGTGTTGTCAGTACTTTCTTCTTGTAAAATAGCGGATATTTTCTGTAAAGAGTTCAGGAGAAGTGAAAAATCTTTAACTGTAAGAAATCTTTAACTGAAAGAAAACTATGTTGTCAGGAGACAAAAAAGCACTGCCCAATGAAGTGCTGATCAAAATCTTGAAGACTGGAAAATTTTGTGGGGAGCTTTGATCTGTTGATCATGGTGGGAGTTACTGAAGTATTTTATATTCCTGTGAATCTCGCGTGATCTTGTGCAAGCCATGGAACCTTAGCACATCATTAATTCAGCAAAGCCCTCAAGCTTTCCACTGGGACTCATGTGGACTTAAATGTTAGAGCTTGCAACTCCCTACACAGAGCAGCAACAACTTAAAATGCATCGATGCAGAGACTCGGTGTTTTACCTCATGACCTAGCAGTGAGACAAAAAGCACTAGTATACGAAGGAAATTTGCTTGGAAAGGAATGGCTTGGAAATTTGGAGTATTTGTGGAAATTCATGGAATAGTTTACCTTTTGTCTCATGTTCCTTAGACAGCTAGATGCTGCCTAACACTTTGAGTGTGGGCTGGATTCCAGATGTGAAAGGTTTTTGCTACCTCCTTTTCCGTAACAGAAGGAGACATAATGGTCCCAGATGTATCAGCTAGGGAACTGAGCGCACAGTGCAAAGGCTGTACTGTGACCTTGACCTTGTTCTTGAAGGGGAGAAGCCCCCATCTACAGAGGATGGGCCAACAGTCTTTGCTGTTTAAAACACGGATCAGGAGGAACCCAATGTCATCCCCAAACCCGTTTTTCTTTCATGGTGCTTGGGTTGGCAAGTTCAGCCTTTTTATTTGAGTTTTAAAAAAAGGGAACGGTTTTCAGAGCTTTCTTCTGTGATCTTTTTCTTTGTGGTCTCCGCTGATTCAAAAGGGTCCCCAATAAGGTGAACTTTGCTTAGATTAAAGAGGAACTTGACTGCAAGCTTGATTTATGGTAATTAAAGGATAAACAAGTTGAACAGGATGCTGAAGAGAAAATTGAGCCCTGGTAATGTATGCAAACAGGGAGAAGATGTTGTTCACCTTCTTAGAGCTTTGTTTTTCAGCAGCAGAGGCTGTTGTGTTTTGTCGCCTCCAAACAGGAACTATTAATGGTCTACCATGGATCTAATCATCCAATGATTAGATGGACTAAGAAGAATGTCTTGGTTTTGTTGAAGTAATTTTTTTCTTTCCTCAAAAGGAAGATCTCTTAGGAAAGTTTTGGTATCTTGTTTCCCTCTCCTCTCAGACAGACGAAGGGTCCTCTACAGAACACTGCTTGATATCCAGGTTGCTCAGTTTTCTTCCGTTTTTGAAGACAGGTAGAACAGCAAGATCAGAATGTGAAAATGGCTGCTGTCAGGCAAATGGAAGTGAGAAATGGACATTGATGTGCAAGCAAGCTACACTAACCTTTAAACTAGGACTGGGCTGCTTTTCCCTCAAGTCCTCTCTGTGCTGAGGGGAAGTGCTATCACAATATATCAAGGCGTTATCCATTCATGCTTGCTCTGATGCACCATCACAAAGCAGCTGAAATGCACTGGGAAATTCAGCTTTTGGAGGAGGCTGCAGAGGGCTCTGGAACGTCATACTTGAAAAATCAAAATTCAAAGATAGGAGTTCAAGTGAGCTGGTCTGTTCTTAGTATTTTTGCACAAACTCTTTATTACCATGCCACATTACTGAGCTATTTTGTGTAATAAACGTCTGAAAATCTAACTCTACTCCACTACCCTCCCTCCTCTACTACTGAGGATTGGACATTGTAATACTTCTCTTTAGCCACTTCAGAGGATTAGCTTCAAAAATCAAATTAAAATGAAACAAAGCCACATAAACTGGGTTGGTCTACAGTGAGTTGCAACAGCCATCTTCAGTAAGTAACCTTCATTTGTGCCTTTAGCATTTTATGTCACCGTGTGAGGTATCTGTGCAAGTGGCATTATGGTACACCTGCTGCTTATCGTGAAGGTGAGAAACTCTTTGTGCATAGCACATCAATATATTAAGGCTATGTGACCTTAGTTGCCTGAGTACTCCTACTGAAATAAAAAGAATCTGTTTGAGTTAGCTTACTTCAACACACTGAGGGGAGAATAAATGATTTTTACCTCACAGTATGAGGAAGAAGAGACGAGGGTGAGGAGTATGTTTTCCAAGGACTGTGCCCTGTGACTTGCAGAAATGGCCACAGAACTGTGAGTACACATGTTGGTTTTCAGTCCCACACAAGTAATTATTATTTATTCTTATTCCTAAGAGTATCTAAAGCTAAGTATATAAATCGCTGTATTAGTTTAAAAAAAAGGCCAGTGAGTGTAGTGAAGTGTTTGTCTAAACAGATAAACAAAATATGGAAACCTGTTCCCAAGCAGTGGCTATAAACAAGAGCTATAAATCACATTTAAAATTCTACTGGGGGTCAAATGCTAATAGAGATATTGATTTTAACAGGTAACTGTTGAAAGGCACACAGACAAAACTTGATTTACCAGATTAACAGTTCCTGTTGTCTTAAATTAGTAGGGAAATTTACACACTGTCAGCAGTATGTTCGTGCTGTTCTACATTCCTTTCATTATACAGTAAAATGTGAATCACAAGCCAGATCAGAATTCTTAATATAGTGATATTAGAGGTCATTAATCTCAAACAGTAATAAAAATGTAAACCAAATACTGTTAAGTACCAATATCTCATGAGATTAATGTAAAATTTCAGGAAGTTTGTAAGCAATCTGCAAGGCAGAGAAAGGTACCTGTGACAGGAACTCGGAGACACTGGTGATTTGGAGCAGTTTATTAGCGTCCATACTCCAGAACAGGCAAGGAACAACAAAGTGTTCGTCAGCAATATTCTTGATTAAGATGATAAGAACATTAATGAAATAGTTTGGGGTTACACTTCTGGAATATGCTGTTCAGTACAATTGAAATAACAAGCAGAAAATGAAGACTACATAAGGAGGCTGCTAGGAATGGTTTAGTTAAGTTAGTACAAGGCATTGTTTTCTCAGTAGCCTGTAGATGATGCGTATGCTGAAAAATTATGGTAGTCCTACTACAGTACTGTTTCTAAAATAAAAGCATTGCTCCCCTAATTCACTGCTGGGCATTCTCAAGGTTCATATTGAAAATTATTACACAATCACATTTTCAGAATACCTCACCTTCTCCAGACAAGCAATCATTAGCGTCTTGGAGAGCAAGAAGGCTCAACAGTAGAGCAGTAAAGGCACTGGAACAAATGGAAACTTGGTTCAGTGCAAAGGATTTAGCTAATTATCATCCTGGATGGCAAATGCTGTATTTATTAATACAATATAACCCCTCATTACAGCAGAAAGGCACTCTGCCAGTTCTTTGCTTGTTACTTCATGGTCGTGGAGTAGGAGTCCTTCCCCATATACACAACAATGCATAAATCTGCACAATTTATTACTGTGAGGAAAATGGGTCAGGGCTGAGAGCAAGTTGGTGACCTGTGCCGCACAAAAAACAAAATAAAAAAATCCTCCAAGGAGCTGGAAGTGTTGCAGAAGATATCACTGCAAGTTCAAACAGTGTTTGCTGTCCCCTGCACTGACTGTTACTGCATTTCCCCTTTGCTGCTGTCTTTCCCCTATACTGGACGCTCTGTGCAGTTTAGTTTTATGTTCTGATGTGCCACTACAGCAAAATTCCAGACCGTGACTCTTGCCCCCAGGCCTGAGCGCCTGATTGAAGCTGCTTTTCTCGGGGGCAAGAGATCTTCAGCTCTGTCACTGGGACAACACTGGGTTACTTCTCTGGAGGCAGAACAACACTGGAGCCTCACAGAATATCCCGAGTTGGAAGGGACCCACAAAGGGACCCACGGAGTCCAACTCCTACCCCTGCATTGGGCAACCCCGGCATTCACACCGTGTTTGAGTGCATTGTCTGCAAGGTTCTGCAATATTGTGAGGCTTGGCGCCGTGACTACTTTCCTGGGAACTGCTGCAGTGCTACACCAACCTCTGGGTGAAGAACGTTTTCCCACTATCCAACCTGAACCTCCCCTGGCCCGTGTTTCTGCCATTCCCTCGGGTACAGAGAGATCAGCGCCTGCTCCTCCTCTTGTGAGAAAGCTGTAAGCTGCGACGAGGTCTCCCCTCCATCTCCTTCACGCTGAACAGACCAAGTGACTTCAGCTGCTCTTCGAAGGGTTTCCCCTCTCAACCCGTCGCTAACTTTGTGGCCCCCTCTGGGCACGCTCCAACACCTCGCTATCATTTCTATATCGCAACGCCCCAACCCGCGCAACAACGCTCGGAGCAGAGCAGGACGATCACCTCCCTCAGCGCAGCAGCCGTTTCTTTCTCTGCGGAGACAACCATTAACGCGCGGAAGGATCCAGCGCGCCGCGTCAGCGCACGGATGTAGATCCGGCCGCCGCCATTTCGTGGGAGGGCGGGGCGGGTTGCCATCAGCTGGCCGAGCGTGCCCTGAGGGGGGCGGCGGCGGCGTCAGAGCCGGGGCGACTGCGCTGTGGCCGGGGCCCCGCCCTTTCCCGCACGACTCTCGCGAGAGCTTCTCCCCCACGCCGAGGCCGGAGGGGCGGGGCTGCCGCGCGCGCGCCAGCCCCGCCCCCTCACACCCGGAGCCGGGGGAGGAGGTGCCGACGGCCGCTCCGCCTCTCGCGCTCCCGCCGCGTCCGGGCCCTCGCTGCCTCTCTCCGTGTCCCTCGGGCGGTGCCTTCGGGGTTCCCCTCGCACGCACGCAACCCCCCACCCAGACCCTCCCGCCCCGCTCTCCTCGCGCCGCGGGCCGCTTCCGGGGGAAGGAGGCGCGCGCGGCTGCGCCCTCGCCGGCCCCCGCCCCGCCCCCGCCCCCCCTCGCGCGAGCGGAGCGCGGAGTCACCGCGGCGCAGACGGGCCCGGCGGCGTTCGCACACAATGGCGCTGAAACGCATCAACAAGGTGAGCGCCGCCGGGCCCCCGACGCCGCTCCCGGCACCGCGGACCTGGTCTTTATTTTTCTTTTTGTTTGGTTTGGGTTTTTTTCCTCTCCATCTCCCTCTTCCCCACTTCCCCCGTCGCTCCTTTCCCCTCGTTCTTTCTCCCTCCCTTCTTTCCCTCCTTCCCCCTTGCATCCTTCTCCCCTTCGCCTCCTTCCCCCTTCTCCCC
>WAAB01020683.1:66155-101675 GCA_013389865.1 Piaya cayana | reverse complement strand
TTCCTTCCTCCCTCCCTTCCCCCCTCCCTCCTTTCCCCTGGATCGGAGGATCGCGGCCGCCCCGCTGTCAGCGCCCCCCGGGCCGCGTCCCCCTCCCCCGCGCCGTGCAACTTCTTTCCCGCATTGTAAGATGGCGGCGGGCTCGCCCCGCTCGGGCTCTTTCCGGGATCCCTCGCCTCCCGCGATAGCCCCGCGGCGCGCTCGGACCCGGTCCCGCCGCACCCTCCTCCTCCTTCTCCGGCCCCGCGCCCCGGGATCGCCCCCCGCGCCGGCCGGGAGCGCGCTCCCCTTGCACAATCGGGGCCGGGTGGAGCAACTTCTCGGCTAACTCGGAAAAAATGCCGAGGCGATGAAAGGGGAGGGGGGGGGGTTGTTTTTTGGGGGTTTGTTTGGGGTGGGGTTTTNTTTGGTTTGGGTTGGGTTTTTTTTTTTTCGATTGGTTTTTCTTTCTCCAAACCTCTCCCAGGGAAGAAGGCCCCCGACGTGAGGCTGTTCCCCGGGTGGGCAGCGCTTCGGGTTTGAGAATGGCTGGGATGTAATTGCAAACGCGGTGGGAGCGCAGTGGCGTTACCGGGTAGTCGCTGCCGATCTGTGCTCCTACGCGAGCTACGTGGAACGCTTACGTATTTCAAGAGCTGAGAGGAGTTTCTTGGTCATCTCGTAGCCTGCCAAGATGGCAGAAAGTCAATGTGCCCTGACATCGCGACCTAAACTTCGTGCACAAAAAACCTTTTATAGACAGAGTATAAACTTTGCCAGCTATTAGCCTTCCTGTATTTTCACATCTCTTTGGTGGTGCTTGTAGACTTACTTTAGTCAAAGTGAGGTTATTTATAATTTATTAGTGAAAGAACAGTTCTGTTAACCCTGAAAATGTTAAGTCTGTTGTGGATTAGTGCTAGCTAAGTGAATTTTCTTCGAATTACAGCTATCCTCTCACAAGAGTTTAAAAAAAACTATTCCTTTTGAATCTGCCATCGGAACTTGTTCCCCTGTATTAGTGGATGATATCACTTGGGTTGAAACGCGGCTAGGATACTCCCTGTATGCTTTGTCATCAACTCATGCTTATGAAACACATTCAGGCGCCACAGGTAAGAATTTACTGTCAAATGTAAACCAAAGCAAACCCCTGCTTACATGGTCATCTGGTGGTCAGAACCTTAAAATTACTCAGCCTGACTCTGAAGTCAGTGTCGTCTCTTGCTGTGTATTGGTCCTTATGCTCTATGGTAGTGTGTAGTGGCAACCTTCTTCCATTACCCACTGCTAGAGGTTAGGATTGGTGGAAGAGGTTAGGAGGGGTTTTTTTGTTTGGATTTTTTTTTTGAAGGTGCTAATTTTAATCAGTTTAATCACACTGTGCTACAAGCTACACTTTGAAATTTTTGTAGGGTTTACGGCTTTCATTTTGTGTTTGTCAGCCTGTAAAGAGAAGTTTTTCTAGACTGAAACCATTGCTTGCAAGTTGTTTTCTTCCCAGGCATGGTTTCCAGTACGAGTGTTTACTGGGCTTACGGCTGAAATCCAAAAATAGCAGGGCCAATTTTGTAATGAGGTGGTAGTGAATTTAGATTTTTAATATTGCCAACTGGTGTAGTCAGAGAATGGTGAGCTGGGATTCCTTGTCTTCCAGTCGTAAGGTCACAGATCAGACCTTGAAACTCTGCTTCCTTGTCGTACGTTGTTGGCACTAGATTAGAACAAGGTGAAGAGAGACCAGGACCTCAAAATAGTGTAATCACACATAGCTGATTTAGTCTGACTTGTGGTATTACCTGTCAGAGCTAGAATTCATTGTCTCTTGCAGCAGATGACAAGCCAGATGCACCAGTGAAGGTATTTTCAGCCTGTTTGGTTGACAGCCTGTTTGTTTGACTGTTGGATGTGGACTTGATGTATCAAGGAAAATACAATTCTTTATTATACTGGGTAAATCAGACTTTCAGGCTGGATTAGAGTGTAAATTTAATCTGAAGTATATTGTATTACATATTTGGAATACAACAGCCCCTACTTAAAACGTTAACTGGCAAATTCTGTTTTCATCGTGGGAATGAAAGCACATGAGTATTCATGTGTTACATTGGGTTATCTACTTGTAGAACACCCTTTACAAAGCTCTCTTTATCAGGTATGTAGCCAGTCCCCAGAAAGGTTATCTTATGCTGGAGTTCATCATCACATCTGTGCCACCCACCCTGAGGGTAGCCTGCATTCCGTTTGCAAAATTCTGCTTTTGTTGATACAGCTCGCTTTGCACAAGGGTGGTGGGATGTGGAATAATGTGAGCCTACAGCTTCATTTTGACTGTTCCCTTTCCTGAGGATGAAATTTTTCCCAAATTACTGTAAAGGCAATGGAAAATTCTTGTTGATTTATGGTCTTGGATCAAATGATTGTTACATGCTCATGACACGTGTTCTTGGTCTCAAGTATTGAGTTCTGCCTGTTCAAGGCATGTCCTGTCATTGCTGTGGCACGTTGGCACTTCCGGTTCTAATGATGATGATCCAGTAGCAGGGAAACGTTTATGTAGGAGTAAGAAATTGAGGATGGATAAAACTGAGGAAGCTCGGGAATGTTACATCGTTTGTATACATCCATTTTTATCACTGCTGTGTGCATCCATTAAAGTGAGGTAGTATGAAAGGCCTAAGTGGTGATCTTGACAGGCTAAAAATAGAATTAATAGAAGAGATGTATGCATGAAATGTCTCGCCTGTGAAATCCTTAAGAAAACTTGTGCCTACTGTGGTTTATGTCCATTCGATTAAACATAGCACATGCCAGCATCATTATGTGGGGGGTATTTTTTTAGAAAATCTTAAGAGGGAGCCAGAAGCACCTGGAAGGTGGCAAACCCATTTATCGCTACTTAAGTACAGGTCGGAGGCTTCCCTTGACAGTAGTGGAGTGGAGACTAAATGACTTTTCCTCACTGCTGTTCCTGAATTAATGGGAACTTTAACCCCACTCCTTCAGATGTGCATGATAATATTTTTCAGAAATTGGTTGTAATATGCAGTAATGAACACGGCATGGAAATCTTCATTAATTTAACCAGAGGCATAGCTTTTGTAGAGGTGATTCAGTTTGTGTTGTAAAACCTGCATATTACTTTTGTTTTAAACTGCTACTGTCTTCTTTTGAACTTAGTAGGAAATGTAAAAGAAAATGGTTAACCAGGATAAGTTGTTTGGAATTAAGTTGTCTTCTCTGTATGAAATCTACAATACTTTATTTTTGTGGCATGGATTTAGCTTGCTGAGCTTATTCAAAATATTTCAGTGACATAAATTTGTGTGTGTGATCGAGTGTCTAGAAATAAGTCTGAATTTGTCTGTTTATGGGCTCAGAAAGTTAAGATTAACCACCTAGTTAAATGTAGCTGGTGTAAGCTTAGTTAAAATGCTTTAAACCTTTGTGAATGCTCTCTGTATGCATCAAATAACATTTTTTACTTTAGCTAATTCACCCTAACTATTTTGAGTATTTGGGGGTAGAGTAAGTACTGTCTCAAGTAGATAATGGTGTGCAGCTATGGCACTCGGTGGGAAGAGTCATGTTGAACCAGAAGACAACGGTTGGGTTTAAATAATGAGATTTCAGTCATGGAATTAGGGAGGCATTAGTATTGAGGAACTTCAGGAGTTTTTAAAAGTCAGAATAAAATTATTCAGCATCCCATGAAAGCTGTCATCACTGAAATTCTGTTCAAGATTTAGCTTGTCTGACTAATTAGAAGTGACATACTAGGAAATGAATATAGCTAAAATTGAAATAATGCTTCTTAACTGGGTAGATTAAATACCTCTGTTCAAGCCTGGCATTTACAATTAAGGTATTGGCTGTGTTTTAAGAACTGGTCATTTTTTAAGAGAAAGGAAATTTGGTGTTTCCTTTGCTAGAAGGTTTGGACTACGGTAACTTAAAGATTTCTCCTGTTAATTGAGCACCATGCTTGTGAAACAAGTTCCCAGTCAGCATAGATCTTTAAATGTTTGCATTGGAATGGGAGGAGAAAGGGATAGTAATCTCACTTAAGTAATTTACAGAACTTCAGAGATCAATATTTCATTAGATAGGCACTTCTTGCATAACTTAAAAACTTAGTTCTTCAGTATGTTAAGGATTTGGATGGGATAATGTACAGGGTAATGAGGTTGTCCAGCCAACATTTTTTTCATGATCGTTCCAGCTTTTAAAGATCTGATTTTGAAAGCAAGCCAGTGCTTTTGCTATTGTTCCCTCTGTGAGTTTCTCCTGCGGAAGAGCTGATGTTAGAACTCTGCAAAATGAGCTTCCTTCAGCTACCTCCCCAGTCTAACCAGCTCTGAAGCATTAATGCCTTTCTTTACACTCTTATTTTCCGGAGGGGTCGGGGGGGGGAGGATGTAAACAGCTGTAAGGAGCAGCTGTTAAATACAGAACAGTAAACTACCTCTTGGCAGAGGCATCTCTGTTCCTTGTGGAGGCCACATCTAGCATGGCATCATCCCTACCCATGTATGTTTTCTCTGTGTCCGCTAGATTGTACTTTTGAAGGAGAGAGAGGATGGAGGTTCTTAACTTTGTCTGAGATGTCAAGTGACAGCTGGTAAGGAGGAGTGGGAAAGGGTAGAGCTTTTGTGTAATTCAGATTAGGGCATTGATATGCCATCTCCGATAAGTATTTGTTGCAAATATTAAGGTTTTGCCACTTAAACTGTCTGCCTTGTGTTCCTATGTACGTCCCTCCTCTGTGCGTCAGAGTCGGCAGATTGGACCGTGTGGTCTGCACTTCATAGTAGGTCTGGTATCCGTGTAAGCTGACTTCTGTTGATAGTGTAGACGAAGATGGGGTAGCTTACATTGAAAAGGCTGAATTGCAGGCATGTTTTCCCCTGTGACTGGTATGATGTAGTAAGCTGCTGGTATAATGTGCTGGGAAACACAAATTGGGGCAAGACGTGAAAGCAGCAGTGGGAATGTACATATGATTGCAGTCAGTAGTGCATTTTTATATGCAGTTGCTTTTGTTAAGTTGACTTTATGAGAGGCTTGCTGGATGTTTTTGTAGATTTGAATGTAAATTTAACACCTCAAAATGTACATGGGAAGTACTGGACCTTTCTTAACACCTGTCTGTTCAGTGGGCTTTTTATGGGGCCCTGATCTGATACATGAAGTGTGGTAGGCTGTGTTGGGGAAACCTTGCAAAATAATTAGTTAAATTTATATTCACAAGTTTGAATTGGCATTTATGCTTTTGGCAACTCTTCATAAAACACTTGAGTGTAGACAGGGTTTAATACTGAAAAATGAGCCGAATTGATCATTGCAGTGTTTAGGACTGAAAACTTAATAGAGGGAGTTTTGTTTTATTCAAATATTGTTCAGCCTTATTACCAACTGTAAACTTCAATACTAAAATTTTCTACAAAGGAAGCCTTTGTTCTGAACCTCATCCCTTTGAGATGGCCGACATGTTAGACCATCTTCAAGATCTCCTGCAGTTTTTGCCAGTGTAATTGTGCTGGGGCTTTGTTCTGGTTTTAAGAAAGCAAGATGGGAGGACTGTAGACTGCTTTGCAAATGTTAGACCCACGAAAAAAGGAGACAAATGTCCAATCCTTCCCACAAGCATCTGGACACCAGAGTTGGAAGCTGAACTGAGTGCAGATGCTAAAGTGCTTTTGGCTTTCCTAATGGAGGGCATGAGGATTGTGTTAAACTCAGTTAATTTTATAGTGAGATTTGTCTGTAACCTTGACTTAGGGTGGTGAGGTGCTCACTTCTGTGGTCTCTTCCAAGCTTGCAAAAGCTCTTTTAGGTTTGTTTAACTATGAGTGTTCTGCTCTAAGGCAGTATTTCCCAACCTTTGCTGGCCTATTTGAGTAATAATGTCAGCTAATTCTGTAAATCAGATAACTACAAATTTTATTTCCCTTTTTAGCCTTATTTTTAATTTCTTATTGCCTTGCGTAATACAGGAGAATCTCCTGAATGACAGTTTGCCAGATAACCAATGCCCTCCTTCCATTCTAGTTTGTAGTCTGTTCATAAATACACTTTAAATATTTAAATACTTCCCTTCATTGTCTTTTTTTTTCCCCTTCACCTTTTTTGAAGACCCTTGTGCGGACCTCAGTAGATAGCTGAGGTGAAACTCCACTGTAAGAGCAGCCACACTCCAGTAACAGCTTTCTATTTTTTTTAACACCGTTGGCTCAGTGTGAGCTGATTTTGTGTGTAACTGTACCTAGTCGTATGGACAGGCCCTTAGTTTTGCATCTCTTCCACTAGTTGTTCAAAACACAGAATGATTATGAGGGGTAGTTATGCACAATATGGTATTGTGATAGGGTAATTGAACAGCTGTAGATAAGCTAGTGTAATTACCCCACATAGTTTTGTTCATAGAATATACCGATATGGTATGGCACAATAGCTTTCACATATGTCTTTAGATTCACAAAGCCAGGAGTGGTCAAAATCAAGGCAGCTTTTTAGGAGGAGAGCTGATTTTCAGAGTTCATTAGATTGAATAACTAAATTTCAGAATAATATATCAGACTACATCTAAATGATGGCTTCACCACACGGTGTGATTATAGATGTGGTGTTATTTGTTAGAATATTTATTTGATGACTTTGTTACCTGATCCTGTTTTCCATACATTTCCTTGAGAACATGGAGAATACTTGTACATATTCATAAAGAGCAGACTTACTGTGGTTAAGTGTCCAGTTAAGGCCACTGCTGATTTGTACAAAAACTTTTCCTGAACATTGCCAGTCCCCAAAGCTGTTGTTTGTGTAGACTTTGCAAACTCCAGGAGGCTTCTGTTGGGTGGAGTCCAGGGTAGTGTGCATACAGATGCTGCGCTGGTCAGTGTGTCAAATGCTGGTAGTGAGGTTCTGCTGGGCATGGCGTCCTTGGCCAGCTGCAGGGCAGCTCACTTAATGCTGCCAACCTCAGCATCTAATCGGTGCTAAACTAGCTTTTCTGTGAAATTGTCCATTGTGGTGCCAAAATCTCATTCTTGAGTGGTAGTCATGAGGCCAGAATGCCTTAATTTGTGTATAAGCACCTTTGGAGGTGCATTGCTTCACGCTTGTCTGTACTGAAATTAATCTGTCCCTTAACTTCCCAGTCATCTTGTGTCATTTAGCTAGATGCATCGTGCTGCTTCTCTGTGGCCCAGTTACACTAGTTACCTTTTCTAAGGGCTGTGTTGTGGTCCTGGGTTATGGAATTGAAGATTAGTGTGGTTCTTGCAGGAAAAACCTCCCAGTGAAAACTATGCTAAGTTTCAGGGTCCAGTATTCAAAACCTTGGAAATGCCAGAACTAACATAGCTGGTTGTCATTGAATGGATAGTTATCCAGTGCATCACTTGACAATTTTCTCTTTAGCCTGCTTTAGTCAATGTGCACAGCCCTCATCCTACATAGAGCTTGTGGACTAATAGCTCTGTTATTTTCAGACCATGGTAATGGTTATAGTATCTCAGAATTGATGTGCTTGAAGCAGTCAGATTTACTTCATCTTGAGTAAGACAACTGCTATGGGTTTTGATTACTTTGAGGAAAAAAAGCTGCACCTTTTGAGTTCAAAGCACAAATTCAGGTGTATAGTTGGCACCTTTTTTTCTAAGTTTGTTCTGAGTGTCTTTAGTGAGTGACTGGGAAAGCAAAGTTGGTAACTGAGCTCCTGATAGTTGGACTGATCCAGCTACTGATATGAACTCTGCAAAAGGCTGGAATACAATAGAGAGCCATTTTAGCTGTGGTAAGTCTGAAATTTGCGGAAAACCGTTACCTAAGCTGTACACCATCCAATTTTCAGAAGAGCTGTAGACAACAGTTGCATTCACAAAGGGCTTGTGGACTGAAAGGTAGGCACTTTGGAAAGATACCATGTGGTCATCTGAGTAGTTTGTATCACAGTCCAAGCATACAAGATGACTTAATTACAGTTGCACAGCACTCTGCCATTTCCTTCCTTGAGTGAGGCTTAAACCATGAATATTTCTATGTTTGTCTTTTAATACATCATTATAATATTGTTGGTACACCTTGTACAAACAATATGTAGTGTGGAGCATGCAAAACTTAAGTACTAAAGGCTTATGACAGGAGAAACGTTAACAATAGAACAAGAATAGTCAAGGTGGGGACAATCATAGCTGTTGCATTCCTGGTCATGTTTTGGGTTTCTCAAAAATTGTTCTGTGCTCTTTGGCCCACACTGTTTTCCACGACTGCTCTTCATGTGTTTTCTCTAAATATTGCTCTGATGCCTTTTCTTAAACTATGGGAACCTACATATTTCTGTATTATGTACTGTCATTACACGTTGTTTATATCCATTTGTAAGTGTTAGCCAAAAAGTTAGCTTGTTTGAAACTGATAATTTTCTGCTGGAATTTTCTCCTGGTTCTACTTGTCTTGTGATGTGTATTGTGCCCTTGCTTTCTTATGTACCTTAGGAATCTACTTTCAGTGTTCTTTCAGACTGTTATTTTCAGCTTCCAGGGGTAATTAATT
Organism: Piaya cayana; assembly: GCA_013389865.1. Classification (NCBI taxonomy): domain Eukaryota; kingdom Metazoa; phylum Chordata; class Aves; order Cuculiformes; family Coccyzidae; genus Piaya; species Piaya cayana. The sequence goes on along the minus strand of WAAB01020683.1, from coordinate 93,140 downwards.
TTCATGCTGAAACAAATGTTGCAAATCCAGGTGTGTGGGATGAGGCAGTAATTCCTTGCTGGTTGACACTTCTTAATCTTCAAAACAGGGTTAAATGTTCTTACCCTCCCTTTATAGCTGCTTACAGTCCTTCCTTCTTTTTTAAAGCTGTTTTCAGCTGTGAGCTAATGAGTAAGACAGTGATGAATTTTTGGATGCTAAGTTTGAAATATCCTGTTTGACACAGACAGCATTAGACAAGCACTCAAATTAATAAATGTGGGGGGGTTTTTTTGTTTGTTTGGCTTAAGTGTTCTTTTTCCCTTCTCTTTTTTTTTAATTTAAACTTTTGATTTATCTGCAAGTCACCTTTCATGCCCTCCAATGTAGAACAAGTTATTGTCTGGAAACATAAATCAGATTAACTCAGTTTTTCCTATTATGCTTTCTTGACTACAAATCAGAAAGCTGCAGTATATGATTTTAACAAGTAATGGTGTTGCAAACCACCATTAAATCTTTACAAACCATTATTAAATCTAAACAGTGAGTTTATGCCCGGTGAGGAAAGTTGAGTGGTCTTCTGCCACTCTGTATTTAAGTCAGCTGTTACTATCATTAGGAATAAGCCCTGGCTATTTCCAGCTTAAACTAGAAAAAATGTGGCAGTTGTGCCACAGGGAGTATGAATTCTGACAAATGGGAAGAAAAGGAGCTGACACTGATGCTGTTCTCCATGCTACCTTGCAAGAAGGCAGCTTGGTAGGCATCAGGCTGTCGTCTTTTACTGAATTTGCTGAGATCTGAAAACTTCTAGTTGCCTTAAATATTTTCTTTCCCTGTGTTACTTGTGCTTATTTTGATGAGGTGTCTTTTGTCATTCTTTAAATTTTCTTCACCTTCTCAGTGAGTTCTGTAATTTTTTAAAATACCTGGTAGGGAGGAGTTGTTTGAGGAAGATATGCTGTTTAAAAAGGAAACAGGGTGCACATTTGCATTCATCTGCTGATGTTTTGGGTCATCACTTGAAGCATAAGCCGTATTTTCTGTTAATTACATTTATGCAGAGCAAGCATATAGTTAGATTTTACAAGCATTTTCTTCTTGAAAATACTACTGTGTTGTTTTTATTAGCTTTTTGATGAATTTGTAGAGAAAAAGAAGAGGAAGAAAGAATGTGGCTGTTCACCAATAAAAATACATCTGAATAGAAACTTAACATGAAACTAGCAGAAGGCCATCGTGCTGAATTTGTCAAAGCAGGTCTGTCTGCTGCAGTGAGGAGTACTCTTACTTTATTTCTGGTTATTCCACAGTTTTCAAAAACTTGCAAAATTGTACATGGATTGCTTCTTGTGTATGCTACATAGCCATTATTCTCGAACAGTAGCCATGGTGCTTACTCCTTAAACAGTATTTAAACGTGTGAAATGCAAAGTGACTAAGCATTCCTGTGGAGAGGTAGGAACTATCGCAACTTTATATTTGGAAACTGGGACACAGAAATGGTGATGTGCTGGAGCTGTACCGGAAATCTCTGGCAGTGCCAGAGAAGACTAGTCACGATTGTAATTCAAGACTAGTCCTTTTGGATAGGCACGTAACACATCACTCTGAACCAAATTTGGTTTATTGTTTCTATGTAAAAATATTTGGAATTTGCTCCTTGGGAATTGTTTATTCTTTTTACCTTAAGCCACCTGTAAAGTGAAAAACTAGCAGCTGACTCCAGGAAGGTGTGGGTTCAGAGCTTTGGGAATTTTTAAGGAAGTTTGGGATGTACCTTGGTACAGCTTGACTAAGCAAAGCGCTACTGAAACTGAATGGAAACAAGAAGTGGAGTTTGAGATAGTGAATAGTGTAGTTAATGGAATATTAAAGACATAAAGCCCTTAAGTGTAGAAATTTTACAGAACAGTGCTTGGGATCACGTAAAAGTTCTAAGGTGATAGTCAAATTCTGCTTTGTAAAATGATATTTAATGTGGTCTTTATCATTTGGTGAGAAATGTGTGAAAGCAGGGGAAAAATTATGACCCAATTTTTAAATTTTTTTTTAATCATCTCGTAGAAATGATAAGGCTTAGTTTTGATGTCAGAAATACTTTTCCTATTAAATATTTTCCTGTTCTAGAACAGTTGTGACTGATTGCTCAGTTTCTGTTCCTGCTGCTGAGTGGGAAGCTTAAAAAAAAAAATTGGAAAAAGCTTCTTCCTTTCCTTGAATAAAATGCTTCAACAGCGCTTCAGATATCGCAGCCCTTGTGCCTCTGCTTATTTAGTTTCCGGTTATTCCAGTTTGCCTGTTGGGTTCAGTGGAGTTGTAGCTTATAGGAGGGGGCAGTTTTTAGAGCTGAGCATCCCTTGTTGCAACAAGCCTCTCTCCCTTTATGTAGATGTGAAGTGTCACACACTTAACAGGGGGTTGAAGTGCGCCTGCTGTTACTGTGAGTAGGCTAGTGTGTGTCATGTTTGTCTGAGTTCTCCCACAACACTTCATGCTCTGCTGAAGCAAACAGCTTTCCTACAAACTTTACTCTTCTGACCATAGTACCTAAAAGAAGCAAACAGAAGAATGTGTGCCATCTCAGCTTTTTTTCTTCCTGAATGTACTAAATTAATTACTTGCTCTGTGGTTGAAATGCTGAGTGATACAACCTATGTTTCTAGTCTTATCAGTATTTCAAACTTCTTCATTTAGCACAATTGCTTTTTACTGAAGTGATTAGGATCAGACAAAACTTTAGTCTTTTAGTTTATGAAAATTGCTGCTGGTTGGTTCTCGAGAACAGTTCAGTTGGTTAAAAGGGGGTAACTGTATGAACGTGTATTTTGAAACCACTGTAGACTTGAATATTACGACTTGTGTGTTTCAGCTTATAAATTATTCTTAATATTAGTGGAGAGGTTTGTTTTCACGGATTTTTCACCAGAATTTGGTAAATTTATATTTGCTAACATCTGCAATCCTGCTTATTTGCTTTTCCTAGCTGATTTTTTTATATGCTCTAGTTTTCCTGCTGTGTTAAAATAAGCTATTTTATGTTGAGTACTGATTTATTTTTTACTCTGAATGTGATAGTAACTTTTGAAGAGCTCTCTAGTTTAATGCACATACCTCTGACAGTCCACTTTATGCAGATTTTTTCCTTGTTCTTCCTCATTTTTATAATTTTCATAAACTGCATGAAAATAGCCTTTTCAGATTTCTTAGTTCCCATGATAGTTTAAAAAAATAGTATCTGATCTTCTTCCTGATTAAGTAAAATAATCCAGTAATAACTACACAACTATTTTAAAATAGTAACATTTGTACCTTTCTAATTATTCCATTGCTACAACTTATTTGAAGGGATAAAAGATCAGGTGGAACTTTTTTCTCACAAGACTTTGGAAAAGGTTGATCATTCTTGGAACTGGAAGATAAATTTAGATGAGAAATAAGCCTGATTAACAAAACCCACTGTGTTTGTTAAATGTAAAAAAAAAAAGGGGCCACCCTGGAAATTAGAGAAGCTTTCTATCTAAAACTTCTTTTACATTTCTTGTTTGCTTTTCCGTGGATAATAGAAATCTGACTTGGAATTTTTTCTGGAAGGTGTTGAACAACATATGGACCTAGTAAGTGGTATTTCATGCCAGAAATAAGCCTAGCACAAGGACCCCAAATAATTACTGGGGAGTGTAAAGAAACATGCTCAAAATGAATTTACTGTGGTCATCTGGAAAGAGCTGTTGTCCACACTTCTCTAACAGCAGCAGCAGGGTGAACCGTAATATTAACTTCATTGTGTCATTCCTTACGAAACTGATATAATCCTGTTTTACAAAAGTCTGATTCCAGTGCAAAACTGAAATCTGGTAAATTAGAAAGTTAATCAAAATTAGCGTGGGGGGAGGGGAATGTGGGACTAAATTTACTTGGTGGGTTTTGGCATTTTTGGAATGTATGGACTTGTGCATGTTGAAGTAGTAGTGTCCTCTCAGTGTTTGCAGGAGCTGCCACCTTAAAAAAGGACAAGGTGTTTAAGTTACAGAGAACATCTTTTTTTTTCCCCCCTCATCTTGTATTGGCTTACACTTACTAAATTTTTATCAAATGCTGATTTTGCAAAACTTGAAAGGATTTACATTAGGACGGTTCCAGGCAAAACAATTAGCTGTCTGGTTCAAATACACGTGTTTCCAGCAAGATAGGTACATCAGACAGACTAATGGAAAGGTCTTGTTATAATGACTTGTATAAACTTGTAGCAAAATAACTTGTATGCAACTGTTAATGTATGGAAGAGGGACTGAAGGTTTTCCCTTATGGCTTCTAGACACATTGACAAGTGCAGATTTACACAAGTTCCTGGAGCTGTTTTTAGATTCAAAGGTGAGGAGGGAAGAGGGGAGTTCTGTTACATACTTGGAAGTAGAAATTTAATTTTAAAAGATGCTGTCCGAATAACTTGCAGAGTATTTAAGCAAACTAATGCTGAACTTTGCTTCATCACAGTAGTCTTGATGTTGCACAAGGAATACTCCATTCAGAGCTTCTGTTTTCATTGCCTTTTCAATGGGGCAGGGAAGGAGCTGTTTCCTCAGCTCAGTTATTCAGAATTTTAGAGGCGTAATTATCTTAAATGTGAAGTTTAACATAAATACAGACATTTTTTCATGATTCCAACACTTGCCAGCCTTTTAAACCAAGTTTCTGTGGTGTTTTCTCTTGTACTGAGTTTTGATGTTAGGTGTTACATAGTGCTTTCTATTTCATGAATGCTCATCAATAGGTTTCTGACCATGCACTGCAGTATTCTCTAGCTAAGACTGAAGAATTGAAATCTTGGTGAGAAAGTGATTAGACTTTGCTCCGATCAGACTCTGCGTCCTGCTCTCCTTTCTGTTGCCCTTCAGTGGAGATGTCTTTACAGCAGTGATCTTTACTTGGAAAGTCATAGTTATTGTAACTTTACCTTCACAGCCAGTTTCGGTGGTTGATCCCTTTTAAAAGACATGTATTTATATTGATCTACATTCTTCTGTGTTAAAGGTTTTTTTCTGGACATAAAGTGAAAATGACTGAGTTCATCAACATTCCTCCTCTGAACTGTTTTTTTTCTTTGCTCTTTTTTTTCCCTAAAGGAACTTAGTGACTTAGCCCGTGATCCTCCAGCACAGTGTTCAGCAGGTCCCGTTGGAGATGACAGTAAGTAACCGTTAAGATTTATGGTTTGTTTTGCTAACTCAAAGCGTATCATGCATAGATAATAATGCGGAGTTTTTCTTTTGTAGTGTTTCATTGGCAAGCCACAATTATGGGACCTGTAAGTATTTTAATTCTTGTGACGTGATATTAAGCTAGTAGCTCTTATTCAGGAGGAAAGTGGTGGGGGTTTTTTTGTTTTTATTAACTGCCCTTGTCGGGCTCTAGTTCTAGAGGTACTCATTACACTAACAGAAAGTGAAGGAGGGGGAAAAAATAATTGCCTGAATGTTCTGTGAGGACATACGCTTCAGGTGAAATTTTCTCTAGCGCAATGTTAGGCATTATCACTTAGTATCTAGGAACTTTGTTTGCATTTAACTTTTTTTCTAAAGTTTGAATGGAGTGTGAACTTTGTAATAGGAGCTGGTCCCAGAGTTAGGAATTAGTTGTGATGCTTCTGTGTGGATTTTAAAACAGCAGGGAAACCTTAACTGGGCTGGTGTCACGTACTAAGATCTTGAATCCTCGCAGGAATAAAAGGGGAAAAGTTACTGGAATTGTGATGTTCCAGTTATAACTGGAGGAAAATGTGTGTTAAGTATATGATAAGCATCTTGAAACCTGATTGTGACTTTTTCCTTGTTAAAGAAGGCAGAAGTTTGCCATTACTGAAAATGTAACTTCCAAACACTTGACATCTGGAGTTTTGAGGGCTGGTTATCTGTGTTTGGAAAACAAAACCTTTGGTACTTGCAGACAAACACTGGATGCCAGAAGACCTGCAGCCACAATGTGATGCTTTTGTGAGGCTGCCAGAGTAGGAATTAAGTATCAGTGATGCTGAATTGCCCTGGCTTTGTATATAGCTATGTGTGGTTTTAGGAAATGGCGATGGAAAATATGCTTATCACAGGTTCACCTGACTGGAAAAATGAGTGTTCATTCCAAAGTACCTGGTCCTTATTGACTGTAACTAGGTACCTCAAAAAGATAAAATTGCTTAATAGCTGTATTCATGTTTGAAAGGCGCAGAATGTTCTGTGCTGCATTGAGTATGATTTTGCATGGCTGGTGCCTGCATGGTCATAAAGTATTAAACATCACCTGAACTTAAATTTGGTTTATTGTTTTTAGTTTCCCCTTCTGGTTTAATAGTGTACAGTCCCTTATTTTCCCCATATGGTTTTTGTGGTGTCAAAAGGTCTACATTCCATTTTCAAGATGGGGCAGTCTCCTGTTAGCAGTGTGATGTTAGTAGTTCTAGTGCTCCCGTGGTGTTGCTTAATACCTTTAATTAACAGACAAGGATCATAGGAGAACTCATCTGGCCTTCCAACTCTGCAATATGATATTATGCAGGTTGGGATTTTCTTAGGTGTAGGAGAGCTTTCATTGGTTTAACACATTCTTAGAGGAGTTTCTGTAATTGATAAAGTTTATACCCAGAATATGTGCAGTAGAAGGGTTGCTTTGTGGCTCTTCAAGGCCTTGGATAGTAAGAGGTTATCTCTTGACTGCAAGGTCTTCAGCAGAGATTGGACAAGGTCTACCCTATCTGTTTTCAGATTTGGGTCCCTTGTGTTGCAGATTTTCATTTTCTGGTACATCTTACTTAAAGATGTAGCTATTTCCTCACAGTGGTGAAATGTTCTTGCAATTAACATACAACTTAATTTACAAAAAATTCAGAATTATATGCTGAAAATTAATTTTCGCTTTGCCCTTAGTCTGCGATTAAAAACATCTTAATCTTCTAGATAAACAATGAAATTGTTAACCCTATTTCAGACATTTAGTTGTACTTTTAAGTAAAAAATTCTAATATCCTCCTTCTCATAATTACTAAATTAGGCAATCCTTATTTAGTCACTCTATTTTTTCTCTGCTTACTTTTGTACTTTGAAATACTGGTTTACTGCTAATAGTTAATGCCTGAAATAGCCCCTTAACTGTCTGTTTGGAGCAGGGAAATGTAAAATACTTTCATACTAGATTACAGTGAATTTCTGATACCGAAAGGGTGGAGGTTTTTTTTGTTTCCCGGTGCTGGTAGGGTGAGAGGGTTTTGTTTGTTTTCATTTGTGTTGGTTGTGGGGTTTTGGGGTTTGGGTTTTGGTTATTTTTTTTCTTCAAGGAACAAAAACTAGTTGTGTATTTGTAGGTTTTCTGCAGGGCTGAGGAATACCTAAGCCAAGGAGAGAACTTACAGTGGACTGGAAGGCCTTTGAGCCATCCATGGCCGCTGTAAGCGTGAGTGTTCGTAACAAATAAACTCCAAACACAGAACTTCAGGTGTCAGAACCTGGCAATACCCCTACTCTGTTAACTATATTTCCTGGAGCTATCTGAGGCATTTGGATGCTTTTGCCACGTTGTCCTGAGTGGATTGTCAGAGCAGCTGTTTTCAATGAAGTGTTAGCGCAGTGAGGTCCATCCACAGTGACCTGTGTCTGTTCTGCATTGCTTACCTTAGCAAGTAGTAATTGAATTTTTAATTGCATCTCTTTCATACCGATGGATTAAACAGTTCATTTGTTTAAAGTTCCTCTCCCATTTATTTGTTACAACCATCATCTTCGGTGATACTGAGTCCCAAAGATGATAATAGGAGAATTATTTGTTTGCTTTGACAGAATGACAGTCCATATCAGGGTGGTGTATTCTTCTTGACAATTCACTTTCCTACAGACTACCCTTTCAAACCACCTAAGGTAAGTATTGCGTTCTCATCTGTGAAATTAGTGTTCTTTAGTAACCAAGTACAGTACAGAAACTGTCAGCATCCCTTATTGTAATATTTTCAAAGTTCTCTCTTGTTTTACCCATTCTTATAGTATCATGGTTAGCAAAATCCCTCTGATTACCACAAGAATGAGTTTATTAGCATATATTTCGAGAGCCAATTTGTATTTATGAATTCTGAATGTCTTCAGTTTATTTCTGTTTTTCTTAAACAGGAACTCATTTGCATTACTGTAATGGAATTTTTGCTGAGGGGACTGTGAAGTCTTACAGTTAAGTTGGTGTATAGGAGTGTGAAACTGGATAGGGACTAACTTGGCAGGTGCCTAAAAGCAGTAAGATAGTATCTGTTAGAATTTGGCAGTATATTACTAAATGTGCTTTTTTGTAGCTTTATCAGCTGCTAGTGTTGTCTTCCAATTTTCAGTCAATATGAAAGTGCACACTTGGAGTCACCATAATGTTTGAAGATTTTTAGCTCTGTAGTAGCACTGCTACCATGGTTCAGGCGCTTCTGTTGAGCATCGTCTTCATGATGGAGGCACCTGTTATTAAAACACAACCTCATATTTACCCTCTCACTGCTTGAATTGGAGTGCCAGGTAATTGGAAACTGGCTTGATTGCATTTCCATGAATGTGATGCAGTTTAACTGCTTAATCCTATTCTTTCAAAATCAATTGAGTTGACTAATAGCTTAACTGAGAAGAAAGGATAGCATCATTGTCAGTATAGACCCAAACACAATCGTTTGTTTGTTTGTTTGTTTTTACTGCAGGTTGCATTCACAACAAGAATCTACCATCCAAATATTAACAGTAATGGCAGCATTTGCCTTGATATTCTAAGATCACAGTGGTCTCCTGCTTTAACTATTTCTAAAGGTAACTTGTGAGAAGGACAAAAGTTTACATCTTATGTTGAATACTGTGCCTTCTAGCTTTGATTGCCTTGAGTTCTTACTCATCTCTTGATTTTTCCCTTATTCATTCTAGCCTGTGTTTTGCCAGTTTGATAATGATATCCCTCCTGTGTTTCCTAACACCTTCTGCTACATGACTGTTGCGAGGCTTTGCCTGGCCACTTATTTATTTTGGTATTCTTAGCACAGCTTACTAGCTTGGTCCCAGAGGAACCTGCCAACATTTGGATTGAAACAGGCTTGTGGTGGTGTGCTTGAGCGAAAGCTGAGAAACTGCTTATTTGCATCTGTGTGTAGATACACACTTGCATATTAATTTTAAGTCAGTTTTTAATAATGAAATCTGTACAGTTTTTTGACTGAGCGAGTCTAGAATTGCATGCAGAGTTATATTGGCATATCTTCGTTGTAAATGAGTAGAGAAAACTTTGACACATGTTGTTTCCTGCCACTGTGTACTGGTATTATATTATTTACTGTTTCTACTTTCAGGATGATGTGCTGCAATAGAAGCTCTGTAGCTTTCCTTGTTTTACTATTGTAAATAACAGTTAATTCTCCAGTATCTTCACGATGAATAAATTTTGGTTTTCCTCAAAGCCACTGGTCACTGTGGCCTCAAAAGATCCATCAAAGTGTTGTGATTTGAATGTGTATTCCGTACATTGTGATGCCGTTGCTATTTTTCTTTCAAAACTGCTGTGAGAGTAGAGGATGAAATCCTTGTAGCTGCCTCCTTTTAGCTGCATTACTCTCTTATTTTACAACATATATATAGTTTTATCAGTGCAGACCCCCACGGTGTTGCTACCTTACAAGAGAAAAAAAAAGTTCTAGTTTTAGTGATTAAAACCATGGAATATGCTGGTCATCAGACCACATAAGACTGTGCTTGTGTTGGCTGCTATGTTGCATCACAGTACAAGGAACAACAGTGCTGTTCTCATCTGCGCTTACTGATGGCTATAAGTATCGGGAAATAGGAAACAAATAGTTTTTACAAACTTTTAAGTCCATCATGGGTTTTTATTTAGAGTGGGTTACAAATCTATTTTTGTCATATATCAGGAAAAGGTTCTCCTCTGTGATGGCATTGTGCTAAAGCAAAGCTCTGTGCTCTGTTATTGGAGATGGTTGCTCCTGTTTTGCTATTGAGAATTCTTGTTTTTTTACAGTTCTCTTATCCATTTGTTCACTGTTATGTGATCCAAATCCAGATGACCCACTAGTGCCAGAGATTGCACGTATCTATAAAACAGACAGAGACAAGTAAGTACAGACATGTGTAAGACTAATATTTTAACAAACTTTGTGAAGGGTGCATTGTCAGACAGCAATTGTGTTGAGTGAGCCTTCTGTAAAATTCCAGAATGGAGAGAACTTGTGTGTCAAAGTAATACCTATTCTTGTTAGTGCTTTATATCAAAACAAAGGGGCTTACTATCTTTAAAATTGTGCCTGAAGAGGACTGTCTTTCTCACATGTTTGGCAGTATTTTGAAGTAGGTACTGCCCAGATTTTGCTTACCATGCGTAAGTAGAATATAGTTAGATGTTCATATTGAGGAAAATGTAATTTTGTTATTTTGGTGCTTTCTTTTGATAGCAGTTTGACCTTGAATTTTGGTGCTCCCCTTGGAAAAAAAACCTCTTTGTAACTTTTTTCCTGTCTCTGTTGCAACAAATTTTTTCCTTGTGCACGTTTAACATTTTGCACAGATAGAATCCTGTGAAGTAAACTGTTTCATATTTATACTAATGCTAAATATACTTGTCCAATTAGGTACAATAGGTTAGCAAGAGAATGGACAGAGAAATACGCTATGCTGTAGGGTAAGAATATCTGCACATGATGGTGCATTTACCTAAATGGAAACTTGTCAGCACTTGGGTGCTGCATGCTCTAAGGCACTGGATTAACTAACAGATAATGGATGCACCAGTTACTGAACGTGGATATTTAACAGCTTGATCTGTGATTAGTGTGAAATGTATTGGCTAGTCACTATTTCTCACAGATACCGCTCTTGCATGGCCAAAGAAAATCATAATAGATAGTATGAAATAATTACTGAGTTTTGAGCCAGCTTTTCAAATTGTTTTGTCGAGTATTTACCCAGATTTTGACAGAATTTGATTGCTCTGCAGCAAGACCTTATGCATAGATGTGGGTGAATTTAGGCAATCCAAATTTCAACTTTATTGTTCAGCAGTGTCTGTCTTCTGCATATAAACTAGGAAAAAGTATGGGGATTATGTTCTGCTTGTATAGTGAAAATTAACTTCTTACTGACAAGCATGGAGTTAAGTCTAAACTAATGGTCAGCTCAATTCCTGTGGAAGTAGTGTACCTAAGGATTCTTTTAATACCCTTTATACAAATTGTTTGAGAAATATGTTCATGTTGAAAGAAAGTATTAAGTCTGAAGAAAAGCTTACTGTTGTTTTAGGATAAAATGAGAACCTGATGTTCTGTATCCCACCGTTTTATTAACCAAGTTATCTTTACTTATGGCATGTGATCTGTTATCTTTACCTAAGGACAGTATTTAAACAAAAGCTCTCCTTGCCTCTCCCACCTCAGGTGGTCTCTATTCCTTCTCCTTCAGTAGCTTTTCACAGCAGACTTGAAGCAAATCTGCTTGTCTTGAATTTGAAGTGTTTCATGTAAATTAGAGAATATTCTGGTCAGTCTAGGGAGGGATTTGTGTGGGGTTTTTTTCAGTTCAAGCATATCTTAGTATAGAGGGAGACTTCTCGTAGTGTTGAAGACAATAGGGAGATGGGGATAAAGTGATATTTAATTATTAACTGTTTAGAAAGTTGTCATTTTCATGCCAGTGCTGATTCAATTCCTGGTTTTGATTGCAGGTACAACAGAATATCTCGGGAATGGACTCAGAAGTATGCCATGTGATGCTACCTTAAAGTCAGAATAACCTGCATTATAGCTGGAATAAACTTTAAATTACTGTTCCTTTTTTGATTTTCTTATCCGGCTGCTCCCCTATCAGACCTCATCTTTTTTATTTTTTTTGTTTACCTCCTTCCATTCATGCACATGCTCATCTGAGAAGACTTTAGTTCTTCCAGCTTTGGACAATAACTGCTTTTAGAATCTGTAAAGTAGTTACACAAGAACAATTGCCCAAGATTCAGAATTTTTTTTAATGGAGCATGTGTATTATGTGGCCAATGTCTTCATTCTAACTTGGTTATGAGATTAAATACAAAACTTTCCTCACTGCTCTAACAGATACTGAAGATACCACCTGAAGGGGGGAGGGGAGATGGATGTTCAGTTTTCTCCCATCAAAGAAGTAACATTGCTGTAGCAACATCCATCTTGTTCCAAACCTTCCAGTGTTAGAGAACTGAGGTTACATTATATAATTTTGCTCATAACTGATGTGTCTGGAGAATTGGTACTGAATCTATAGCATCAGCAGAACAGAAAATGTGATGTATCTTATGCATGTCAATAAAGGAATGACCAGTTCTTGTTTTACAGAGAATGGAAATTGGAAGTCAGACATCCCTTGTATTCCAAAATAGGGTCTAAGAACATTTTTGTAATTCATTTAAATTTTGTTAGGAGGCTTGGAGCTATTAGTTAATCTGTCTTCCAGAACACTGTTTAATATAGCACTGAATAAATGATGCAAGTTGTCAATGGATGAATGATCAACTAATAGCTCTACTAGTAATTGATTTATTTTCTTCAATAAAGTTGCATAAACCAATGAGTTAGCTGCCTGGATTAATCAATATGGGAAACAAAATCTTTTGTAAAAGCAAAGCTGGTTTTTGTATATACTGTTGGGATTTGCCTCATTGTTTAACATCAAATAATGATGTAAAGTTCTATAGAGTGAATCTTTTGCCATTTTCAGTTATAATGCTCAGTCTGTTGCAGGTTGACACATTGTTCGGCCTGGTGTATACAGAATTAATAAGCTAACATAGTAGTGTAGCCTTAGTAGTGTGCTACACATGGTGCTGGGAGCCCAGCGTTCAAGGATGGACTTGGGACCCAGCAGATCTGAAGTGGTGTATTGTGGAGATGCTTCCTGATGCACCTGTGTTTGCTGACTGAGCATCTTTTTCTTCATGTACACTTGACAGCTGAAAGGTCTTAATGTGGGAGGCAAAGAAAATATTAAAATAAAGTACTGTTTTGATGTAGGAATTGTCATGAGGCTGTGTTGAAGTGACTTTACTATGTGGGATGTTCGTTACCATTGAAAAGAACTTATTCAGCCATACTGCCATTTACATTGATGACTATTTTAATGCAAGAGACACTTTCCTCATGTCAGGTGACTAAACATGAATAAAGAGACATTGCTCTTGGATTTTTGTTCTACAAGAAACATTGTCTTGTGCCATTAGTTTGTCTTTGCAGCAACAAGGGCATTATTAAACATCCAGCTCTCCTCTTTCCTACTTTCTTCTGTCATATTTTTCCTTGTTTTGAGTTTTTTTGGTCTCACTTTTTAACATCCGTAGCTTCATTTTCTCTAGTCGTGTATCCTCAGTTTATTGTGCATCTGTGTGACTTTGCACTGGCACCACTTTTGCACTGCTTATAGTTATGTACATTCTGATTCCTTGTCCCCACATGGATGTGGAAAGCTAGATGTAAAATAAATGTTAAACATTAATTTTTATAAAAATTTGAATATGCAGTTTGGACATGGTTTGTTCTGGTTCTAAGCTATGAAAGTGAACTTATTTTAAAGTCTAGTTGGCTTCAGATTTAGAAACCTGGGCTCTCTTTAGAAGTGCACGCCTCATCGAAATGGTGTTCTGAAATTTGTTAATGAAGTTGCAGTTCCTGCAGTATTTCTGCTTTGCTAACCAAAGGGATTTGCTTACACCATTTTGCTGGAAAATTGGTTCTACTTAAAATACAGCTGCCTGTAGCATTGCAACTGAGGTAAAAGTTTACATTTCTAAGCTTGCAAACATGTATCACTGTCGTCTTTTTGTAATTGTGTTAATTGGTTGTTTATCACTTTGTCTTGGAGTCTTAGCCACTGGAGTCACTTACATGAAATAAGCTAAAGATGTCTTGTAAGATGTCTTGTAAAGCCTGATGTATGACACTAGGCTTTACGAAACTTCAAGAGGTGTGGATGAAAGAGGGTCAGGGAAGGAGAAGGTGGTAATAAAATACTGCGTGGAAGATGGAAATCTTGTTTGGACCACCTTAGTTTTCTTGTACATCTGTAATGGGTTTTTTTCTGATAATTTTCTGTAATTAGAAGTATGTATTTTGATGGCAGAATGGTGGGTGAATTGTAGATGTTACATATGCATGCTGGAGATCAGGCTGAGACTTAGAATCTTGTCTTTATGAATGGGGAAAGGGCAGGTGTTTTGTCCTTAAAGCAGTCTTAGTAGCGTTTCGAGCAGGCTTCTTCCAGAAGTAATAGTTGAGTGTGCTGTTCAAGCAGGGGTTAAGGGGAGGAGCCACTTCACATGAGCTAATATGAAGATGAAAGAATTCAAGAAGTTTTACCAAGATAAGAAACTTGATTAGCAATTACCTCTGAGTAATCTACCCACTGAAGCCATAGTCTAAAAAGTACGTAATAGATCTCAGTTACCATGAAACATATGGAAGGTGGAAAAGGCTTTCAATTTTAACTTCATGTGAAAATTGAAGGTTTTGGAAAATGCTGAAATGAGTTGTCCTGTCCAGTTGTGTTAAAAAACTTATTTTGGGATAATAAATACTGTAATGGCTTTGGAACACAGGAGCCAGCTCCATCCTGAAAGTCTCAGATTGAACAAAATACCTTTTCTTTTTTTAAATGACTTTTACTAGCGGATATGTATAGAGAATAGTGTCAAGCTAAGGTACTTGAATTTAACAAACATAACAAAAAAACAGGCAAGTACATTTTTGAGTCTTTCAAGATGAAGGAAGGACTTGATCTGTAGCATTGTTTGGGGCTATTTTTTCTTAATTTCTTTTGTCTGCCAGTGCACAGAGCATCTTCTGTATTGGTTGAGAAAATTAGTGTAAACACATTTTCACGTGTGTAAAAGCATTCCACTCAATTGCCCTGTTCATAGTTTATATATAAAGATTGTAGATTCTAACTCTTCCTGAAAGAGAAGTGTGGCATTAAGCAGATCACAGCAGTAAGGTCCGATTGCTTTGCTACAGTCAGTGTTGAATAGACCGTAAAGCACAGAAGTTAGAATTCAGTTGAAGATTTCTCTGGATGTCCAAAGAAATCTAATTTCAGTTTTTTTCCCTGGTTAGCCTGTAGTTTTATACATGAAAACTAGCCTAAGATAACATTCTTTAAAGAGCTGAATGAAAGATACCAGCACTAGACAATGGAGTGGGATAAATAACCCATGATTAGCAAAGGATCTTTAAGGCATCGAGGTTATTTCACTAGAACACAGACTAGAGTAGTTTCTTCCAACCTGAAAATGAAAAAACTGCTACCTGTAGGAATAATTTGCTTAATGCTGTTCTGTTCTTGGTGTTATTGACTGCATGCTATGTTACCTAGTGCCTTCAAAATAAATGTAAACAGCATAAATTGGAGAACTGATGGAGTCTGATCTCGGTAGGCAATTGCTGCATGTTTTAAATGTAGTTGGAATTAATTATGGCCAAAGTGTTTTCAGTGTAGTGCTGAAGTCTTGTATATTTGCAACAGTGCAGGACCGATGCAGAGAAAGCATGGTAATGCAGGAAACAAAACTGGATAAACATGGTGTAAGGAGAAAGTATGGTAGGTGGAGACTGGCTGACCATATTACTGTGAAGTGAAAATGCATTGCCATCAGTTCATGCAATCTAGTGTAAAACGATCTAGCTTCAAAATAATCTGGAGTAAGGTAGCTGATAAGTTGCAATTGCAATTTTAAGTGTCCAGGTTAGCCTGTTGAAATGTAGCAGTTCAGACATAGCTTTAGGAAGAGCAATTCAGAGTGTGGACAGGTGAGTTTTGCATGTGTGTATGGAGTAGTTTGTAAGTCAGTGTTGTGAGTTTACTGTCTTCCTTAGTGCTGTACTAAATTTGGCCGCCTATGTCTCTTGGACACAAGCACGCAGTCTTCTGCAGGGGCAGTTCAAAGTTCTTGGCTATTTTTCTACTGCGGTGAGGTGACGTGGTTTGGTTAATGTGAATCAGTTGTGGCGGAAGAGTAGTAGCTTCCAGGTAAGCAGCAGTAACCAGTGTAGCTGTTTCTGGAGCAGCTATCTGTCTCAAGGTAGAGGAATTGACAAGCAAAGTCTAGAGATAGGTGCCAGGAATGAAACTGAATTTGATAGGACAGCTCCGTGTAAAGCCGTGCTTGAGAATTTTTTTAAGGGGGTCTGGTCAACATCCCCACTTGCCCAAACAGCATTTTTTGTCTGTCCGTTTGGAATGCTGGTGAGAATTCAGTATCTTCTTCAAACAGTGAAGGTGCTTAGTTTGTGAGGGGAGGAACGCACTATATTGATCAGAACTTGTTTTTAACAGCTTTATCCGATCTTTGCTCTGGGGTTGTACCTGATTGGCTGTAGGTGAGTAGTCTTTAATGACTGCTGTTGAGATTGGCTCTCTTTTTGGAGCTTCAAGCAGAAATACTTGAGCTCTGTACTTAGAATCCCAGGCTTTGCAAATCATCTATGTAATTCTGCCTTTTGCCTTGACTTTGTCCCTCTTCCTATTAACTGTACATCATCGACTTAATATGTCCAGAGCATGATCAGTCTCTTAGAAGGTGATGATACTACTTTGTCCCCATGGCAGGAATGGAGAGCGAGGTGGCTGGTTTTGCTTCAGCTGCTTTGGCATATTAGTGTTATGGGGTCAGAATCTGGAAAACCTTTAACTTAGGATGGAAATCTTAATTCAAGTTTAGTTTCTTGGATCTGATGTCATGATTCATTAGTGGGAATGCACAAATTAGCTGTTCCTGTGCTCTCAAACAGCTGCCTGACTGGTGATATTCTTATCTTAGATATTGAATATGGTAGTTTGACCTGTGCCAAGGAAAAGAGAAGCCTATGCTTGTTTCTAAATCAAGTCTGGTTTTTACTCTGGCCAGGTAAGCTTCAGCACTTCTTGTCTCACCGCATATGATGCCAAGTCTAAAAAGAAACCATGTTCATGTAGTCATGAATCCTGTTTGTTTGGTTTATTTATTTATTTCCCTCAGAGGGGTTTGTCTGAAACACAACTCTTTATTGAACATGCAACTCGGATCCTCTTGGCATCTAAACAAGGAACTGCAGTTTGCAGCGTGGTGTAGAGCATGGTGTGAATCTGTAACCCCTTCCTCCTGACAAACTGGTGAAGGTAAATAGCAAAGATGTGTTGTGGCAAAGAGTGGTGTTCATTATAAAGCTATTAATTCTCTGAGGAAGGATACTTCTGCTAAAACACAGTCTACAGATCGTTGACATCGTATTAATCTTATTCTGACAGTGAATGCAGAAAAGTTAATGAATTCACAAACAGCTTAAAAATTGAAGAATACTCAACATAGCCATTCCTGTATTATTTTCCCTATTGCAAGGTTTGGGATACTTTTATTGACTTAAGAGGTCCTGATCTCTTCATAAGGTATTAGATTTTGACTCTGCTTGGGAAAGCATTGAGGAAAGTACTGTTGGCAACGAGGATTTCTCAGGTAGTTAACTTGGCAGAGAAAAAGATAACTTCTGTAACATGGCACTGATACATTCTTGTATATATATGGGTGGAATTTAGTATTTGGGACTGAGTGTGGCTTAGTCTCTGTGTCTGAGAGAAGTCCCTGAAGGTCTCACACCTCTTAAGTGTATCTGGTCTAATTATATGTGTGCCTTGACAAACCTGGAAGTACAAGTTTTGCCGTTTTTGTTTGTGTGTTTTGCTCAACTTTTGTATACCTGTGTTCTTCCACTCCACTCTTAATTTTTTTCCTCCCTACTGTGAAGACCAGTGAGGATTTCATTCTTCCATCCTTTCAGGAGTCTTCTATTAGAACCCACAGTGCTGACCTCTGAGAGGTTTGGGTCTTCTGGTTTTTGAAATGCCAGAGGACAAACCATATAGAAATACATTAGCTAGTTCATTTAAAATAGGTGCAAGTGAGATGCATGATATTTGGAGAAGACTTTCTTGCTTCAGTGATGCTATAATGAGTAGAAAGTCTTGCCCTGTAAGCTTATGAAGGTAGCCTGCTGTAGCGTGTATTAAACCACTGTGGGATTCTGCAAGTTTCCTGTTACGTGTAGCAGAAATAAATACAACTCCCCCCCAAAGAGAACGAACGTGGCTTTACACAGGCTTATTTTTATGAACTATTATGGTTGTGGGTTTTTGTTAGGCTTTTAAAAATGTAATAGGAACACTAAAATCTTTGGCATGCAATTGTTTGTTTATAGTTGAGATGCTTAATACCTATGCATAAATAATGAAGGGTTTCTCATACACTCAGAAGATGGAAGATTTACATTGGGAAGTAGTAGTGCTGAAAAAAGCAGGATCAAGTTTTTCATGGTTTGTCTACAAAAAAGAAGTTTAACTGAAATATGTAAACCCAAGTGTGTGTTTGAGTACATGCAGTGTATACTAGTGTGTGCTTTCTTTGACTCTAGTTTTTGTAGTATAAAAATCCTGTGGTTTGGGTTTATGGTTTACTCAGGAATAAGTTGTAAGCGCACTAACAAGTTGCCATGGGACAAGTGCAGAGGGCAAGTCTAACCAGCATAAGAGGTAGAACTTTCTTGTGTAAATGAATAGTGACTCTATTTCTATTTTTGACTGTACTAAATGATACTGTTTGTACAGTTTGAATTGAATTTCATGAGGATATCTCCAAATCTTGTTTATGTAAGGATTTATGTTTGCTGAGAATCCATTCCAAATTCATTGAAAGCTGCACTTCAAGGTATCATCACATAATCCCAAGCAATTGAATTAGAGCAGAGATAGGCAGGTAGCTATTACTTAATTTAGCTAGGCATTTTTCCACTCCTAATTCACATGTGTTGTGCTCAGAATTACTGTTTCAGTGCAAACGATGTGAATTTTCATAGCGTTCGTGGGAAAGTAGTAAAAACATCATCCTGCTTAGATTAACCATAAATGATACAAAAAAACTTGAGCTATAAGAAAATGCTGGTAACCCTAAAACATATTTTCACACCTCATAGTCTTTCAGGTACCAATACAGAAAATATTCAAACTTAGAACAAAAGCATGAAAAGACAGGCTTATGGAAAGCCTGCTGCCTTGAAAATGACAGCTTTTCTTTTAATGTGGTTGATGGAGCACCTCACTGGATATACATGCATTTTGCTGTGCTTTGTTGGGGGGGAAGAGGAAGATGAAAAGAGAAGTTGTTGTTTGCTACTCAACTGAAGCTAGAATATCTCTGGTTCACAGGGCAGGAGACATAATACAGAAGTATGTTGTAGTTGACCTCTTTACCTTGTTTTCCTTCCCACAGCCACCCTTGTAATGTTTGTCATCCACAGTTTAGAGACCTGAACTTTTTCTTGCATGTACACCTGCCCCACTAGATAGGGTTTCTTTTTGCTGCCTTCCCTGATACAGTGGGGAATCTCTTTCATGTAATTTAGCTAGGCAGTGTCTGGGGACACTGCTTCTAGACTATGAACCAGTAGTTTATGCAATTTTTAGGGCAAGTAATGCCTCTTAAGGAGCAAAACATGAAGAAAGGGGGAAAGGTAACTTAGCAAAGACTCTTCACTCTCTTAATTGCTGCAGTGCGTCTAGTTGGGAGGAAAGCTTGTAAAAATACTGAAAAAATAGATTAAGAAACTTTAAAGCTTTTAGGTTAGATAACTATAGGTGAAACAACTGCCATGTATTAGAATTAGCAATCTAGAGTGCGTATATGTGGGGGCAAAGTGAAGAGGAGCTCGATGTCATCAGTGTCTCTGAATTTTTAAAGAGATGTTATTGTGTAGCATGTACTGACATACATTATGAATAATTTGGGGTGTGGACAGTGCAGAGGGCAGCCAGCTGTACCTTCTGAGCCAGCTGTAGCTAACTGATAAGCTCTTCTAGAACTGTAGTGCTAGGAGGAAGTAGCAGTAATCATAGCTTGTGGTTACAAGATTACGGTTCATTGCTGGGAAGCTGGAAGGATAAACAGTGGATCAGCATCATTGGTATTAAAGAGAGCACAACAAAACTGAAGAGGTTTTGCAAACGCCTGCCAAGTTCAAATTGCCACCAAGATTTTCACTAAACACTGGGTGACTCTTCCTAGTCACAAGCGGCTTTCTCACATCACCACTGAGCTGCCCACTGTGAATGGTCAGAGTTGGAGCTGGCAGATGGAAGTGTAGTTCCACCTTTTTGTCCTCCAAGGAAACCTGTCTGGCTCTGACCAGGTATGGAGGCCTCCAAACTGAGCGTTGGGGAGAAATTGTTGACAACTTACTAGGTGTATTGAACTACTTCATTAGACCAATTTGCCTAAATGATATAATTTTAAATAGTTTGAGGTATCTTTTTGGTGTGATAAAAATTCCTCAGGGTGTACTTCCAGACCTTTAAAACTATATTTGTCAATAAGACCACTGACATTAAACTACTCAAAATATTCTGAGAGGCACTGTCATAGAACTTTTACTGACAGATTAAATTTCCAAGATGGTTTTGTCTCTTAAATCCTTTAAGTGCTTAGTAACCTTCTGGAGTCATAGAATCGTAGAATGGTTTGGGTTGGAAGGGGCTTTAAAGATCATTCAGTTCCAACCCCCCTGCCATGGGCAGGGACATCTCCCACTTGTTCAGGCTGCCCAAGGCCTCATCAATCTGGTCTTGAACACCTTCAGGGATGGGGCAGCCACAGCTTCCCTGGGCAACCTGTGCCTCACTGCCCTCATTGTGAAGAAGTTCCTCCTTACATCTAGTCATGACTGCTCAACCTTGCAAGAGGGGAAGAGTATGTGTCAGGTACCCATGGTGTTCAGTAATTTTGACTACTCTCTGGTGCTTGCATTATGGTCACCTTTACATAAATGAATGGACAGAATCTATCAGTGCTGAAGCCAGATGTGTTACCCCCAGTGAAAGTCTGAGAAACGGGGATCCTGATCTGCCCCAGTGGTTTGGAGTGACTGAAAAAGAAATGCAGCTCTGGGTGTTTTGGCAACCCCAAATGCATTTAAGTTAACCCATCCAATATATCAGCTATAGGTTTTTGTTGACATTCTTGTAATACCTGCACAGAAAGCATTCATTGAAGCAGTAGGGCTGGAGACAGGTTTCGTATTTTGTGTAATCTGTTTGGTATGTCCTGCATTCAGCTGGCAGAATGCCCCAGCATTAGTAAGACTTGGTGAAGTCTCTCAAACTTCTGTCATGGGAGAAACAGTTTGTTACCTTCAGTACACACATTCTGAGGGGTTTAGTTGTGGGCATTTAGGGATGAGTCTTATTATTTTGTGGTCACAGATGACTCTCTAGTTTTAGACCTTTAAGAAAGGCTAAGCAAACTGTTTCCCCCACGTCTACTACTGATTTCCTTTAAGTGCCAGAGAATCAGCTTTTATTCTATATACATTTTAAATAAGTTTTAGTGAGAGTTCATGGGGAGCTTGGACAGCACCGTATGCAGTCTTAAGACTGAATTTGCAGCTCATGAGTCAAAGGGCAAGTGACAATGGGCAGTGTTACAAATAGATCTTATAAATAGATTAGGATTGGTATAAAATTGTTTATAAATTGAAGAGAATAAAAACTATGAGAATTCTTCCTTCTAAATAACTTTTCTCTAGAAATCTAGTCATGCTAGCTTTTAAGATCCTTATGTTTTTTCTGTCCGTACTATGGAAGGAGATGACCTGACAACTGTGGTTTAAGCCCATCTCAAACCAAAATGTTATATACAGCTATAAATACAGGCATTTGCCCCAGCTTACCTGATGAAGTTTAAGTCTATACTTAAGGCATTGCCTGTCTTTCTGCTTATGCCATTTTAAAATTATTATCTACTTTTGCTTTTCCCCCTCCATATAGCATCTGCAGAGCAGTAACTTCCTTTTCACATACTTACTTTTTATTATTCATGACTGTTAGCGTTGAGTAATTTTGTTTGCTAAGGAAATCCTCTTGCAATGACCCACTGACTTCACTGATAGTGGTGAAAGAAACTTTAGGCCTACCCTTTAGATTGTCACTTTGTATTTTACTTATGATAACCTAGTGCAACGTTCTCTTTTAGTGATGTATTAATAGTATCCTCGTCTAAAAACAGTGTTAATTTATTTCCTCATTTTATTTTTAGCATATATTTTGGATGGAATTAAAGGTAAATAGAGAATAATGCCTATTTTTTTCTCACTGTCCTCTACAAATCCATGGCTGGAGGGCTCCCTGCACCTGTGTCGCCTTCACACCACCCCAGAGAGTTAACTGGTTTGCATAGCAGTTCTATGTCTTTGCATAGCAGTCATGAAACAGAGGACAGGCATTATGTTGAGGAGCTGTAGGGCTTTCATGCAGATGTGCTGTACTGTCTGAAAATATTTCCAGTCATGCAAGCACCAGTCCAGTTTTACTCCTGTATTTATCCAACATGTCTGCATTGATACTGCTGTGTCTATGCAAAACTCCTCAAAGCAGATGAATCTTTAGTTGTTTCACATCTTTGACAAATTCTGGGTGGTGGTGGTATCTGCAGTAGTGTACAATTACTAAAAAGAGATAGTAAGACTTGATATGGACTGTGTGAACATATGTCCTGTAACACGTTCCTGTAACAAGTTCTGTTTTGCTTCAGAGGAGTGTTAACCTTCAGCAGAAGAATGGTGCAGGGTGGACAGGTGGGGGCAGTAATATCTTAAAATACTGCAGCCAAATCTGTGAGAACCTGTTTGTTTAAAACCTTTGTGTGAACTCATTGAACATGAATTTGAATGAGAGAATAGCAGCAGCCTGTCACGATGATAGAAATTGCGTAGCAATTGGAAACAAAAGACTTGTGGATTAACATGGCAGAATTTAGGCAGCTTCAATGGAACTACTCTGAATTTATTCTGATAGAGCCAATGACATGGTTTTGCTTTCAGCTTTCTGTTTTACTTGATAAAGGATGTCCACCCGCAGTACTATAAAGTAAGAAATGTAGTAAACTCCTAAATTTGTGGCATTTCAGAAAGAAATGTAATACAGTACACAGTGAAAGAAAGCCATACGAAAGATCTCGCTTTGTGTCTTAAGATTTTAAAAGATAAAACCACAACCTTTAGGACTGCAGTTCTGGAAAGAGTAAGAATGTCATCTGTTTAAAAATAACCTCAAACAAACAAAAAGCAAACCCTAAAACTGAGACATGAAAATGAGCCATGGTTTAACTTAATTATAAGCCTTGAACAAGGAAAGAGCGTGTTCTCAGAATACTTAATTACAGCATTGTTTTTAGGTTGGGATTTGTGTGTGTGCGTATGTTGGTTGTTCCAGTCAGTCTTCAGAAGAAAAAATAAAAGGCAAAGAAAACACGGAAGTGCAGTAAACATCTTGAAATGCAGTTTCCTTCTTACTGGGAAGCTACCACGTGACTTGCTGAAAAAGCTTCATTAAAAAAACCCAACAACATAGCCAGCTTGCAGTTGTTCTTTGGTTGCATTAAATCTGCTTTGTCAGAAATCATATCCTGCAGGATCTCACAGGCAGCACTACAGTGCTTTTAGTGTTGAATGAGTGAATTTAAGGAAGATGCGCGGTGTCCTGAAAGCACTACTTTTTGACAACTGAGGGAAGAAACAGAACAAGGCTTTCTGCTATTGATGTATAATGATTTTATAGTCTCAGTTGTTAAAGGTGAGCAGGTAGTAATTTTGACTGAATTCTACGCAACATAAAGCCAGTTGGGGTAACTCAGCCTTCTACTATGACAGCCTTTTTTTTGAAAATCTCCCTGAAAGACAGTTGGCAGTTGAACTGAAATGGGACCTGAATTTTAGTTACTCAATATATTGAATGTGAGTTATTCACACTGTGTGCATTTTTAAGACTAACCATTCCAACATCTAAATTTCTGCAAGACTTCTGCTGCCAGACACTATGGGTCCTGGCCATCTCTTTGAAGTTAGTAGCAGAAATTGGTTTTTTTTTTTTTCAGTAACAAAAGGGGATCAGCTACCGTGTCTGTCCTTGAAACCAGTATTTCTCAGAACTGTGCTTCCCCTGTGTTCTTACAGGGGAATAAAAACATCTGTGGTTGTATGATGTACCTCATGTGGTAGATGAATGGAAGGACTGGCATTTTTAACTTGTATCAAAATGAAGGGTTGTCAGCTTAAACAGATTTGTATCAAAAATACAAAGGCATATTGACCACATTTGGTAAAGTTTTAAAGATGTCTCTAGGGTGGATCCTTGAAGTGTGCTGAATGAGGTGTGTGGAAGCCAGGAGACAAACCAAAATTCTGGTGTCCCGGTTCTTGTCTGCAGTTCACTCTTGCAGTCTATGCTGCATACCAGAAGCAGCAGCATGTTTTTGTGTCAGTCACACTTTATTCTTATGTGCTTTGGTGTATGAATTGTATAATGTTGTTAAAGTAATTAACTTTTTTGCATCCCAAGGTGCTTTATGTATCCTTCCCTCCTCTAACTTTACAGTCTATAATTACAGACAATAAGAAAACATAAAGACAGAAATGGAAAAACTGAATAAAATCCTGCACTTAATTGGGGTTTCTTTGCATCCTATTGCTTCGTTGCACTTCTGTGCAGAATCACATGTACACATTTACATGCAGTTAGTAGTTTACATTCTTTGTGTTCACAGTAACCTGGCTTCTGTTAATAGAAGAAAAAATATCTAGTAACAGGAAGATAAGTGATATTACTGGTAGCATTTCTTCTTTGAAGGAATTTGCAAGATTTTCTGGTTTTAAGCATAGACCGCTTTCTCACTTAAGTGTGTTCCGAGACTGCAAATTAACCTGCCTGACCAAGATTCTGAGTAATGAAGTAAATGAAGTAAAAATTACACTAATCCAAATAGAACACTAATTTTATTGACTGTGTTTTAAGAATAAACAACAACAAACCCAACACCACCCCAAACCACCCCCAAATGCTACAAACCATGAACTAAGGTCTTGGAGTGCCTGCCAAAATGAGCATTTTCAATATCATGTTGACCTAGGTGAGGGAATGAAGTCATTTGTATCCGAAGAAAAGCAAACCCTCCCTTCACCCACTGGTTCCACTTCTTCAGATGCAGCCCAAGGTATGGTTGGCTTTCTGGGTTGCAAGCGGACATTGCCAGCTCATGTGGAGCTTCTCATCAATGAGCAACCCCAATTTCTTCTCCTCAGGGCTGCTTTCAATCCACTCTCCACCCAGCCTGTATTTCTGCTTGGGAGTGCCCTGACCGAGGTGCAAGGCCTTGCACTTGGCCTTGTTGAACTTCATAAAGATCACAGAGGCTCACTTCTCAAGCCTGTGAAGGTCACTCCCTCCAGTATCAGCCATGCGACACAGTTTAGTGTCACTGGCAAACTTTGCTGAGGGTTATCGAGGTCCCTGTGTGGAAATAAGCATGAAGTAGTGTGGCTGGATAGCCCTAAAAGGGTTACTTGGGCCACCTGATTCCCTTTTGCTGCTTTAACTGAGACATTTAAGAACTTGTTGCTTTAAATCCTGGTTTTGACCTGTGAATGAAGGGATTAAACTAGCAAGGGCAGGCAGGAAAGCTGCAGTCAGGTTTGGAAACCACACTCCAGTTTGTTTCTTTGGAGCTGACCTTTTTGCTCCTTTGCAGATTAACATACTCAATTTTTATAAACAAGATCTACAGTGACAGCACTGATGGCTTTACAAGAAACCAGGACTTTTAAAATTTTTTTTATGAGACATTCATGATGTTTGTTCCAGTTTTACACACTTCTGTGCCTTTATGGGAAAGGAGGTGGAAGTCTGAGGCTGTATAAAATCTCATGCCTCCAGGAAGCCTGTAATGAAGGTTTCCAGCCTTGTCACAGGCCTTCCTCGCTCCTGCCTTTTCACCACAGTTTTCTACAGCTCTAAGTAACTTTGCTACATCTGAAATATTTCTGACCCTATGCTGCTCCTATTACCCATGGATCACTGTGTCTCCTCCATGATTTTTTCCCTTTTTTTCACCCTTTTGCTGTCGTGTGTGCCCTGCCTGGGGAGCCTCTTGGTCAGGGCTTGGGCAAGCAGTGGGAAGGCCGCCCTGGGACCCTCCCTCGCTCTTAGGGACATCCTGGAGGTGTTTAAGGCATGGGTGGACGAGGTGCTGAGGGGCATGGGTTAGTGTTTGATAGGAATGGTTGGACTCAATGATCTGGTGGGTCACTTCCAAAGTGCTGCTTCTATGATTCTATGGTCCTGAGCTGCCCTCAGCTCCCAGCAGCATGGGGAAGCTGCTTTCCTGGTGAGTGGAAATCCTCCCTGGAGCTGGGCAGGCCTTCCATGCCCCTGCTGGTACCAAAAATGCCGGGAAATAAAATTTTCTAGGACTTGGAGTTTTAGAAAGCAAGCACCCTTTAGCAGGACTGGGCAACAGGAGGAGTGATCTCCATCAGTCGTGTGCGGCAAGATAAGCGCGGGGACAGAATGTATTTCTCACTTACAGGCATATGGATAAATGCATATTCTACTGATTTCCATGGGCTAATTTTAGTGTTATTACGGACTTCACAGTAGTCAAAATTGTTGCTGATTTAAGCTGGCTCCAGCTCTGCCTGACCTTCTTGCCTTGGCGCTGGGGAAAGGCTGCACAGAGGGGATTGCAGGAGAGACACCAGTTCAGCGCAGATCAGACTGGACACTGGATGCTGTCATCTCCAAGGAATGGACAGTGTCTGGAGAAACACTGGAAAACACTGTTTCAGGCAGTGTTGGGAGAAACGCTGAAAGCAAACCTGCTGTCAGAGGGACAGTCTGTCCGACTTTCGAAGGCCACAGTTGCTCAGATGTAGCTTTACTTTAGCTGCAACGAAGCGATTTCCCTTTTAGCCCCAGTCGCCACCCCCCCCGGCCCAGCAGCCGCCCCGCCCCAGCCCGAGGCGCCGCCCCAGCCGTCGGGGGCAGCGGGGGGAGGCGCTGCCATGGGTCGGGCCGCGGCGCTGCTGGCGGCGCTGGTGCTGGTGCTGGTGCCGGCGCTGGTGCCGCCGGCGGTGCCGGA
>WAAB01020683.1:48171-65894 GCA_013389865.1 Piaya cayana | reverse complement strand
TTCTTTGGAGATGATAACATCCTGATCTGCGTTGAACTGGTGTCTGTCCTGCAATCCCCTCTGCCTGCAGCCTTTCTCCATCTCCAAGGGAAGGTCAGGAAGAGCTGGAGCCAGCTCCAAATCAGCAGCAGTTTTGGCTGCTGTGAAGTTCATAACAACATGAAAATCAGTCCTTGGAAAGTGGTAGAACATGCATAAGATTTCTGAGAAAATTTATCCATATGCATGTGAGCAGGACATACATTCTGTCCCAGCTCTTTTCTTGCTGCACACAATGAATGGAAGATGGCTGCCTTGTGTTGCCCAGGCTTGATAAAGGATGCTTGCTTTCTAAAACTCAAAATTACGCTTTTATTTGCCAGCATTTTCAGCATCAGTGTGAGAAGCATAGTCAGAGGTCCCTCCACACCCCTGAAACACTTCTCTGCCTCAGGAGCTGCTCTGACCACCACAGGCTTTGCTCGCATCACTAGTGTAGCAGCCAAACTTGGTTTCCTTCGCCCCTCCAGCAACTAAGGGTTTAGGGGCTGCAGCATCTCAGCTGGGTTTACCCACAACAGAGCAGTCCTGGTGCAAGCCTGGGACACAATGCAAGACTCTGTTCTACATTTTTGAGGTTCTGCGGGTTTAGAATTATAAAATCATAGAATCACCAGGTTGGAAAAGACCTCTCGGATCATTGAGTCCAACCATTCCTATCTGCCAATAATTAATGTTTTATTATCTTCAGAGTTTTGGCACAGAACCTAGAGGCTCACACCAGATATCTGTAATATCACATCATGCAGGCCATGTTTACCTATAATATTACTTCAGAAGAGTGAAAAGCTAACCTGTTTTGTTTGACTTTTTGATGAAATAAGTCTGGGGATTTCAAGCATTTCAGTCCATTAAAAAAAATCCTTTTTAACACTTGCAAGAGCACATTGGAACAGTTGAAGTTGCGTACTCCCATGCTGCCCAAGGGAAGTGTATTTTGAAACAAGAGTGAAATGGTTAACGTTTAAAAGACTAGTTCCTGCCTTAAAACTTTTAGGAAGCTTTGCTGCTTCTATTTATTGTTGCCTCCTCTAATTTTTTGGTTTATGAAAACATAGCAACCACTCTCTGGCACAAGTGATCAAAATGTTGTAGACTGGTAGCAAAGTTTGACCCAATACCATCATAAGCTGCTTCTCACGCAGATCTGACAAGGAAAATGGCACTGACTGGGTCACTGTTAAAATAAGACTCCTTTTAAAAGGAAATACGGGGAAAGTGAAATATGTACCTGACAAAAGGAAAAGAAATGGAACATAGTAAAGTTAACAGAATCATCTATAAAACTGATAAATCCATAGCTGTACTTGAAAATGTGAAGCACTGTCATACATTGAGTATATCAGACATACCTATGTAATTATTGTGGGCCCAATGCTGAATTTCTTGTAGAGCTTTTATTTAAAGATGTTCTGGATGCCTGCATTTTATATTTACTCTACTTTGATTTTTATTCTTTTTATTTTCCTGCTCTGCTCTGATAGAAGTTAGAAAAGTGTAAGGAGAAAGTAACTCCATTTTAGGCAGGATAATTTTAGCATTATTCTGTGTTGGTGTAGGTTGGGAAACCCAGTACCAATAGATTCCAAAGAGTGTCATCACCAGATAAAAGAAATAGTCAACATTGGAAAAGTAAATACTATAAGATTGTATAAGTTGATGATCTGTTGTTTTAACAACTGTGTACTAAGAGACACGGCATTTTGAACACATGCAATTAAGGTTTTAAAATTACTTTTCTAAAGTTTTTAAAAGTGCAGTGAGCAAATAGACTATGTACAGAGGATCAGTGGAGGGAACTGTGCCAGTTTTCCCATGCAGAAGTGCAAAAGATGATAAACTGAATGTCTCAGATGTTCAGTGTTGCTTTAAGAAGTGTGAATTATCACTCAGGAGAAGCTGTGACCAATGCACTGACTCACATAAGACAATGACGTAATGAAAGACTCACATAACTACTCTTACAAAATGAGAAAATGCAATTGCTAATTTAGCTGTATTGCTGTAAACCGACTTGTAATTTTAGCCATTTTAAGCAGCAGTAGGGTGTTTGGAAATGAGGTGAACTCCTATTTGCCTGGGCAGAATCCCAAGCTTACACAGAAGTGTGAAAGCTTAGTCAGCCTGCTGGCCAGCAGCACAAGTTTTGCTAATAGGTAGATGGGTGCTTGGCTAATTAAATCGATGATGGTTGGTTGTGGACATGTTGAACATGTTTATGTGAATACAAGTATGAACTTGCTCCAAACACGTGCTGATATAGCTGGGAATGAACCCAGTGTAGATTAGAAACTGTTGCTAAATTGGTGATGGTAGAATTAGTACACACCGGTGAGGAGCTGAGGGAACCAAAATACTTCACTAGTGTGGTTGTTTGACCTCTGCACCAGGCCCAGCTGGTGTCTGGCTAATTCCGAACTCAGAAGGAGCAAACTTGTTTCTATGTAACAGTGTGTGGGGTAACTTAAGATCAATTTAAACACATTCTTACTCAGTTTAGCAAAGCCCAGTTTACAGAAAGAACCATACAATACCTAAGTATTTGCATCAGGATAACTGAGTTGTTTTAAAATCACATTTTTGTTTAAGGGCATGGAGAGCATACCAAAATACGGGAGCAGCCTTAGCAGATTTCAAATCTATCACCAACAGTGTTAAATGTAATCAATCCCTGCCACCATAGTTCTGGCATTCTGCAAAGCAGCAAGCCGGGGTTCTTTGGAGGGAGTCATGGCATCATTCTTTATTGCAACATGTGGCTTCATGCTGCAAAGTGTAGCTCAGCTGTTTGTCCTGAGATCTTTTCATTGTGGTGAAAATC
Organism: Piaya cayana; assembly: GCA_013389865.1. Classification (NCBI taxonomy): domain Eukaryota; kingdom Metazoa; phylum Chordata; class Aves; order Cuculiformes; family Coccyzidae; genus Piaya; species Piaya cayana. Next base: position 63,034 of record WAAB01020683.1, on the reverse strand, counting down.
TTATGACCAAAGTTTTCAAATGCAGCTGCCTAAACTCATATTCCTGTATTCCTGTCTACGCAAAAGCATGCACGCAGTTGAATTTTAGAGGCATAGAGCACTGGTTGCTCCAATTCTTTGATGCTCATTGTCTCTGGAAATCAGCCTATTTTTGGGGGTAATGTCAAGTGTAGAGTTAGGAGTTTTATTTTAGTTGCCTAAATACAAAAACTTTGGTCTGGAGTATTTTTTCCATTTGCTCCTTTTGCTCTTTGTTGTGGAGTGTAGGATTTTTATTCACGCCACTGAAAATGTCACTAGATCAGCAATCCCAAAACTTACTGCTCATAGTCAAAAGCAAAGATTGGTCTGAAAGGCTGTACTGGGAAACTGAAGAACAAAGCTGGTAGGAACTGAATTATTCTGGATAGCAAGATCCATATATTCAGCGACTTAGTGAAATCTGTGTGCTGTTTTTCTGTGTGATTTGCAAAAAGCAAATAGCGCAGCATCTGTTGCTTCTGTATACTTGGGAATTTTTCATGAGCTAGCAACTAAAACAGATTTAGAACAAAATTTGGGAGGGCCTAATCCAACAGTGTAACTTATTGGGCATCTCACAAATGAAGTGAAGGAGAGCAGCAAGACTAAGCTTATGAACATTAGGCCTGCTAAATGTGGCTTAGATTGCAATAATAGGCTGCAAGCAATTTATTTATCAATGTGCAGTATTTGTTCTAGAGATGTCTTTACTCTTTGGCTTATGAAATATACATTGGATGAACACATCTTTCTGAATGCACCAAATGCACGTTTCTTAGAAAACACTCTTGGTGAAGATACTTTGGAGTGTCCTACTGAAGTGTTATTCAATGTATTATTTTTTTTCCACATTCAAGTAAAATAGTTAAAATGCTGCACTAACTGTGATAAAAGCACTGAGGGCAGTAGATAGCATCAGGGTATGTGTTCGGCTGCATTGTTTTAGTAGTATTTCATTACAACTGTAGCTTTTGCTACAATTTACATGTAGCATTTAAAAATATGTGAGAACTGCACATAAACAAGAGTAATATTCACTTGAATAAAGTGAACATTGCTCAAGCATAAACACAGGCATTTTACAAACTTGTGGTAAATCTATTGCTAACCCTTCTTCTCTGGAAAAAAGATGATCTGCAGAAATAATTTTGTCTAAATATTTAGGTTTTAACTACTCTCAGCATAGTATTTTCTTTCAGGCACAGTTCTGATAAGCAGGATGTATCAACAGGTAACTTTTGCATTAAATTTTTGTGATAGAAGTAGTTGTCCTCTAGCATGTACTGTCCAAGTATTGCGTGATGCTATTTCTGCTGGCAGGCGACTCCTATAAAATTTCATTTCTGATGAATATGGCTATTGTAGCTGGATTTTCTCATCTGCCAGCTGTTTGCATTCATACAGAAAGACTGTTTTGTTTTATTAGCTATCACTTTGATTTCTAAAGTTCTGTTATTGGGGCCCTGCAACCATGATGCTGATATGGGAGCTGGATAACAGTGCAGTTTCTGCCCCGTGGGCAGAAACAAGGGCATGTGCTTGACCCAGGAGGTTACAGTGGACTTGGTCATTCTTGGATATTAAAATATATTGGAAGATACAGAAGCTTATGTATCTCAAGTGATATTTCTGCAGTTCTGTAAAGTAGTGTATTTTTTTTTTTTTGTAGCTTGTTCTGCATTTGTGTAAGTTATAGAATCATGGAATATTTAGGGTTGGAAGGGACTTCAAAGATCATCCAGTTCCAACCCCCATGCCATCGGCAGGGACATCCCACTAGATCAGACTGTCCAAGGCCCCATCCAACTTAGCAATATGACTGTAGCTTTTCAGTATCCCCTGAAAATCATTGAAGGGAGGAGCTTCCATTGAGCTGCTTGGCAGCACCTTTGGTTTAGTGCTGCCAGCACTTTTGAAGCCCTGCTGCTGTCCTGTTATCTGAACTGGAAATTGCCTCTTTTTGATGCTCTGTATCAGAGCTTTCTACCTCATCTTAGCATGTGATTTGCTGCTTGCTTACAGCATTGCAGTTGGGAGCAGAGAATAAGCAGGCAGGGAGCTTGAGTGATCCAGATTTTTTTCCCCAAAATGCAGGGAGCAGGAAAATGCAAGACTGTCTTGTTTGGTAGGATCTAAAAATAGCTGTAGTTGACTCTACTCCTCTGTAACTTGTTTACAGGAACACGTTGAGCTAATGAATGTGAAGTATACTGACTATACATCAAGTCTATTTCCTACCATCCTTCAGAGTTTTAAATTTGCCCTTAAGAGTTCTAAATTTTTCTTTTTTTTATCCAGTTTTCTGAAATAAAAAATTAATTTTAATGTGGTTAAATGTGGGATGAAATTGTTTCGGATAAATCCAAGCAATTTGACTTCTATAGGTACATCTTTCAGCGCACAAAACAGTTGCATTTAATAATGACAAAGTCAATATTCTCACCAGTGTATTGGAGAAGTCATTTTCCTTTCTTATAGGGCTTTGTTGTGCCCATGCATTTTTTCCTGAACCTTGAGAATTGCCTTAAAAGCATTGCTGCAGGACTGATTTTACAGCAAGCAGCATTTGTGGTGTTTAAAATGACTAATCAGTGTTAGCATTTAACAGCTCTGCCTGCAAACTGTTTTAAGAGTCCATCTGATGATGTAATTTCTGCCTTTGATGAAACATTCCCACTTTTCTCTCTGCTGCTAGACAACCAGTCTTGTATTCTCCAGACATCAGGTCTTCCTTCATTAACATCTCTGTATCCCTGCTTCTGTGTGAGAAACACTATAGGTTTCTTTTATGCAGGGTCTTGATCTTTGACTAGGCACTGATGTCAGCTGTTTGACCAACCATATTAGTTTTGGCTTTACAGTCTGATGTTGATAGTGCATTTACAACTTGCATCTTCTGCCTTTTGTTAAATATTTCATGTGTACAAGTAGCCATGATTGAAATTTAACATGTACATTTTATAAAGCATAACCTAAACTAAAAGAGTATATAATGTTAAAACAAGTTGGTTGTTAAAAATTTGCTTTCTAGGGAAATATTGTGGGTTTTCATGGTCTCTGACATTTGATGCTTGCTGGTTTTGTCTCAATACAGTAATCTTAACAGAGTTTCTTTTATGAGCCTAAATTTTGGATTTTAATGTGCATTTATTAGCCTTAAGTTTTGCATCTTAATAAAAGTCTGAGATCTATTTCCCAAAACATTTTTCACATGAAGGTAATGGTATGGATATCTCAAAATTCAGTAATTATTCTGGTAAGGTCATGATGACTTAACCTTTAGAGAATATGCTGTATTACCAATATAGAGGTCATAATTTTACTGAAGGAACAAAACCTCTTGTCCTTGTCTGTTATTCCTTTGTAGTAAGAAATTTGATTGATAGAGCATAGCATGTAGAGGCAAGACAACAACTTTCCCTCTGTATGGGCTCCAGGAATGATGTTTATATTACTGTGGGACTCCAGAAGGGATTATGCTGCAGAGGACATTCTCTTAAATGTTATCATTTTGCCCCACTCTGTGAAGAAGTTTGTGTTTACAATACAGTGCCTGATTCTTTTATGTGTAAAACAAATATGAGATGCAAACCAATGTTTTTCAGAAGATTTCAAATGCAGAAGTGTCATTACTGTCTATACTGACTTCTGAAAAGGGGGAAAAAATTGAGCCAGAAGGGGAAAAAAAAGCTGGGCAGATTTTCTTCAGTGTGAATCTGGATATTCAGGGCAGCTAGTTAGCGATGCTCATCCTGTAGAATGCGTGCACCAAAGGGAATCTCAACGCAGCTATGTTTTCTCTTAGCTGGGTTTGAGTCATATAGTCCAGAAAAACCTGGTCTTTGTTTTGGGAAGTCAGTTCAGCTGCGCAGCTGCTGAAGAGGATTGAACTGATCCGTCAGTCACTGACCCGGATCCTGGCACTCTGAACTGTCTGACACAGGCCTCTAACTCTGTACCTTTCTGCTCCTTTTGCGGGAGGTGCAAGGTGGTGGGTTGTCAGGTTCATGTAACTGACTTCTTCAGCCAAGATGAGGAACATTGTGACCCACCATAATGTGATAAATACAGCATGAAGGCAAGAAAAGGTCGAGGACGTAGCTGAGACTAGCTGTACCTTTTATTCTTCCTGGGTAGTGTGACTAAAGGGAAAAGAACACTTTTGGTATAAATGCAGCTTTCTTCCACAAAGTAGCTGTTTTATTTTATACAACAAAATAAATTGTGTTGCTTCGGCTTCTTCTTTTTCTCCCTCCCTCCAAATGTAACAATTTCATTCAGCCTTACAACATCAAGACTGGTTGACAAGAAAAAACTGTATTTGCATGTATTTGCATTGTATTACATGTATTTGCATTCACATGTTCACTGTTGCTCCTAGAGGCATAAAATACTGTTTCTTTGCCTTTTAAAAGCCTTTTGAAACTTTCTCCATTATAGGGGTGATCATGTTTCTGTTCCTCTCATTAACTCACAAGCCGTTTTGATATTTCTTAAATTTCCAGCCCAGTCATTTCTTATGTAAACCCAAATCCTGCACTTGTAGAATAGCTTGGGTTGGAAAGGACCTTAAAGATCATCCAGTTCCAACCCCCCTGCCATGGGTAGGGACATCTCCCACTAGATAAGGCTGCTCAGGGCCCCATTCCAGCCTGGTCTTGAACACTTCCAGGGATGGGACATTCCCTGGGCAACCTGTTCCAGTGCCTCGCCACTCTCATCGTAAAGAAATTCCTCCTTATATCTAGTCTAAATCTGCCCCTCTCCAGTTTATACTCATTGCCCCTAGTTCTGTCACTACAAGCCTTTGTAAACAGTCCCTCCCCAGCTTTCCTGTAGCCCTTTCAAGCACTGGCAGGTCCCTATAATGTCTCCCTGGAGCCTTCTCTTCTCCAGGCTGATCAATCTCAGCTCTATCAGCCTCTCCTTGTATGGGAGGTGCTCCAGCCCTCAGATCATCCTCATAGCCCTCCTTTAGGCCTGTTCCAAGAGCTCCTTATCCATATATGTATTTTGAATGATTATAGCAAACAGGTTTTGACCTATGTAAGTAAAGTGAAATATTGCCAAAGCTTTCTTTGCATGTATTATTTAAAGGGTGAAGAGGAGTATTAGGACTAAGGTGGATTTTGCATTTGCAGACTGTCTGAAATAAGAAATGCTCATGTAATGTATATTATGATGCATTTAATGTAGTAACACTATTGCTTAATAAGTCTTATAAATACCTTTTTGTTGGTTATTAGGATCCATACTATAGATTTAATGATGTGATGTACAGATGGATCTCATTGGATAACTGGACTTACAGCAGGACATTCAAAACTCCTTTTGACATCAGGTATGCATTAAAGATACGTCAAAAATAGTTCTGTGCCATGCTTCATGCAGAACTGTGAGTTGATTCATCAGCTCAAAAACTGCTTAATATTTTTGTATCTAATAAAACAAATTAAGCAATAATGTGCCGCTGCAAAGCTGTTGCCAAAGAGGTTTTTTATTTTAATTGTTAAAAATTGCTTATGAGGAGTACTTAGGCTAATTGGAAACTAGTCTGTCTGATATCTGGTGGGTCTGTGAACGTGCTGTGTTGCAGACTTGAGCCACTTCCTCTCTCATCTTAATTTATCTCTTTAAAGATAGAGTGTAGCCACATTTTTAGAGGTAGCTGATGCAACTGCTGCTAAAGATAATGGTGATATATGTTTCTATATTTTCTGTCTCCTTTGTGTTGTTAGCTGTAGGTATTCTAAGAGTGTTTTATGCACGTGTTATCTCTTGTAGAAAGTGGCAGAAAGTGAATTTGGTTTTTGAGGGAGTAGATACAGTTGCGCAGATCCTAATGAACAATGTCACTCTTGGGAGAACAGACAACATGTTCAACAGATATGTAAGTAATATGCTTATTTCTGAAGGTACTTCTGTCTTTTCTTCAAAGGCCTTTTATGCTGAGCACTTTGTGTATATTCAGGTTCTTGAATAGGTGCTTGAATGCAGAGTGTTGGCCTAAGGACTGCATGTGTAATCAGATAACTATTAGAAAGAGAAGTGTACTTACTTTTTCAGTAGCAACATGGTCAGATATAGAGGTGAATGCACTTTGTTCTAAATGAGCAGACCCATGCAACTGGATCAGTTCAGCTAATAATATGTCTTTGTTCTTGGGATCTGTCACAGCTTCAAGAAAACATAAGCTTAAATCTGTTATATTAGCTGTAAATCTACTTACTAATTGGTATTAGAATGGTTTACATGTGAATACTGGAATGAAAATGCACCAAAACCTTTGTGTAAATGTTTCTGTGTTTGTTTTTTAAATTGGGTTTTGATTTTTAGTATTGGGCTTTTGATAACATTGTCTAGCATTTTTGAGGTTAGCCTGTGTTTACATGACAATAATGACCATAAAATGATCTTGAGAGTGGCAAAACCATTCAAGCTGATTTTATAGCTTTAATAATAAAATTATTCTGGGTACTGGCATAAGGGGCAGTCCTTGCTTTTCTCTTAAAAGAGTCAAGAAAGGAAAAATGAAATTAAGGATGATAGTGGAATAACTGAATTACAAGGAAATCTGGCATCTGAATCATATGTCACCATTAACCATCCCAGAAGGGTTTATTGCAAAGGTGCTGGCCTGAGACATAACAGCTAGATTCTGCAGCCTGTGTCTGTGTGACCTGGGACAAATTGCTTTATTTCTCTGTGACTTAGTTTTACCAGCAGTGCAATACGAAATTTCATAGACCTTTTATGAAATTGTAATTAATTACTATTTGAAGAGTATCTAAAGGATGGCCAGTAGCAGGCTTAGCAGATTTGGAAAGCGATATTATTTTGCCCTTATTTCTGCAACTTCATTCTGTCTCAGATTTTAGCAGTTCATGAAATGACCTTCCCTGTAAAACCAGAGTGTACTGTATCAGACTGAGTCTAGGATTACTGTGACCCAGACTTCTGCTTTGTTCACCTGTTCCACATGGCAATGGTGCCTGCAGGAAGGACTCACGAAGGCTGGGGGGGGGGATATGATCTTTGCTTTGTAATTTTTTTCTGAATGCTAAGACGTAAGTGATGCTAGCTGGGCTGCTCACAAATTGGAATCCAATTACCAAGACTTGGCCTGTCACAAACGAACACTGTGAGGAAGAAATGGATATTGGCCTTTGGAACCACATTATCTTGATAGCACAGGGTAGTTTTGAAACTGCACATTTATCCTTCTGTCCAGCTACACTGAAGAGGATTTGGTGACCCAGTGAGGAAGCCTCCAATGCTATGTTTGATGCTGGGATAGAATATGTATCTGCATGTTTTGGGGATGAGTGTGCAGGTGGCATTAAGTATAGCTTTGCAGCATTCACGCAAAAGGCAGCTCAGTGCTTTGCAGGAGATAAGCTGGCAGCACAGCGTGAGTTGGAAGGATTCCTGTATAGGCCAGCTTCCTGAGTTGGTACAATGTGTCTTGCTAAAGATGCAGATGAGTTCTGAATGAGGAAGAAGGGTAAATATTCTCTTGCTGCCCTTATCCTTCTGTGTGCAAACAGAGTGCTGCAGCCTGCAAGGAAGGCTCAGTAAGAGGAAGGTCGTTTGTCCAGAAACATCTCCGTATATCAAGAATATTACTGTGTATTTTCTTTTTTTTTCAGCTTAATAAGTAACTTCTCTTTTCCTTCAAAACTAGAGGATGTTGAGACTGTACTTCAAATGCCTTTGAATAATATATGTATGGTATTAAAATCCCAATCTAACAGTGACTGTAAATCTCAGAAATAAATGTCAGCACTGTAATTAATTTGTTCTGTTTTCTTGACCTAGAGCTTTGATATTACGAGTGTGATCAAGGAGGTCAATTTTATTGAAGTCCGTTTCGTATCAGCAGTTTCATATGCAGCAGAGCAAAGCCGATGTCACAAAGCATACAGCATCCCCCCGGCGTGTCCTCCACCTGTGCAGCATGGAGAGTGCCATGCTAATTTCATCAGAAAGGTAAGGACAGAATTGTCTGTCTTTGGCTTCAGGCTTGGAAAATGGAATGCACCATGTGCTGTCCCCACAAATATATTCTGAAACCTGCAGTATAATTTTATAAGTGGGGCGTATTTTTCTTTTCATTGCAGTTTCCTTCTCCTGCCCCTGTAGAAACCTGTAATCTTGCATGTTGATAGTATAAAAACCATAAGAAGACTGGGTTTCATATCTAGGTGGCAAGAATGTTTAAAAGGCCGCTTTCATCAAGGAGTAAGCGAGGAAATTTGCTGCTTAGGAGAGCTGGATAACACTGGGAAATGTGTAATCATTCCCTTTTGATCCACTGGGTGGATTTAGCAATGTGTGCTGACCATAGACTTCACTGTTGCAAGTGTCAGTGTATCTTGCCAAGGCTGTAAAAATCTTAGCCAAGCAGCTTTGTGAGTATTTGCTATTGCTCATGTGCTGTGCTATTTATATTGGGCAGCTCTGGCATGTCCAAGCACTGTTATCTAACACAGGACCTGTTCTCATCTTATTACTGTGTTGTGAAGTGTGACTTATTAGTACATACTCAGGGCAAAGAACAACATCACATCCAATGAATGAAGCTCAGAAATTCTCTTTTAAGACATGGCTTCATTGCTGTTAAAACTTACTCATTTGAGTAGCATCTCAGGTATTTCCGATAGCACTGCAGCAGCTGGAGACAACGGTGATCTGATTTTGAAATTTCTCTTTTTGGATGTTTTTGCATGTTCATCTCCACCTAAATGCCTTTCTTGTTATTATTTTTAATAATGTTCTTTTAGAGCCTCCTCTAAAAATTATTAGAATACTGTTAATCTAAACCTGCATAAAATTTCCTTTGGAAACATAGACTTCATGTTGTACTGAGAAGATACTTCAGGATTAAGATGATGTCTTTATAACTACTTGCTGCTACTTTTATTTTCACTATATTTTAGAAAGTTATTTAATCCTTATGAGTCTACTGTGTTTTTAAAAATCGGTACAGGGAGGACCTTGGAAGGAAGAAGGCAATTAAAAGCTGCAGTCTTACTTATAGGGCAGAAATGACCAGGAGTAATTTTGTTTTACTGAACTATATCTTTGAATTTGTAAGAAAGTGCCCTAGTGCTTTTCTTCAAAGGGTTTGTTTGACTGTACTTGGAAGCTGCTCCAAACATTTCCAGAAGCATTTTTAATTCCAAATATATGGCAACAACAGCAGCGATGTCACATTCAAAATTAAACACATGCTAGGGCATTGCTGAAGTAAGCTGGCTGCTCACCGTCGTAAAGTAAGGGAGAGCTGTTTACGTGCTTGAGGTTCAGTACTAAGTGCAGTAAATGCATTCAAATCTTAATAGGATTTTGTGGCAGAAGACAGGCCTTTCACTGGTAATGTACTTCAGCAGCACAGGCCTATTGTTCTTACAGCATACTATTTCTGATAGCAGCCTCTGCGATATTATTAGTGAGAACTGACGATCTGTCAGTGATTCATTTGTTTATTTTTTATAAAGGGAGAATTACTCTCAATCTGACTTGTTTTCTAAGAATGTGTTGTCCCTGTTTTTACACTGGAAATAGGTACAGTGCTTGCTTCCTGGAAGGCTCTTTTGCAACTCGATAGGCAGGCACGCCGACTCCAGCCATGCAAGGGATAGGCCACACTTGTGCAATGTGGCTTGCCAAAATTAGTATGCCTGGGCAGTAAGTTATTAGTCTCTAAATTTAGAACTGTAGGTCAGTGTCCAAGACTTTAAGGAGATCTATTGTATTTGCTTTGGGGGCTGTGGCTGTGTGAAGCTTGGAAGGCAGCTGAATAGACGTCTTCAAGGGATTTGTTAACAGGAGGTCTGACCAGGTTTGAAAACAGCTAAATGAAAAGCTGCATAGGTACTTCTCTGCCTGAGCAGTATTTTATAATTCTGGCAGTTATTCTGATGTTATAACCAGAACGAAGCTATTTCTCAACCATGTTTTTGTTTCCTTTGTTTTCATATAACAGAGCCATAAAAAGGGGAGAAACAGTGAACATGACTGAAATACACAAATGCACCAGACGCGCATCTCTTTCCTTATACTAATCCACAGAGATGAAGTATTTCAGATACACCCACGATACTTAATTGGATATTGTTCTTTTAGAATACTTCAATGTTTGTAACCATCAGTTTTCTTCTTATTTTCTGTTTTAGATATACAGTTAAATACTCACATTACAAACTAAGATAGTTCAAAGCTGAATCGAGAGTAACCTGCTGGCTGGGATTTTTGACCATTATGAATTTTTGTTGTAAAGTGGTGGATGGTCTAGGTGGTGTTTTGCTCTCTCACTAACATAAACTTTTGCCATACATTGGATTTTCATAGAAAATTGTCATTTTATATTATATAGGTAGTAGCAGCAGTGTTCTGGTCAAGAAATAAGAGAAAAAAATACTGTAGGCTCTTCTGGGTTTATTGAAATTAGAATTTTTTTTTCAGGGCATGGCAATATTTTATTTCTATAATATATAGCAAATACTCTATATTTTTGGCATAGCATCAATGTCTATGTGAAAAACAGGCAACTGTAACAAAATCATTCTCTATTCCAGAAGCAATGTTCATTTGGTTGGGACTGGGGCCCTTCTTTTCCCACTCAAGGGATCTGGAAAGATGTTAGGATTGAGGCCTATAACTATTTTCACCTGATTTACTTTTCTTCGACTTCTTTTTTTGGTAAGTCCTGTCACTACTTTTTATTGTTGTTCCACTTTTGGAATATAAGTCATCTTATTGTTAAGATGAATTAACCATCAGCTTAGGAAAGGTTCTGTATTTTATTATCACTTTCTGTGTATTTCTTACCACAACACACACTTTTAGGTCTTGATACGGTACTTCAGTACAAAAAACAGGAATGAAAATTATTTGAATTCAGTATCTATTTTTACTTGAAGATCCCTGAATAACTGCAGAAATATGTGGAGTGTAGCTGAAGTTTACCCCTTTTGTCCTACTTTGAACAATTTCTTTTTTATTGGAATGTATTTTCACCAAGACTCCCAATAAATGCATTTCACTTTTGTCTCACCTTGGTTTAAAACAAAGGCAAAGCTGCTACAGGAATTTAGTTCTGTGTTGGGAAAACAAATGCACAGTGAGCAGAGCTTCAAGAGCACTGAATTTTCAGGACACAACATGAAGTCTGAGAGAGAGTAGCAGTTGTGCTATGCAAAGATAATTTGCAATTTGAGAGGACAGCCTCCTACATTCCTGCTACCTAACTTACCTAACCGGTTTCTTCCTTGACATGTCTTTGATTTTCCTCTCCTTCGTCCTGAAGATGATTGCAGCTGAGCAAAAGTAGTTGAAACTTTTTATAAATTGTAATATGCCCCATTGCAGACCACCCGCGTGCTTTCTTTCACTGCCTGTTGAGCCCAGTCTTCAGTTGAGGAAAGGCTAGCATGTGAGTCCTCTGCACTGGGTTGAATTTCAGCCCTTGGGAATAGACTTGTGTATGAATAAAAGACGAAGACGTCACTCCCTGGCTGCTTTTAAAGCTTCCTGAAATAGCTGCAGGTCTTAGCTAGAATTAACGTGACTGGAATTTCCATGGAAAGCCCCAGCACAGACTCTGTGTGCTCTCTAAAATTTAGTGACAGTCTTTTCTGGTCCCTCCCACATTCCCACAACTCCACCTTCTGGTAGGTAAAGTTTTGTTCTCTGCATGAGTGGAGGGAGCAAACCTCTTCTCTAGCAGAGAGTGGTTTGGAACTAGAGCTTATTCATACTAAAACATAATAACATTGAAAAATAAAGAGTAAGTAACAACTTGAATTAAAGTTGCCTATGCAGTTATGTTGCTGATCAGATTTGGTGTCGTAGCCTTTTGGCCACTGAGTCTGTACGAGATTCATTGTTGTTCATTTCCATGCTTAGACTCCACAGTTAATGCAGTTAAGAGGGAGTTGGAATTTCGATATGCTCTTGGAGAGGAGGAAAAACAAACTGTAATAACTGACCCTTGCAGGTGTGGGTTTTTCTTAATCCCTTCAGCATTTCTGAATTGGTCTCACCTGCCTAATGCTGGGTGTAATATAATCTTGGGAACATATTCTTTGCTCTTCATTCTACAAAAGACTGCAAATCACATCAGGACTGAATTTAGATCTTTGGTTTTGGAGAGAGCCATTTCTTGGGAGAAGGAGAGATAGAATATGCACATGAAAAGAGAAAGTAAGTGATTAGTAGCTTACAAATTAGTAGCTTACTTAAGTAGATGAAATGTGTCTTAGTTCTAGTTCTCCTTGTTTTCTGTTTTATTTACTTTTGCTTAGATGTTCATTGGTAATATTTGAAGCATAGGATTAGCCAGGCTATGTTTGTAGCCAGGTGATTTAATTGCTGAAGTTAATGGGAAATTTACACATTAATCTTGAGAACTCTTGACCCCGGCTTGCCTTATTCAGTAAGTTCTGTAAAGCAGAGAACCGTCTGAGGCAGCTGTAGAGAGATCTCAGGGAAGTCATTAAATTGTTTCTTCCACCACACTTTGGTGTCAGAGGGGACATGGAAGATAGAGCCCATGAATTCTAGACACAATGGACCCAATTCATCGTCAGCATAACTCCATCCGTTTTGTCTAGTGACTCTGGGATGAATTCAACTCATTTTCTGTTAATACTGGTTTTGTTTCATTGACAAAAGTGATTGTACTGCCTTGTGATTACGATCTTTCCCAAAGAGGACCATGTTCAGATGAGTGCTGACTAAAAGCAAATATAATGTCTATGGGAGCTGGTGGGCAAAAAATAATCCTCCCTAATGAAGTGACTGGTGTCATGGTCTCTGACTTTTGTACATAACTCTGAAAATACCCTGGATGGCTTTTGAATGGAAGAGAGTTATAAAACATAAACCATACAATGTTGTTCTTTTCTGAGTTGGCAAATGTAAACACAGATATCAAATGCATTAAACAGGAATATTAACCTTGTAGGTCTGGTTCAAGCACAGCCCTAAAGTTGTTAAATTTAATCTGAGGTGTTTGAATTGTTTTTTTGATGAGAGATGACATCAACTAATAGGAACATAAACACAATTCCTAAATTCCCATTTTTTGCTTCCTGTTCACTTAGTAAAGAATGCTTCACAGTGGAGTCTTGAAATCGAGTCTATTTTTGATGTAGTCAGCTCCAAGCCAATTGCAGGTCTTGTGACTGTCGACATTCCCAAGCTGCAGACACAGCAAACGTTCAGTGTGAAGCTTCAACCTGGAGAAGGCAGCATTGTGCTGCTTGTAAACATCAACAAGGTAAGGAGGGGTGTGTGTAACCCTAGCCAACTGCAAAATGTTTCCCCTGGTTTCCAATGTGTCTCTCTGACTCCATGACAGTTTTAGGCCTCCTTCCCAACCTTAACAACAGTTCTGCACCCCTTACAGGATAGGAGAACAGTTCTTTTCCTCTCTTAAAAAATTGATGTTTGTGGGACTATGTAGCTCAGTGTCAAAAAAGATGATGAATACTTTCCTTTACTGCAAAACAAAAAGGTCACATCATCGCCTGCCACTGTTAAATGAGCTACTTGAGTAGAAAACATACCTGCCAGTAGATACTCTGTCTCTGATACTGTTGTTCACTGGTCTGACTGGGACTATGATGTACTACAATATGCGTGGCTCTCCCAGGAAAGAGAGGAAACATTCCTCAAACCTCTCAGCAGATATTCTTTCAGGTTAATAATAGCAAAAGACCACTATAAAGAGCTCTACTGGCAGTAAAGTTGAAGGAAATTTTGTGGAATAGTACTTCCTCACATTGGCTTATAGTCCCTTGGATGAGCAAAATTTAGGAGAAATTTGAAAGACGTAAAGAATGCTCTAATAAGAACAGAACTAAATAAAAAAATGATGAATTTTGTATACATCCCAGTGATGAAAGAGGAAAGAATTGGTCTGTTTACCTTCAAAGGGTGTTGGGAAACTGCCTGGTGGTAGATTTAATTCACCAATGTTATTTTACTTCTATAGAATGTGTTTTGTATGGGGGTTTGGTTTTTTTTACAAACTGTTGAGTTTTATCACACAGATGTAATTAAGAAGAGATATATAGATTTGAGAGATGAAGGAAATCAATGTGTCTCCTTTAGCTGAGAAATAGGTAAGTGTTTTGAATTAGATAGAGAGCCCAGAGTGGCAAGAAGAAACATGAACTTTATCTTGGCTTCTTGCTCAGAGGGCAGAGCCCTGGTAGAACTGACTGTGCAGAAGCGAACCTCTCAACAGCAGGTCCAGGCAGGGTGGGAGCCTTGGCAGGTGCAGCAGCAGCCACAGCTGATGCCGTCCCCCTCTGGAGCTAACAGCATGACATGCGCAGCTGGCTGCTTCACTGCGACTGGGCACAGTTAGATTTGTGGGTGAGTGATGTGCTGTGAGCAGAAATTTGGGGATTCTGACAGTTAATAAGGTTTGAGGATCTGCCCTCAAACCTTTATATATTTTACTGGCTCTACTGATTTTCACTTACTGTATAACTGCATTTGTTTCCCCAGTTTGAATGCATCACAGGTGTATTCTCAAGTTCTCTTGTCAGTTGTTTGAGTGGAGAAAAAACTTGTTAAAGGCAAGCAGGGTATTTATGGTATTTATGTTCTAGTATGCACACTCACTGACTTGCATACTTATGTGTTTTGTTTTACTTTGACACAAAAGCATATAAACCATCCCCATGTTCCGGAAAAAAAGCTGGCAGGGGAAAAAACCAGCTTGGTTGAGCAGAGAGATCTTGAGTGATATCAGGAAAAAGAGGAATGTTTATGGGCTCTGGAAGAGGGGACTGGCCTCTTGGGTGGACTACAGGAGGGAAGTGAG
>WAAB01020683.1:16165-47024 GCA_013389865.1 Piaya cayana | reverse complement strand
GGGTTGTTTAGCCTGGAGAAGAGGAGGCTGAGGGGAGACCTCATTGCTCTCTAGAACTACCTGAAAGGAGGTTGTAGGGAGGAGGGAGCTGGTCTCTTCTCCCAAGTGACAGGGGACAGGACAAGAGGGAATGTCCTCAAGCTCTGCCAGGGATGATTTAGGCTAGACATTAGGAAAAAATTTTCACAGAAAGTGTCATTGGGCATTGGAACAGGCTGCCTGGGGAGGTGGTTGATTCACCTTCCCTGAAGGTGTTTAAGGCACGGGTGGACAAGGTGCCGAGGGGCATGGTTTAGTGTTTGATAGGAACAGTCGGACTCGATGATCCAGGTGGTCTCTTCCAACCTGGTTGTTCTATGATTCTATGAAATGTGATTTTTGCTACTGGTGTCATCTGATATGCAAGTTGTGTGAATAATTAGAAATACTGAGTTTCATTTAAAGCCATCAGTAGTCTATGCTTAACCTTTTCAGAGATTACATTGAGCAGGCACTGCACTGTGAAATGTCAAAAATTATTTAAGTTTATTTATAATATTGCCCCACCCCCAGCCTGAGAAGTAATCTTTTAGTGGAGTATGACTGCAAGTTTGCAAGGAAGCACTTCCTTCAAAACAGACGCAACTGTGTTTTATTATTCTTTGTGCACGAGAGGTTTTGCTGCAGAAATTCACATCAGCTGATTTTGCAAGAAGCCCTGCGATGTGTCCTCATGTAAGGATGAACCTAATGGAGCCCTTACTCTGTATGACAGGCTTGTGTGGTGCGTGGTATACAGTGAGACCTCGCCAGAAACGTCTTTGTAGTTGAGAGAGCTAATTTCAGATTATGCTGTGATGTTTGAGAGGTACCTATCACCCGAGATGTGTAGCAGCCTTCCTGCAGCTGCCACACAAAGTGCTGTGTTGCTCACATGACAGCATTTTGCTTATCGGTTAATGGTGAGCAGGGGGGTGACATCACTAGTGGCCAATGAGATGCTCCAGCCGCACCAGGCAGCCGCAAACAACACTCCCTTGTTGTTGAGGCACACGCTGATTCTGTGCTTCCATTTGTATCCATGCAACACAGAGATTAGTACTCCTGCACAAGCAGTTATGATAATTCTGTATCAGAGAAGCTGAGATGTTAGTAGATACATTCATGATTGTGTCAAAGTATGGCTACAGCAAAACATATTGTTAAGCTGCTCTCTGGCCTCATTTTATTTGAAAAGATTGAGGCGTTCCTTACACGACTCTGTTCAGTGCTGATCCCTCCATTGTTTGGATGCATGCGTTATCGCTTGCTTTCTATGATTTTTGTGTTGTGCACTCAACTGGCAAATGTTGGCAACAGGACTGAGCAGCAGAAGTAGCCTGCTGGAATAAAACTGTAAATATTGTTGACTAGAAAAGTTAAAAATTGAAATAATTCTGTCATCCTAGAGGTAGTTCTTTGTTTGTAAAATGTATGGAATGCTAATGAAGTGATCAGTAAGAGAAAAAGCAGAAAACATTGAAAAGAGAGAATTAAACTTATAATTTGACTTAAAAGCTTGATATAAGTGAAGCAGTCAGTATGTCACATATGACCAAGGTCGCAATTGAAAAGCATCACCCCTGTATATTGAATGTTTTATGTGATAGGTAAAAGGGTCAATGAGAGGAGGGGTGTGATACAGAGGCTAGTGAACAATGTCTGCTCATGACACTCAGATACTTGAGTTTGTAGGAATATTCTGTCAGTGTACCCCAGCTGAGAGGTAGCACGTGTATGTGTATATGTATGTGAATGTGAGAATGAGAATGTGCTCACAACCCACAGTGGACACAAGATGAAGTGATAGCCAGAGCTTCAGTGGAAGAAACTNACTCTGTTCAGTGCTGATCCCTCCATTGTTTGGATGCATGCGTTATCGCTTGCTTTCTATGATTTTTGTGTTGTGCACTCAACTGGCAAATGTTGGCAACAGGACTGAGCAGCAGAAGTAGCCTGCTGGAATAAAACTGTAAATATTGTTGACTAGAAAAGTTAAAAATTGAAATAATTCTGTCATCCTAGAGGTAGTTCTTTGTTTGTAAAATGTATGGAATGCTAATGAAGTGATCAGTAAGAGAAAAAGCAGAAAACATTGAAAAGAGAGAATTAAACTTATAATTTGACTTAAAAGCTTGATATAAGTGAAGCAGTCAGTATGTCACATATGACCAAGGTCGCAATTGAAAAGCATCACCCCTGTATATTGAATGTTTTATGTGATAGGTAAAAGGGTCAATGAGAGGAGGGGTGTGATACAGAGGCTAGTGAACAATGTCTGCTCATGACACTCAGATACTTGAGTTTGTAGGAATATTCTGTCAGTGTACCCCAGCTGAGAGGTAGCACGTGTATGTGTATATGTATGTGAATGTGAGAATGAGAATGTGCTCACAACCCACAGTGGACACAAGATGAAGTGATAGCCAGAGCTTCAGTGGAAGGAGCTTCTCTCTTTAATTTTCAACTTAAAGCTGCAGCTGGAGAGATTTGAGTTACCATGGCTCAGCTGAGGCACATAAACTCATTAGACTTGGTGTAATTCACTCAAAGAAATTCGAGCTCCTAGGTGCAGGTTGTGCTTCTTTTTACACGTGTTGCTCTTTTTCTTTGTTTAAGAGCTCAGTGGTAGAGCCTTGGTGGCCAAATGGACATGGAAAGCAAACTGGATACAACATGACAACAACTTTCATCATGGAGGCAGGACACCAGATTAAGAAATTTTCAAAGGTGAGCCCTTCAGCTTGATTGCAGCTGATATTGTACTGCTACTGTTAGGACATGCTCTGCATGTTGGGTATCTAAAGCTTTTAAATATTTTGCTGGATTCTAGTATACATGTGAAAATCCTAATGAAAAATGAGGGTTTTTAAATGTTGCAATAAGTTTAACTTTCTTTCTGGTAGCCTTAGGTTGTACGGACATATTTACTTGTATTAAGACTCAAAGATGGCTTATCGTTAGTTGGAAATCTCAAAAAGGAAAAGATAATTTCTTTTAACATGTTCTATCTTGTTAATAAAAGCACTTTTAATCTTGATATATCATGCTGATGTTTTTATATCATGGATGAAAAACCCTTATAGATTTCTATAGATTATGAGAAGATTTACTACTGACTTTTTTCTTGTTAATTCAATCTTCAAATAATTTCTGGGATAGAAGCATTCCTGAAAAGCTACTGTACATTTATTTATGAGGATGTGATAGATGTGCTCCAGTATTAAGAAGAAATAACATCTTAAATATGACCATGAAAGTAATATCCAGGGATATCTGTATAAGGGTTCCTGTAACATGCTGTATAATTATGTTTGTTTTCACTTGACTATGGAAAAAACTGTCATGCTAATTAGACTGGGCTCCTTACGCCATCAATATGTGGAAACAGCCAAGTAAATTTATACATTTATTAGGTGGTTCTTATGTGTATTGATTCAGTAAAAATTACTCTGGTCACCAGATATCTAAAACTGCTATTTGCTGTAACATTTTCTTCATGTGAAAAATCCTGTGAAAAGCAGTAGCTTCTGGAGCCCTATTCTAAGGGCTCATCCTTAGTTTAATTATGAAGTCAAAATAATAATAGTTCTTTGCTAATATTAAGGATTTTATTTTGAAACAATTAAAAAGCCACACCAAAGAAATGAACCATATTATGCTTAGAAAAAAAATGATTATAGGAAAACTATGTGAAAATTGCACAATGACAGAAAAAAAAAGATCCCACTTAGGTAATTGCATCAGGACTTTTATTAGAGCTCTGTTGAATAGGTTCATAGGGACTTTATGGTCAACAAAAGATACATAGAAGCTACCTCTTTTTTTCCTCCCTAAGAGGAAAGGGTGGGGTGGAGGGAAAGCAGATGTACTGTGTAGTGTTATAAATTAACCAACATATGAAGCCTTTACAGATTCATAGTATGAAGTCTAGTCTTTCTTCATGTGCTCTGTGAAGCTGTCCTGGTTTCTGACACTAACACCCCCACACTGGCAACCCCTACCCCCTGCCCTGAGTTGTATGAGTGGAAAAAGGCTCCATGAGCAGTTTTTTCATGTGGTAGTACAATTTGCTCTCGTGTTAGCAGGACTGAACAGCAACGTTCAAATGCTTTAATAAAAACTTGGAGTAGTTCAGATGTTATCAGGGTTAAATGTTAATGAAAGTTGTTCTTCTGTTGTCCTCCTGGTACTGTGTTCAGGTGGAATATGTTTCCTGCCTCCGTTTTTTTAAAGAGAAAAAGAAAAAACCACAAAGATCGAGACATATCTCGAGTGGTTTGTCTCCATATGCATATCTACATAACTTTGGATGGGACTAAAGGGGAAGAACTGAATATGTGAGAAAACACAGATTGGTCTTGTGTCAGATTGTGCTCCCCTTAGCTTGAACTACTCTCTGGTTTCTAATATGTCAGAATAGTGTCCAAAACATTAACTAAGCCATTGGTAAAATTTATGCGTAACTTCCCAGTATGTATTTGTGGGAGCGCTACAGGTCTCTAGTCAACCATGCTGGGAACCTTTTTGACTGAGGGAGGTACCTTCTCATTCCTGTTGAGAGTAGCAAAAAAAACCCAAAACAAAGCCAGCATCCAGGACAGAGTTGGTTTTGGTTTGGTTTTCTGTTTGAGTGCTTTGGTTTAGAGTTTGTTTCTGAGGTGAATGTGAAATAAAGTCATAGCCAGAAATTATCTCAGAGTGAAATGGTTTTTTATGAGGGAGGGTCTGTTCAGTCCTGTTTGCTATTGATAAGTTGCTTTTCTTCTTGCCATGCCTACCTCAAGGAATTTATTACCTCTTTCGTTGCCTCATGAGACATGTTTACTTTTCAGTTCTGTTTTCCCATCTTCATGTATGCTTATTTTTTCAACACTGTAATTGGACTTTTTTATTTCATGAAGCAACTTTAATACTTGGAAGATCTTAGCCTCTAGCTGGTTTTCCCTCCTTCCCTCTACAATCTTTTGCCCACGGGCCTTTTAGCATGACTTCTAGTAGTCTTTCCTTTTGGGTTTGTAGTTTTCACACCATTTTCATGCTGTGTTCTAATTTGTTAGGTTGCTGGGGTGTTCTGTGATCTTATTTCAGCTCTTTTCTTACTGCTAAATCTGGAAATGCCAAGTGTGATCTACAGGTCATGGAACTGGGTACAAAGGCTTTGCATGTGATGCAAAAAAAATAGTATCTGTTTCTTAATTGTGCATGGAACCAACTGATTAGTCTGTGGTGGCTACGGAGCCTTGTCCACGTGCTCCAAGGCTGGGAGAAAGGTTCAGTCCTCAGGCAGTGAGGTCTGTCAGACAGATTTCAAGGTGACTGAGGTCTCAGTAACCAAAAAGGCAGATAACCAAGCATGCCAGATGTTAACTGTCTCCCTTTGTCCTTCTTTCACCCCACGAGGCAGAAAGAAGCTGCTGTAAGAACAGCAAGAAGTGCTATGTTAGCAGATGAGCCCCTGGGGACCAGTGAAATGGGAATACAGAGACACTGGACCTGGAGGCCTGGGAATGTGAGATGAGGATGAGGAGCTTTTCCTCTTGCTCATGCTGTATGTATGGGCCTGGCTGGGTGTTTCAGTTGTTTCAGTGGAACCAGGTGCATGAGTTCCACTTGAGCATGAATAAAGTAATATCATGTTACTTCTGTTACTAATACTCCATTACAAATGCACTCTGAGACAGTCCTAACCTGTCTGATGACATCCATCAAGAGGATCTCTCAAATACTTGGTGAGCCCCAATTATAAATTCCATTCTGGTTTTTTGCTGAAGGAAAAAAAACTGCACTGGAGACTGAGGAGTTTTTCTCCAAGTAGTTAATATTATGGCAGAATTGTTTTGGTAGTACAGCACTCATAAAGTAGTGTTTCTTTTGTAACCTCCAGTAGTTAGGATAACCATGAAAGTTGTATGAAATATTTGTCATTTCTGTGTTTCAATTGCTCATGTTAAATAAATCTGCAAAATTCTAGGGATGGCTGTAGGACTTGTTCTGAAGTGGAGTTCATCGTGCTAGTCTGTATTCAACCGACTCAGGGAGCAATGGGATCATGTAGAAAAAAGTCAGAGTACACTGTCCTCAACAGATATATGCACACAGAAATATTGGACAGGGCATCTGAAACATCCTCTCAGTGGTCTGACCTTTGTAGTTTCTCTAGCCAGGAGTTCTAGTGGTATGGATTCTGAGTGAGCCCCACTTGCAACTAATCTGTTGCCCCCGGGGCAACACTGTAAAATGCTGAAGGAGTTGGGAAAAGTGCCACTTCTTTATTGATTCAGTTTCTATGTTTTGGTCATTGCCATAATGCAGAGGGGTTTAGTTTGAGGGCAGTGATCTGTAGTCTCTACTTGCACATCTAGTTTGCCGTGTTTATTGTCTCTGTCTCGGTGTCCAAAAATTGTCCAGTTGACTAGGAAGCACCGAAGAGGAAGCAAAAAGAGCAGTGATTCTTTTTCTTTGTTTCCTCTACCACTGTAAATTTTCTGTGTATCTGTATGATTTTTGATCAGCTTGAAAATTTAAAAAACAGTCCCACAGTGGGATTAGTCATTTCCCATTTGAACTTCATCCTTGCCTGGTCTTTCAAATAAAGAATTTCTTTTTATCTTAAAGACAGGTATAACACTTGCTCCTCACTAGGTTAATTTTAGCCTGATGTACTGACAGATGCTCGTCTCAACTGTTGCTTGTGGCAGAGGGAGAACAGGCTGTACTCTATAAGGTGACCTTTTGAAAAGGTAGAGCAAATAGTCATTTGAGGGAGGAGTGATTGCTATCTTGGGGTAGTCTAGAGAAACAGGAGCTTCCTGCCTGAAACTTGTTTCTTGGCGTGAGTTGGCTGAAATTTGCTATTTGCTTTCCTTCACTTTAATTTCCTGGTTGTCTACCTATGACAGTGAGCCACGGTTTTCTTTCTGGTCTAGGTAAGTTGAACTGAAACAAGGATGAAGGAGAAAAAGAAGTCTAAAGCCTCCCTGAAAGAGATGTTTTCTGTAACACGTTGCAGCTGCACAAGAGCCTAACATGGCAGCTGCTCCACAACTGCCCCATGGCATGTGGGGAAGACACCCCTACAAATAAGGGGTCAGTGCAAAATATTATTGCAGTCAGCTAACTTCTCTCGTGACAGTGGAATTGACGGCATATATGTCTCCACAATCAGGATATCTCTCATAGCATCTTTGTTGCTTTGACTGAAAAGTCCCCTAAAATGTCCAGAAAGATTTCTTGAGAACTCTTTTTCCACCTACAGCAGAAAGCAGGAATGTTTTCTCTTTTTTTTCAGCATCTGCAGTATGCAGTACCAGATATTAGGCTAAAAGTGCAGCTGTAAAAATTGGGCTTCTGCTTGCGATGTGCTTTGATCTGGAATGACCTTTAGTAACTTACAAAGAGTTTGTGGTTATTTAGCTGACCCGGTCTCTCAGTAACCTTATTGTTGATCATGCTATTCAAACACAGCTGTGATAGCCACAGGGTCTTTCAGTTCCAAACTGGCATTTGTGTCTGCATACATATAATCTTCTTCTCTTTATCAGAAGGATTCTTTTAGCCCTGGTACAGTGTACTTTAATTAAGCAGGAATTTAGCGATGAGACCATGTCTTTTTACTCCTTGACAAATTCTAAGCTGTTAGTGTTCAGTTGAATCCCTTTTGTAATGGTTTCCTTGATTTGTTGTCTGCTTTAAAGCTAAGTTTCCTGTTTTCACAGGCCTATTTTCGGACAGTAGAACTTGTTCAGGAGCCTATTCCTGGCTCACCAGGTCTGAGCTTCTACTTTAGAATCAATGGCCGACCCATTTTCATCAAAGGCTCAAACTGGATTCCAGCAGATTCTTTCCAGGACAGAGTGACCTATGACACGTAAGCCACATTTGATGTTCTCTAAGGAGAAAGGATTAGATACTTCCTTCTGATTCTAAATCCACCCTCTATCAAAGGATGGCATTTGGAGGTAGAACTTTTCAAGATGGGATGCTAGTTGTTGTTGCTTGTGGGCCTCAGAATTAAGGCTTAATTAATATTAATAGATTTGAGTGATGTTCAAGGTATGCAAGTGCAATACCTGATGGGAAGAGGTGATGGTTTGCTGTCTGTAGGTTATTGGCCTTTTAGGTATTTTTAGGGATGATCCTCAGGTTATCTGATCCTATTGTCTGGGTCACGTGTATTGGTACTCAGAGGGAGATGCACTTCAGCCATGTTCTAACCCATCTCACGCAGGGAGACATAAGTGTATAGCAGTCTCTCTCCCTTTTTACTCCTCTGGTCCAGGCTTTTTGAATTTCAGTGACACAGCACCTCAGAGATGCAGGTGGAATGGGGGCTGTGCTGTACTTTGAATATGCTTTGCTTTGGGTAGCAAAAAAAATGGGACAACAGGGTCTGCTGCACTGTATGCTCACGTGCAATTTAGAGGCTGTCAGCATGATTAATTTAAGATTTAGCTGGATAGGGTGCTGGACCATCTTGTCTGGCTTGGACTTTTCCCAGGAAAATTTGGACCAGATGATTCTTTTTGTCCCTTCCAAACCGATATTAATAAACCTGGTGATGAATAAAATGTAGTATTTCTAAATCTGATTCTGCTGATACTTCCGTAAAAGCACTTATTTGCATGTGTCACTATTTCATGAGTGTTAACGGGACCAAGTAATGTCTTCTGTACAATAAACTGCAAGTTGAGAGCTCTGTTCAGACATGCAGGGTTAGAAGGCATCAAAATAGCCTGGTTTGTATCAAAATCGTGAGTTTAAGATCACCTGCTAATGATGAACTTTGGGGACTTTTTTCTTGGGGTGGTGGTGTGGTATATAACCTTGATACGCTTTCAAAAAACTTGTATTAATCTTTATTTTGTGTTTGACAGATTATGGCTACTCTTGAAGTCCGCAGCAGATGCTAACATGAATGCACTTCGAGTTTGGGGAGGAGGAATATATGAACAAGATGAATTTTACGATATTTGTGATGAACTAGGAATAATGGTAAAAATAATAAACACAGAACACTTACTTAAAAACTCAGAAGAACTTGTAAATACAAGTCCACTCTAAATGAACAAAATAAGAGAATTAATATGTAAGTTCTAGACATCTTTCCAAAGGACATGGTAAAGTACCACCTGAGAAGTCATATCAACGTGATTTTTATTTTTTTTTTTTCTTCTTTTTGTTGAATGGTTCTCGACTACTGAGGCTGTCTGAAACTGGAAGTAATATTTTGGAAACTTTATATTAGGATTCAGGTTGTATCTTCTCTTGTAGCTGAGGCTACTACTGTGTTCCTGACTCATCCTTGCATCCCTTACCTGTCCAGAATCTTCCCTTCATGCCCCCTTTCTTTTGTCCCCACCATCTCTTTCCCTTCCTCGCACTTACATTTTCCCAGATCAGAACAACAGGACTGTGGCTTTAACTTCCTGTCTTCTCTCTCTTTTCAGACCAGAACTCTCATCTTTATATTATATTATCCCTTTTTCCCAGTTCTACATTTCCAACTCTCTTGGGAAAGAATGAGAGAAGTCATGAACAGTTGAGGGACTGTTAGTAGCAACGTCACTTAATGCAGGAAGATGATGTTTATACTGTACTGATGAGCACAATAAAAGAACTTCAGTGGACTGTAGGCATCTTGCAACACTCAATCATACAGCTGGGAAACATTTAGTGCATGGGAGGAGCGTTATACACATGACCAAATAGTATTTTTTTTCCGTTGTAGCCAGACTGTGGGGCCCTGTAGCTGTGTTTAGGGCTTACTTATGTGAGAATAGCCCTGCTGAAGAATCTGGGTGATTACGTGTATGCCCCAGATTGAAAGCAAAGACCTTGCAATCTGACCTCAATGAGGATTGAAGTCCTGCTGTGTTTGAGGTCTGTGCTTTCAATCACCTCTGAGTTATCAAAACACCAAAGAAGGTAGTTGCGCTCTTCTCTGGTATGGAAATAGATTCTTTTTTGTTGTTGGTGGTGGTGGTCTTTGAAAAGTATTTGCTTCTTTGTTATACCAATATCTCAAAAGGTTTGGGGTTCCTCAGGTTCAAACTTTTTAAACAAAAATATTTTACTTGGACTGAAGCCAACTGTGGAAGGCCTCATCCAGAGGGCCAATTTGAAGAAGATATAATTGAGAATAAATGTAGCTGTAAGGGGAACACCTGCTGTAAACACCGATAATCTGAAATGAGCACCTTTGATTATATGAGCTTGGAGGCACATATTAGTAAGCTTTGATGATAGAGCGACTGGATGAGTGAAGGCAAAATTGCAGCCGGTATTAAAGTCCCAAGAAGTATTCTTAGATTTGCTCTACAGCATAAAAAACGTGGAAATGGAATTGGTACCTTGCTGCCTTCTGCTCTCTATGTGCTTGAAGAAAAAAAAAAGTTATATCTATTTTAGCACCTGAAGGAGTGCCCTAATTTTCAGGGCTTCTGAGTACTTACAGTTCTTTCATTTTTGACACAAGGCACCGAAGTAGGCAGCTTAGATCTGTGTCTGTACACTGCTCAATGCAAGATATCAACCTTACATAGCAGCCAAAATAGCAACTAGATGCAGAAAATCAGACCTGTGTTCTGGAGGGGGTGATGCTAGAGGTTTCTGGTTTTATTTCTTCTGACGGACTTGCAAAGGCTTAAAAATACATTAGAGGCAAACTGCGCTTAAGGAAAAACAGTGATGGCTCACTGAGGGAAATAGCGAGAGAAAGTTTCTTTCAATGGAGTTTTGACTCTATGCAGTCATTAAAGGATTCTAAGTGATTCTTCAGCAATAACTTTGCTTTTGTTGTACAGTGCTAGGAGTGTAACATTTATTACTGGATCCAATACCTTCCACTGTCCTATTTCCCTCTTCAGTTTTCTTGGGGAATGTATGCTGAAGAGAGTTAAGGAAAAGCATGTTCTCACTGCAAGAAAAATGCAATTGTATGAGGAGCTGGTGTGACACTATTGTTTATGTAGCATGGTGTCATCTCCTACAAAATCATTTGGGTTAATGTGCAACTTCAAGAGATCTTTCTGCTAATATTTGTGACAGACTATCAATGTTCTTTAAGTTACAGCAATTTAAGAAACAGAGCAGGTAAAACTAGAAATCTTGTCCATCTCATTGGGCTTCTTCCTTTCCCCATTTTAATAATTTTTCTTGAAGATACAAATGGAGTTGTTGAATTGAAAGGCTTGCTGTTCTCTAGTTGTACCTACTTGATCTTTCTTTGAAGAGCAATATCACTGTGGTGTTAGAGGATCTTCTTTGGTTTAGGCCCTCTTACTGAGTAGGATTTGCTCATTTTTAGGATCAGTTTGTACAGGTAGTTACCAAGTACACTTGAACACCTGTTACGTGTGCTCAATACCACTTCAAAAGAATTACTGTCTCTTTTTAATAAATACTGGATATTTGGGGTTATGCCTGAAAAGCAGTAAATATAAAACTGTTCTGTTCAGCTGGAGATTGCCTTATGTTCGCATTTGAGCAGTGCATGGGGTTTTAATTATTTCATTGAAATGTATTCGGTTCCATGTACTGAGCAATATTCCACTGATCAGTGAAGGCTATCAGGTTCTGATTCTTCAGAGTTAATATTTTGTAACTGATGTTGAAGAAAACTGCAGTGGAATATGCACATACTGAACTCCATGGAGGATGTGATTGTTCAGGTGGTACGTTCCAAGAACAACAAATAGAATGCTTTATACCTTAGTTCTTTTAAGATAACTTGTCTGAATAAAGGATTGTGTATCCCAACAACCTCATATTTTTCAAGTATGAAATTACTTGCTAACAGGTTTCTTTTTGTATTTTCTTCCCTTTTCCTTGTAGGTTTGGCAGGATTTTATGTTTGCATGTGCGCTATACCCAACTGACAAGAACTATTTAGAATCCGTAAGAGCAGAAGTTTCTCATCAGGTATTTTGTCTGTGTGTTGAAGTGCTATTTCCCATTACCTTGATTTGGCTGTATAAGTTAGCTTTTCAGAAATACTTATTTGGAAGTGTTTTTAGTGTACCTTTGTGTAGCAGACACAAAATGTAACCTTGCTAAATCCTCTGTAACTCACTTTTAGGAGCAGTCAGTCAAGCAGAGGTACAGGGTGTCCTCATGTCCAATCTGTTCTCTTCTTTAAGAGCATTCACTGAGAGTGAGTTCTAACGATTGCAACGTGCATCGTTTACCCTTTGCATGTGGCCAAGCAGATGGTGGATGAAGGTACTTGTGTGCAAGTGGTGGTCAGCATATTAAAAGTTTACCCCTCTGCAAGTGTGAATTAGATAAGTTTGAGCCCAGTGGAGATCTGAAGGAACAGAGTATGTAAAACCAGAAATTGTAGACTCAGCTTGTTATGTGCATGTTGATTTGTAATTCAAGTAGTAATAAAGCGATAATTTTTAAATTATTTTTTAACAGAAATTGGTTTTTAATTTTGCTTGACTTCTGTAACTAAGTTGTATTTCAGGTAAGGCGTTTAAAGTCTCATCCATCAATAATTCTGTGGAGTGGTAACAATGAAAATGAAGCAGCAATTGCAAACAATTGGTTCTCCATACCTCATGCTGACAGAGAAGTCTATATCAAAGACTACGTGATGCTTTATGTGAAGAACATACAAGAAATAGTTCTCACTGTAAGTGATCTCAAGAAAGTGTAGAGGTATATGGCTTAGCTAAAGCTTTTAATGTTTGCAATTTGAGCAACTTGGGATTCTTTCTTCCTTTTTTTAAAAAAATCTTTTTGTGAAGTAATTTCAGGTCATGTAATGTAAGCCAGCTGAGGAAACGTGTAACTGCTAGCAGTACTGGACTGTCTAGTTCAAAAAGACTTGTAAGTTTGAGGAAAGGACTTCAGAGGATTTAGGTATCCTATAGTAAACTGTTCCAGTGAGTTAATTATTGCTTATGTTAAAAAAAATAAAGAGAGAGCAGGGCATGGGGATCTTTCTTAAAATGAAGCACATTTCTAAGTGCTTTGCTGTCTTGGAGCCAATTGCTGTTACTTGTGGCTGGTAACTAACTTGAGTCTCTACAATTACAGTGCTAGATCAATCATACCTGCAAAAGGATTCCTCCAGTACTTTATAGGGTACTGCTAAAAGATTTAGTATGCTGAATCTACTGAGGCTCTACATAAAGGCAGTTCTGAACAATTTGAAATGCAACACTTCTTATAATTTCATCTATCTTAACATGCAGACCCAGCCAAAATAGCAATAACCCACAATGCTACCAGGCAAGTGTTAGTAGCAGACCACCTTGGCTTTGTTAGGGCTATATTTAGGTAACTGCTTGTTAAGATGGGAAAATCATGGCATCGTCCCTGTAAAAAACACTGTAATGACTTTCCACAAAGAAGTCTCAGTACTCAAATGTTAATGTTCCTTGAGTTTATTTTTCACAAGGCACACTTTAAATAGAATTAAGCGCATTAAGAATTTAGAAGTGTTTAAAATAGAAAATCTCTTGATATGCAGAAAGAATCTCTCAGAACAGCAGAGCAAGCAATATCATGCCCACTGTCCTCCAAGAACATGAGTAAGAAGCTAATTAGCAAGTAAATATGGTGAATGTTGGGGCACGAAGAGTGTTTCCTAGGGTGGTGACTCAGAAATTTGGAAATGGTGTGTTCTCCACCCCTCCTCCTCTTCAAAATGTGGACTATGAGTGCAGTTGGTAAAGCCCAGTCACGCTGTAAGGGTCTTATGATTTTGCTTTGTGGCTTTTTTCCTTAATCCCAGGAAGATAAGAGTCGTCCTTTTATTACATCCAGTCCCACCAATGGTTTGGAGTCAGTTAAAGAAGGTTGGCTCTCCCAGAATCCTTATGATACCCATTATGGTGATACACACTTTTATGACTACAGTAGTGACTGCTGGAACTGGACAGTATATCCTAAAGCTCGTTTTGCTTCAGAATATGGATTTCAATCCTGGCCTTCCTTCAGTACAATCGAAAAGGTAATGATGGGCTTCAACGTGTTATTGTCCTCTCTGCTTTCATTTAGTGACAGCAGCGATCCATCCAAACTGTAGGTAGGATAATAAATTGTTAGGTGTGGTATGGGACAGGTGGGATAGGGATGTGTGTGTGGGTGGACAGTTTTCTTCCTCAGGATTCAGTATATTTATCTCAATGTTGCATGAAGAACCAAGTTTAGATGAGAGACTGTTGTGAGACTTAATTTTAATATTAATTCTGTGTAATACATAGTTTAACAATGTTTGCCTAACATCAGTTTAGTGTTGTCATATCTAAGGACATGTGTTCATTTAGAAACAGAAGAAACATGACAAATGCTGATTCTAAAATGTGTCTGATTTTTATGTATTTTGCCAATTTTTACTTTAATAATTAGTTTATTTAGGTATTGTGCATGTAAGAGGATTTGGTATTGTCTCCTGTTAAATGTAGATATTGTGTATTCTATCTGATATATCCAGTTGGAGCAGACAGATATCATGCTGTTCGTCCATTTGTTCAGAGAGGTGGATATCATGTTGATACTCATGTGTACAACTAATAGGTTCAGAATGTTCTTTTCAATTTTCTGGGCAAAGTATATTATTGGAGACATTCAGTACATTAATCCATATTAATGACAATGAAAATTATTCAGCCCAGCCTAAAAAGGAACAAATTTTAATAGAGATTGCGAATACAACGGAAGCTTGACAATAATAACTGTATGAGCTATGCTGCATCATTGTCCTTAGCTGGGGGGAAAAAAAGAAAGTTTGATAATTTGTTTTCAGAGATGGGTTTTGAAAATACACACCTTATATATAGAATTAGGTTTGTTCAGTCTAGACATAAGAAGGTTCTGAGGAGACCTTATGGTGATGTTCCAGTACCTGAAGGGGCTACTGGAAAGCTGGGGAGAGACTGTTTGCAAAGGCTTGTAGTGATAGGTTGAGGGGGGAATGGGTATAAACTGGAGAGGGGCAGATTTAGGTTAGACACAAAGAAAAATTTTTTCATGATGAGAGTGGTGAGACACTGGCACAGGTTACCCGGGGAGGCTGTGGCTGCTCCATCCCTGGAGGTGTTCAAGGCCAGGTTGGACGGGTCCTTGGGCAGCCTGATCTGGTGGGGCCTGTCCTTGCCTATGGCAGGGGAGTCGGAACTGGATGATCTTTAAGGTCCCTTCCAACCCAAACTATTCTGTGATTAGAGTTTATAGTCCTACCTGTAACTTAGGCCTAAATATGTTTGATCACATTACATTCTTTCATCTTGATCTAGGGTGTTTCTGACTTACCGTGAACACAGGCAAACCTCTGAGCTCACCTGACCAAACTGAACCTTATTTCTCCTAAGTTAAATGCCAAATGAGCCAAAAGTTCCTCTTCTGGGTTCAACATCAATGCCTGTTTTCATTTATTTGTATAAGGAATATAATCAAAGAGTGTTAGTTATTCAAAAATCCTTGCATGAGTGCTTCATGCAGTAAAGAAATATAATTTAAAAGGTTTTAGATCATGTTAGCAGACTGTAATGGATGTCCTTTTCTGAATACGCTGTCAGTCATTAAATGCACATTTTGTCTTTTCATTCTGATCTTACTTCTGTGGTTTTTAAAAGGTTTCCTCCACTGAGGACTGGTCCTACACAAGCAATTTTTCTCTCCATCGACAACACCATGAATACGGCAATGAGCAGATGCTTCAGCAGATTGGGTATCATTTCAGGCTTCCCCAGAGCACAGACCCCATAAAGAAGTTCAAAGATATGATTTACCTCACTCAGGTAACGGTGATGGCCTCAATATATGAAACTGTCAATGCTTGTCCCATTAGGCACTGTCAGCAGTTAAAGGTGGGACTATTAAGTAATGTTCAGTTGTACAAGAAGTTAATGCACTGAAGCACTGGTGACCCCAGTTTAACTTGGGACTAGCTTGTCTCTTGTTTATTGGAACGAGACTCCAATTTTTGTCGTATAAGGGCTGGAGCACTTCTTGGGACTTTCCCAGAAACTGGCTTAATTGGGGAAGAGAGTCTGGCTGTATGCGCTACTTTGTTCCCTGTCTCCAGCTGGACCCACTCATGAAGCTGGCTGGGGATGTAGGGATGTGCTGGCCTTCCTTGGTGCCCCATTGTCCTCGTGCTATGCTGTTACTCCATGTTCCAGAGTGGATCATTTGCTCTTCATGTGGCCCCTGTAGGTTTACTGCTTTGATTTTTGCCACAAGGAATACATGAGTTTTTGAAATGGGGTTGTTCCTAGAGAATTCAGCTCTCTGTGAATGAGGTTATTCATAGCTTTTATTTTGTTAGGGAGTTGGATAATGATATTTTTAGATAATCTCTTTAGGTTTTGGGTTTTATTGTTTTTTAAAAAATCGATATCTCATATTTTGTTCTTCGGCTGTAGTAGTTTACCTCATGCTTGTTTCTTTTTTGTTTCTGTGTGACTTTCAAATGATATTAAGTAACTTTTAAATGTTATTAGGCAAGCTTAAAGTGCTGTTACTTTTTTATGTGTTCCAAGAATTCTTGATGGGTTTAATTAGACATTCACTAAATTTTTAATGTTTAAGAGCTGCTGTCAACAAGCTTTATATAAAACAAAACAGCTGGAGAACTTTGGGTGTTGATGTCAAGAGAACTAAGATAGATGATGCTGGAAATTGGAAATGCTCTTCTGGCAGTGAGATCCTGACTCAAAAAGCTTGGAGAGGTTCGACAGGGTTAAGTCTGTCAGGGCATTGTTAACAGATTAAACAGTTTAAGAATACCAAAATAAGGGTAGCAAAAACCATAAGGAGAGTAAACATAGCTGTGGGGGTTAACTAGAAGTATTATCCTTACCTTTTGAACTGTCCTCAAGAACAACATTTTACATTGTTTTCAGTTTCTTTTAATCTCTTTACAGCTTAGTAACGTACTTTGTGAAAAACATAACACGCTGTTTGGCTTCTACTGAGTACTTGGCTAATGGAAAACCCTGAAAAGTCTCTTTTTTTTTTTTAAAGACAAGATGAGGAAGGGGAAAAGTGAGAACACACACATGCTTTGAAAGGTAAAGTAAAATACAAAATACAACACACCAAAAATAATTTTTTTTGTATGTGTTTGTTGACCAAGGTAATGCAGGCTCAGTGTGTAAAGACGGAAACCGAATTCTATCGTTTTAGTCAAAGTGAAATAATCAATGGAGAAGGACACACAATGGGAGCTATGTACTGGCAACTCAATGACATTTGGCAGGCACCTTCATGGGCTTCCTTGGGTAAGTACGGTAAAAAGCACTAGCAATTACTCTTGTTTTCCTCATCTGGAGGTACTGGAATAATATGTATATCTCTGCTCACTCTCAGGCAACTTTGCAAACTTTAAACGCGTTTCTGTCCATCCTTTAGAAATGCTTTCCAGAAAAGTGTTTTTCAGGATCATCCTAACAATCTGTGGAAGAGGGTAAAGAACAAAACAATACTTTTCCTATGGAAATTTTGCTGATTGCTTTCAGATTTAAGCAGCCACCAACTTTTACTCTTGTTCTATCAAAGTTTAGTTTAGAGAAAACAAAACCATATGTAACTCCTAATTTCTTAAAAATGCTTTTTTTTTTGTTTAAGCATTATTGTTTTTTTCTCTCAATAAATTAATATCATTTAAACTAGGCAAATCTGCTTATTAGGAAGCAACAATGATTAAGATTGAGGGCACAACTGCTGTGCGAGGTAAATGTTCAGCTACCCTTACTTTTCTTATCTAGAGCTGGATCTGGCTGTAGGATATCATCTGGGTTTTTCCAGAGAAAGTATGCTTTTTTTTTTCTTTTTGAAAGATTAATTCTTTTAAAATTAGAAAAAGAAATTCTTTTATAATTATAAAATTGTTTCCAAAAGAGCCTGTCCTAGAAATCCATGATTATATTTATTGACTCAGCTGTGCTGATGTGTGTATGTGCCCAGCCACCCAAGGTGAGAGTGGACAGAGAAGGAATTAGTGGGATAAGGAAGGGTAAGAAGGAGCACCCATGTATAATCATGTTCTCCATAATCCAAACAAATTTGCTTAGTGGGTTTGGGGTGTTTTTCCTCTCCCCTCTGTTTGCCACGGTAAAATGATCAAACCCTCTCCCAGCAGGCTGTAGTGCATTGACAAAACTACTATAGAACTGTGTTTGTGTTCTGAGCAGGCTGGGATCTGATATATAGGGCTAAGTATCTAAATCTTCTTCTGTAGTCACTAGGGGTAGAATTATCTTCAGTGTATGATTCATTGTGTCCTTAGCTGTCTAATAAGTGGGATGAATTATCTTTTCCATGCTGAATTTTATTTTCATAGAACTTTGTGTGACAGCTCTCACCCAACATAGCTTCTGAGAAGGTCTTTATAGGACATGATGACTAGCTGAGATTTGGTGTCTAACTTAGTGTCAGATGAGGTGAATCTCTCTTTGTGATTAAATTATTCTGCTAATATGCTATTTATGCACATCATGTATCCTTATATATTATTATTTTTTTCCTTTTAGGACACAAAAAAGGAGTGATCTTATATACATAAAGATAAGGCACTTAGGCAGTAAGAAATAGGGAAGGAAAGTGTGTTATGAGAGAAGTGGCTGTGTTTCGTGTTCTGAACGTTTTGTCTAGAAGTTATTTTGAACTGGAGAAACTGTTCTATGACAGCTGTATAGAACTTGGGTTGAATCTCTCTCAATTTTAGTTATCGCTCACATATTCTGTTTTTGAAAATCTGTAAGAATTTCATGCGTGAAGAAAAACAAGTGAATGCGAGAAAGCTAAGAGTTAGCCTGAAGTTCTCAATCTGTCCCTAGAACAATATACCATTTGGGCTTGCTTCAAAACAAGTTAACCTGCCCAATTCTCCGTCTTTCTCAGAGATTCTTATCCCTCTCCCTTTTTATTCTTTTTTCTTTATTCATCCAAGAAAAGTAACTGCAACCAACAAAGGAAAGCAAACCAGTCTAAGAAACAGGTTATTTTATTTTAAAGATTAAGGCAGCAGTCCAACTGTAATGCTTATCTTTCTGGAATTTCTAGACTTTTATTAGGAAATGGAATATCCCAATATTCAATTTTATGATTCTAGCTGTGGCTGATGCTCTTAGGCTTTATGTGCCTCAGGAGAAAAAGATACTCGGAAAAATGTCTCTTTGTAAAGGCAGGTGTATTGATAGATGAAGTGATTGTGGAGACCATAAATGTATTTTTAAGAACAGAGCTGATGTCATTGTAGAAAATATATCAAATACTTGAATTATTCATGTGTTGTTGGATTTAGTTTACAGAAAAGAAGCTCAGCAGAGATACAGCTGTTCCTTTGTCTTGTTCTATTCCCTCAGTGGAATGAGAAAAGGTTTAATATTCATTTAATTAGGCAGCATGGTAGAGGGATTTTTTGAAATGCTAATGGCTGAAATTATGTAAAAACTTGAGAGAAATTAGTTTTATTTGCACTTCAAAAAATGCATTTCTGCATCTTGTAAGATGACGCAGCATTATCACAAATGAGTGCTGCTTATTTAGATCTATTATTTCACAGAAAGCCGTGGAGGGGCTTACATAATTTCCTGCACAAAGCGGAAGTGTTTCCTCATGAAGTGGGGAGGGAACAAGGTTGCAAGTGTTTTTTCTTTTAACTTACCTTTAAGATGTTTGTTTGAGATTGAATGAAAGCACAGCATGTCACTCCTGTCCTGCCTCTGATTCAGAATGAAATAGCTTTTAATGTAACTGAGTTTGTTTACACCTAGCTGTGGAGCTGGTTGTGCCGTATTGAAAGCTTTAGCATCTATGCAGCATGTTTTGGTGAAGAGCAGTGCAATACACATGTTAATTTACCTCACTCCTGTGCAAGTATTAACTTGAGGCATCCAGTTTGGTTGCCGTGAGATTCCCTTGAACAGATAACTGGCTTTTACTGCAGGCTCAATATTTAGAACCGCTGGTGAGCTGAAACCACAGGCTATTATGGAGAATAATAGATCTGAATTCATGAGACTGAGGTGAGGAAAGGACTAGCAGCATGTTTCTCAGGTTGTGTTTAATGGTGTGAAGTGATTAATTTTAAAATCTGTTCCAGGGAGGACTGTTTGTTCTTGCTCCCGCTATCAGTGTAGAAGGCTTCAGGGAACAGTCAGAAAAAAGGGTACTGGGATCTCATTACAAACCTAATTTTAGCTTCCTGTTCTAAAGTTTAATACCAAAGAGAGTGCAGACCCTTTGTTATTATCAGGAGGAAAAAAAAGTCTTTAACAATTCATTTAAATGTGGGAGGAGGAAGAGAAAAACACTCTAGGGCTGTTCTAAATAACTTTTGACTTACTTTAGGATGTCTGTAACAGAAAAGTTTAAGCATAGAGATTTCTCATGATACCTACCTGATCTCCCTATTTCTTACACCCATTTTTGGGGTAAGGGCAGTATTTTATATGCAGCTTGCTTATTTTAAAATCAAGAAATGTGACTGTGGTCTTAAAGGAAATTAAGACAACAGGTGAACTGAAGAATGTGGCTTTATTTTATCAACAAACTTATGTTTTCTATGCTATCTGAAGTTATTTTGATTGTTGTATTACTGAGATCCTGTCGCTGGAAAAGTTACCTTTGGAAGACCCTTCCTGTGTGAAACCGCTCCAGCAGTTGGGCTTTGTTTTTCATAATGGCTTTAGGCTTTTTGGGAAAGGAAATAAAAAGCTGACCTGAGGTAAACAGACTAGTGATGTTTGCAAACATCCCAAAACAATAGCTGTAGTAGTTGAACCCTAGAATGAATTTTGAAATGGCACAAACATGTGTGGTTTTGTTTACCTTTTTACTTGTTGATATGGGGATTTTGACTGTTTATTTTTCCCTGCAGATGTGTAATGCCAGTTTTATCCTGACTTGTTTTCTCCACTGTGCAGGCAGAGAAAGTATGCTCTGCCTAGGTAGCAAACCTTTTCTCTTTCCCTCCAGTAGCCACAGCAATGTAGTTACATAATGCAGTTGGAAATCAAGGCAGAGCAGAAACTGAGGGTAGGGCCCATTCAAAGAACGATGGCATATCATGGTACAACAAGTAACAGAAACTGCTCTAGTTCAATTTTGTTATTCACTTTCAAATCTAAGACAGTTGAGGTCTAGATTTTCATTATGTAAATTAAGCTGAGGTAAAAAGTAGTGTCAGCAGGCACTGAAAGCTCAGCCCATGCTGGGTAAGTTATCTGAGATTTGTCTGTGGTCTGCCGTGTGCAGCATCTACTGCCTTGACAAATGAAATTCCCAAATCTTGTGGCAGTCCTGAGGACTTTGGAGAGTCCTTCCAAAGCCTGAGGCAAGGTGCAGTGCCCACTTTTCATACAAAGCTCATTGCTTTCATTTTTGAGATCAGATAGAATCATAGAATCACCAGGTTGGATCATAGAATCACCTACTAGATGATTAAGTCCAACCATTCCTATCAAACACTAAACCATGCCCCTCAGTACCTCACCCACCTGTGCCTTAATCACCTCCAGGGAAGGTGACTCTATCCCCTCCCTGGGCAGCCTGTTCCAGTGCCAATGACACTTTCTGTGAAAAATTTTTTATTAATGTCCAGCCTAAATCTCCCCTGGCAGAGCTTGAGGCCATTCCCTTTTGTCCTGTCCCCTGTCACTTGGGAGAAAAGACCATCACCCTCCTCTCTACAACCTCCCCTCAGGTAGTTATAGAGAGCGATGATGTCACCTCTCAGCCTCCTCTTCTCCAGGCTAAACAACCCCAGATGCTGCCCCACAGTTTACTGTATTTTGAGTAATCCACCCCCAGTCCAAAGCTCTCATTTTCTCAAGCTTCAAGGCCCTGAAATGTAATTTGTTAGCACTCTCTGGTTTTGGTGAAACTTCCCTTCAGACTAGCAATGTTTTCTGCCAGGAATTGTCCTTGGAATGCAAGAACACGTCTACATTTATGTACAGAACAGCAGCAATATCCAAGCATGCTCATAAGTTTATCAGTCTCTTTTGAAGAAACTCAGCAGCCTCTCCTGAAGTTTTCTTTCAGACTTCAACTCTTCAGTTTGCTTCAGTGCTATTAACTTGAATTTGTTGGCAATAGTCTTATCTTGGCACAACTGAATCTCCTATTGGTTTTCTCTGCAGATAGGAGCTTTTTTTTGTTTGTTTTTCACCTGTTCTTCAATCTAGCTGCTTGTGACCTTGTTGAAAACAAAGTGTTAATCTGGAGGTAATGAACTTTGCTCTTTGGGAAGTTCATTCATGTTTATGAGGAGTACAGGCAGAGCATGTTCAGGTCTGCTTATGAAAGCTACAAACACACCTTTTAAAGACTACATCACTCTGAATGAAGTCCATAATTATGAAATGTTTGAAAGTGCTATGAGTTTTGTACAAACATGAAAACATACAGAGGCAATCAGTTACAACAAAAATGTGTTACTGAAAGCATTTTTCAACATCCCTGGTCTTACTATATAAACCTGTTGAATAAAATAAAGAACCAGAAACAAGAGTGAAACTGCTATCTAATTTTTCTTTCCTTATGAGATGATGCAGCTGACTTGCTACTTTTTTTTTGTTTTTTTGTACTGTTCCAATGACTAGTTGTCTGAGTAAAGAGTTAAAATGCTGAGACTCAGTGCTAGATGAAAAATTAATAGAGAAAGAAGTGGAAACAGTTCCTTTGTCAAAATGGTTATATGGCAGTGTTGCATCTGGCAAAACTGCATGTTTTGGAGATAACAACGTTTGGTGGCCTGTTAATGGCAGCTTATCAGAGTATCAAAAGTAATGTTGTAGACCTTTCCATCAATTAGGCAAAGTGAACTCTGGCATATGTCTACATCATGTGTCTACTAAGGCTAACACAGTAAGCATTGTCTCCAGGTCTTGGCAAATTCATTTTGCCATACTCGGAGCTGTCTTTAGCTTGAGAACTTGGTTGGTTTTTTTTTTGGTCTTCTGTATTATTGATGTTCTGAGGAGGAGGAACCAAGAGAGGAGGACTGAAATGGGAAGAGAACGTTTTGTATAAGCACCAGAAGTCAAACTCTTTCTCTTTACAGTGGTGGTAGATTGTGGCAATGCCACCAATGTCCATGTTTTTGTGAGTTCTCAATAATGTGAATGCTGCAGCTGCTTGCTTAGTATGTAGCATGCTGTGTTGGTTCTGTTTATGTCTCCTGTGTTTAAGGCTTTTGAAAATTGAATAACAGCGTAGCAATGATGGAACCGGTATTTCAAAAATGTGACCTTTTGGTGAAGCTCAATAACAAACTTGAAAGGGCATCACATCTCTTCCAGAGCAGAGCCTTGGCTGGAGGAAAACAAGAGTAGCTTCAGTCATTCTCTGCATCTGATAGAGGTGGAAGAGGATGGAGGGGAGTATATTATATTACCGTAGCAGGATCAGAGAGCACAGGAAGGGATTATGTGCCAAAGCAATCTTGGATTCAATCTGAATCTTTCTTCCTTTTAACCGTTTTCAGAGTATGGTGGCAAGTGGAAACTGCTCCATTATTTTGCCCAGAATTTCTTTGCACCACTGCTGCCTGTGGCCTACGAAGATAAAGGCATGTTGTACATCTATGGTGTTTCAGATCTTCATGTGGACCACAAGCTGACTTTGAAGGTATGTGACAGCGCTCTCGGCACCCTTATCTGTCCCACAAAAATATGAGAGGCTGAAATGAGCACAGCTTTGTGTAGGCAACCTTCAGTAGGTCTGTGTTCAAACACAACGAGGTACAATTCCTGTCTTCAGTATTAAAGGGTGATATTGCCACTAGAAGCAGGGCATACAGCTTCACAGAACAAGGTATTAATTGCCTTGCTTATAGTCTGTAGGTATAGTCAGGAAGTTAACTAGTCTGCTGAAATCTTAGAGACTGATGATTAAATAGAACAAAGTGTGGAAAACTATGCCTTACTACATAACAGAAGTGTTAGAACTAACTAAAAAGAGGGGGTGGGTGGGGGAAGGGATTGCACTTGCCAGTACTCAAACTACACTGCTTTGGGAAAAAAAAAACTAGATTATTTTCTGAAACATCAACAGAATACGTAGGTGTACTTCAATTGCAAGGTCACCTATGCAATGTCACCATTTTACAATTGATGCCGTAACTGTTTTCTTACAATGCTATAGAAACTGATATGATTTCTGGGGCAGCGTTTGGGCTGCCGAGTCATTCTGCTGA
The DNA here is from genome assembly GCA_013389865.1 of Piaya cayana. Classification (NCBI taxonomy): domain Eukaryota; kingdom Metazoa; phylum Chordata; class Aves; order Cuculiformes; family Coccyzidae; genus Piaya; species Piaya cayana. The sequence continues at coordinate 22,846 of WAAB01020683.1, read as the reverse complement.
ACAGTCTTGCTTTATAATTCATTATGTTTTGTTGCTGTTAATCATATGGCAACTAGATCCCAAGGAAAGTGAGGGGCTGTTTTGCACTGAGAGATCTAAGTCCTGATGCAAGGTGCATCCCATGTGAAAAGGCTGGCAAGGATAGAAAAATAGCAGACCTGAAATTACTCAGTTATTTTGGAACTAGTAGTTAGCCTATGTCAACTCCTAGCTCACTGCTCTTTCTGGTGGGCTGCAATGAATTTTCAAATTTGTAAGGTTAGTAGTTGACCAAAGAATGTGCTCTTATATCTGCTCCAGAGAGAATTTTGGCAGTGGATGTAGAAAATCATTGCAATTTCTGTATAGTTAGTTCTTAGAGTGGGACTGCAGTTAATGAAATTATTTGTTTCTCGTCTGAGTCATTGTTAATGGGCTTAAAATCAGATTTTCTGATACCATCAGACAAGCATTGGCAATAGGGTGGTTCTGATTATATACTGGATTTCACACTTCAAGAAAATTTGATGCTTGAAACTACTGAAAGGTGCTAAGATCTCTTCCTGAAAGCAGACCCCTGGTCAAAACCAGCCTACATGAAGAGATCAAATGCTGTATTCTCATTAAATGCGTATCTTCCAAATTATGTTTCGGGTTGGGTTTTTTTGGGGGGGAGAGGGCAGGGTGGTAGTATTTATGGGCTTTTTTAGTTGGTTTTTTTTTAACATAAGGGTGTGTTTACAATGCAAGTATGAACTCTGGGTACTTATATTTTACTGTATTAATATAACTTCCATAATTAGTTTAAAGATGATGCAGCTCACTTCTGTTTAAATATGGTGGTGCGGAACATTACCCATGTGGGTTACATCAGATAACACTGAGCAATCTCAAGGAAATCCTTTGTCTGGCTTTTCTTAATCAAGGATGGGAGGAAAAAGAGTCAACAAATTAGTAATTTCCTAATTCCTTTTCCCAGGACTCTCTTTCCAGGAATTGGCAATCCCCTCCTCTCAAATTGCCTGGAGAAATCACAAAGCCTTGCAGTTCAAGAGCAATGGATTCAGTGTTAAAAACAAATTCCTTGAAAGGTTTATATAATGATCTTATTATATCATATCCGTTGTTTAAATGTTTGTGGAGTTTCTTTCTAGGTGGAAAACAACTGGTACTGTCAGCAGAACATCTCTTGCGATGAGCAACCTGAAACCTAGGATGTTGGGTAGTTTTCATGGATGTAACTTTTCTTCTAAGCTTTGTGTTCTTTTGACATACTTGCTAGATCGTTGTGCACACCTGGAGTTCTTTGGAACCAGTATGCACCCTTGCCAAAGAAGGTATCATCGTTAAAGCACAAAGTGCTATCCCCATCTACAAAGAGTCTGTAAATGACTTGCTGGAAAGATGCAGAAATTGTACCAGGAAGAGCTGTGTGATTACTTTCTTTCTCGTGGGAGAAGCTGGTCTCCAGAGCCCTATGAACTATCACTTCCTTTCATCACTGAAGGATGCTGTAGGAATAGAAAAGACCCAGCTTAGTGTAAGCATCAGTCATGCTAAATTATTGCATTTGGTTTTGTTAATCTTACTGTTTGGAGTTGTTTGACTGTAATTCTATGTCTGATTTCACTGAATATTCTTTCTCCTTAACTGCTGCAATTCTAGCTTTCCTGTCACGTTCAAAATCAAATTGTTTCTTTTGCTTAGCGACTTAGATATAAACAACACCTGATCATTTGCTTCGTTCTTTATTTTGGTTTTGTTTTGTATGTTTGGATTTTGTTGAATAACAAAGTCTCCCTTTAAATTGTTTTTTACTGTCTTTCACCTGACTGCTGTAGCACTGCTCTTTTCATTCTTTTTGACCCTAGGTAGCAAATAGCATCCTGGCAAGTGTTTTGGCTTGCAGGCAGTGCTGTGTGTCAGGATTGGGTCACGCTAGGTCAGTTGAGTGTGGCCTGCCTTATTGTCAACAGTATTTCCTCTTGAAGTGCTCAGGCTCTCAGATCAGTGTGCCATTGCTAACATGCAATATTGCATGCTCCTTTCCTCCTCCTGCAAATCCCTGCCCTCCAGCTAAGGATTTGGATTTGCATAACAGTGGCTGTTTCTTAATATCTGGCAAATGTATCAGTCTTCTGAACAGACCCAGGAAGCATCAGTGTTGTATAACACTGTCATTTAGTCCATTTGCTGCTTTTCCCTAGATTTCTTCCGTTCCTAGCAGGCGTGCTCTATATATAGAGAGCAAGCGCGGCGTTCTCTGTGTGTGCGCGCTCATTTTATTGAGCCTTGCTTTTTAGCATGTAAATCTTATTGCAAAATTCTTTATCAGCAGATTGGCAGGATGGGAGCCTGCGTGTTCTCACATTTGGCATCCAAAGTGCAGCTTTGCTCTTTAATGCTAATCTAAGCAAGGAAGGAATAGAGGTCTTTAATCTCTCTGAATCTGGACCAGCATAATTGCTTTACAAAAGGAAAATAGGCCAGATTTTCCCATCTTATCTCTTTCAGGGCAGCATGGTCTGCCTCCTGAGTTTACAAAGGAACAAAATCAGCCTGTGGTTGGGGTTTTTGGGGACTTTTTTTCTTTTTTTTTTTTTTTTTTGGTGGTGGCGCAATTTGGGGTTTGAGTTATGCTGGGTTGTCTTTTCTAGGCGGCATCATCAATAGTAAAAGCTCTGTAACTGGAGCATTATTGGGAAATTTCATTCCTTTTTCCCATTGCTGCATTGTCTCTGCAGTGCTAACTTATGCAGATAGCTAGCAAGGATAAATGCAAAGTGGTTATTTTAACAAAGTATGTAGCTGTGATTTTTTTAAAAAATCTGTTTTGTGAGAAGCCAGTGCATCAATGCATAGTTACTAATAAACTAACTAGACTTTCAAATACGTTTCTGATCCAAGTGCTACTCTTAGTGTTACTTTTAAAAAACATGAAGACTTCAGTGTTTCTCCCAAATATTCAAAATGTAAACAATGTGTACTTTTTCTTAAAAAAGAACTTTGTCTGTCTGTCTTGTAAGCAGGACATGTTTTCTGCACTTAACATAATTTGTTTTCTATATATACTTAATTGGTATTTGAAAAGTATGTGGAATATTTCATCATGGTGAATGGGGCGTGCTGCATGAAAATGCATCCTGGTGGTGCATTTAAGCCTCTCTGAGACTAACTACTGATAGAACTTAATATAAAATGTTATACCTTGTCTTGATGTTTCACAACATAACTGCCTTCTAAATGTAGTGTAGGGACTTCACTGTCGTGTTCCACTAAGATGAGGTGACCTCTTACTGTGATTTTTTGTTTAATGTCTTTTGCTTCTGTGTATTTCTATTACTCAATGTAATTGGAAAGGCGAGCTACTTTAGTAGCTGTAAATTTATAGATTGAGGGAAGTATGTTGGTGAAAGTACAAATCTCTCACTGCAGTAGTGTGGGATACCAGTAGGAGGCACAAATTACTTTACCATTTATTTGGTTATTTTCATAAGAAGATGGTAGAGTGATAACACTTCATGGCAATTTTCTGCAATCTGTAGTATTCTGTAGGAAGGCTGTAATAACACTTGTGGGGTTTGCATGATTCTTAGATATGAATTCTGTGGTTAGACCTTTTGTTGAAGAAATTTCTGGAAGAGAACAGCAATTTTGATCAAATGTGATTGTTCAGTCTGTTTTACTGACTTGCAGGTCTTTCCCAGTTTGAGTGTAACTGGGTTCTTATTTAACATATATGTTTTTATTTAGTTATTTATTTTTCTCTTCCAGGCCTCTATATCGCAGCAAGATGACATTTATGTATTTGCTCTTCAGACCACTGCAATTGCCCCTTTTGTTTCTCTGGACGTCGGGAGCATAAAAGGCAGATTTAGTGATAATGGTTTCCTCATGACTGAAAAGGAGAAAGTGGTTGTGTTTTATCCTTGGGAACCTACCAGTGTCGAAGAACTAGAAAAGTCGCTAACCGTGACCTCTCTTGTGGATGTTGTGTGAGGATACTTCATTTCCTTCTAGATAAGGAGTGAAATGGGAAGGGGAAAGAAATGTGAAGAATTGACTGAAGTTGATGTACAATTTGGGCTGACTGGTGAACATTCCATCTATTTCTGTCATGTAAATTTTAACTTCTGGTTCAATGTAAAGATTCAAACATCAAAACTTGCATATATGTGGTGCATTGAATAGTTTTCCCTTTCTCAAGTAAAGGAAAAAGCATATCCCATGTATAAAGTTGGAAGGGTGAGTCAGTGCAAGAGAGCTAGTCTGAGTTCTCCAGTTCATGTGAGATGAATTACTGGGTTGTGAATTCATCTTAAGCGACGACACAAATATACACCTCCAGACTATGGTTGTAAAAATTGATACTTTCTCCAGTTTCATTATACTATAAGTGGAAATTCAGCTTGGGGCAACAGCAAGGTGTGCTGGGAGNCTACTCTTAGTGTTACTTTTAAAAAACATGAAGACTTCAGTGTTTCTCCCAAATATTCAAAATGTAAACAATGTGTACTTTTTCTTAAAAAAGAACTTTGTCTGTCTGTCTTGTAAGCAGGACATGTTTTCTGCACTTAACATAATTTGTTTTCTATATATACTTAATTGGTATTTGAAAAGTATGTGGAATATTTCATCATGGTGAATGGGGCGTGCTGCATGAAAATGCATCCTGGTGGTGCATTTAAGCCTCTCTGAGACTAACTACTGATAGAACTTAATATAAAATGTTATACCTTGTCTTGATGTTTCACAACATAACTGCCTTCTAAATGTAGTGTAGGGACTTCACTGTCGTGTTCCACTAAGATGAGGTGACCTCTTACTGTGATTTTTTGTTTAATGTCTTTTGCTTCTGTGTATTTCTATTACTCAATGTAATTGGAAAGGCGAGCTACTTTAGTAGCTGTAAATTTATAGATTGAGGGAAGTATGTTGGTGAAAGTACAAATCTCTCACTGCAGTAGTGTGGGATACCAGTAGGAGGCACAAATTACTTTACCATTTATTTGGTTATTTTCATAAGAAGATGGTAGAGTGATAACACTTCATGGCAATTTTCTGCAATCTGTAGTATTCTGTAGGAAGGCTGTAATAACACTTGTGGGGTTTGCATGATTCTTAGATATGAATTCTGTGGTTAGACCTTTTGTTGAAGAAATTTCTGGAAGAGAACAGCAATTTTGATCAAATGTGATTGTTCAGTCTGTTTTACTGACTTGCAGGTCTTTCCCAGTTTGAGTGTAACTGGGTTCTTATTTAACATATATGTTTTTATTTAGTTATTTATTTTTCTCTTCCAGGCCTCTATATCGCAGCAAGATGACATTTATGTATTTGCTCTTCAGACCACTGCAATTGCCCCTTTTGTTTCTCTGGACGTCGGGAGCATAAAAGGCAGATTTAGTGATAATGGTTTCCTCATGACTGAAAAGGAGAAAGTGGTTGTGTTTTATCCTTGGGAACCTACCAGTGTCGAAGAACTAGAAAAGTCGCTAACCGTGACCTCTCTTGTGGATGTTGTGTGAGGATACTTCATTTCCTTCTAGATAAGGAGTGAAATGGGAAGAGGAAAGAAATGTGAAGAATTGACTGAAGTTGATGTACAATTTGGGCTGACTGGTGAACATTCCATCTATTGCTGTCATGTAAATTTTAACTTCTGGTTCAATGTAAAGATTCAAACATCAAAACTTGCGTATGATATTTGTGGTGCGTTGAATGTAAGCCTTTCTCAAGTAAAGGAAAAAAACATATCCTATGTATAAAGTGGGAGGGGTGAGTCAGTGCAAGAGAACCAGTCTGAGTTCTCCAGTTCATGTGAGATGAATTACTGGGTTGTGAATTCATCTTAAGCGGCGACACAAATACATGCCTCCAGACTACGGTTGTAAAAATTGATACTTTCTCCAGTTTCATTATACTATAAGTGGAAATTCAGCTTGGGGCAACAGCAAGGTGTGCTGGGAGCCAAAGGGAAGAAGAGCAGGGAGTGAAGCTGGCACAGTGAAGCTGCGGGTATGTGCCTCTACTTGAAGTGGTTTGACCTATCTACACCCAAATTGTGGGAGCACTAGTCTTGCCTTTTCAGATCTATGGCTGTCCTGCTTGCCTCCTGTCAAACAGACATGAAACCTGGGCTGTCTAGTCAGACATCAGGCAAATCTGTTCCCCTCCTGGAAGGGGAATAGGGTATGTGAATTTTTTTCTTATCTCTTCTCATGAAACATTGAGCGGTAACCATGAGAGCTCTGCATCTAGCCTTGTCTCTTCTCAGAGCGCTGCAGGTGCAGTCACAAACCTTTTACTGCTGCGTGGGATCCTACATAAGGTGGCATAGGATAAGGTGTGCCTGGCTGTGGGAAAATGAACGGGGAGAGGAATTGATCGTAGGAGGTGGTGCAGAAGAAATCATCGCATGAGAGGACCACACTTAAGTGACTACCTTTTCTCTATTAGATGCACAATGCAGGGACTGCTGTTGTCACTCTAATATTGCTGCATAGTGCTCTGTTGCCTCCTGGTATTCTGCATGAGTGGCCCCCTTCTCCACTCTGGTCCTCCTCCCTTTCCAACATAGGAAAACCTCTGCATTGTAATTTTGTGTGTGTTCCCCATAGAAGACACTGACTTATGGTTAGATACACTGACCACCTTAGTCCATACAACATAATGGTGCTTTACCTTCTATTCTGTTTCCAA